>OX382293.1:1800000-2393335 GCA_947507805.1 Aporophyla nigra
CGTCACGTTTTCGATTTGTTCCATCGACACACTTCCCCTTTTCCTCGAAGAGCTAATGAATGTGGGTAGGCTGATATTGAACTACTCTTAGGTTTTGATGTCAAAATACCGTTAATTAAATACGATTATTGTTTGTTAAAATAAAATTGTAGGTTTCCGGGACGCCGCTGATTTAATTAATTATTAAGTTCCTTTCTAATTAATCTTGTTGCTTGAACAGCACAATTATTAGGAGGCAAATGTTAAATCTTAAAGTTTTAGAAACGCAAACTTAAGCAGTCGATTGGACCCAAGGGATTAGTGACTGTCATTTCGTATGGAATTTGATGGGCTGTGCACATAGTTCATCATCATCACCAGCCTAGCCTTCTTAACTATAGTAGTCGGCTTCCAGTCTAACCAGGTGCAGCAAATATCCAGTATTTTACCGACGGCCTTTCTGACCTCAACAACCCAGTTACTGGGTATTACGATACCTCTTGGTAAGACTGGTTGTCAGACTTTAAGGCTTCTGACGACCCGTAACGACTGTCAAAGATCCTCAGATGACAGCCGAGACCAAGGGCTTAATGTAGGTACTTTCCGAGACACAGAGGGGTCTTGGTATGTACAGTTGGATGTATGCATAGTTATCACAACAAAATAAAACATACCGTTGAAAGCTATATGTGTAAAACTGTGTACGCAAACCAGAAAGCTGCTTGGTGATTGGGTTGGTACGAGACCTGCGTATGATAACTTTCAAACTAAGAAGTGTCGCTTTTCTTAATGCATGTGGAAGCACCTATAAATATTCCTATTATTCCTGTCAAAAATACCACGTTTCGTGGTAAATATTATTTTATATTATGCTCCCATTATCCATTTCATGAAACATTCTAAGAATTCTTATACCGCAGCAATTTCAAGTCTTTATATAAATTGCTTTCGTGAAATGAAACATTACTGCGAAATCGTTTCACCGGGAAGCGAAGTCACAGACCAAAATAATATACCTGACGAATGTCCTGAAATTAAGACCTGAACTTTACCTGGATTCAGTTATGTTCGTCGGCATCAAAGTAAATGAGTGGTCGTTAGGTTAAATCGCGAATTTATGGAAGTTTCATGTTCTACCGGAGTGGAACGGTAAAAGTGATTATTAGCCACAATTATGGGAGATTGTGGTTCCAGAAGATAATGCTTTTGGGGAATGAGGTATTTCCTACGTGATGTTGAATTTAGTGCGATGGATAATCTTGCATTTGTCATTTCCGCTTCGTCCCATTTCCGGATCAGTCATTAATATAGACCGTCACCATCATCAAAGATAATGGATATATCACAGTAACATTATGAACATCATTAAATTACAATCTTGCGAGAATATAAACAATCGAAACACTGAAACCATTTGATATTAATTACGCGGGGTCAAATAGTACTTGAGTACCTACTGAACAAGCGTGTCATAGCTTAGTCCTTGCACAGAAGCAACTAATTAGTAACAACACCAACACATGCCAAAATGTATTCAAATTCAGCAGCAAAATTTGCCAGCAGCATACATTATAGGAATGGCTAGTCACGTCCGTTTAACTGAAACGTTCCAACTAAGTTTAGTTCCAAAAAGCTTGTAACTTGGCTAAAACATGCAGAGTGACAATTATGCAATTGGCGGAAATTCCCGAATAATCGTGCGACTGGGCGCCAGCTCTCTATAGTGATCGGGACGCCGAGTGGGCGATATATTGTGGGGAGTTAAAGGCAGGTACAGCCGATCTGAATCTCACCGTGAGAACTTGGGTGAAGTGACCTAATAGTGAGCTGTCATTCCATGCAATGCTAGGGATTGGCACTAATGACAGGAAACTTTATGCTCACTTCACTCAAGTTATCACGGTGAGATTTTACTGAATATCACTACAGAATATTGATTAAAAATACAATTTCTGAAGTTGCATTAGATAAATAGATGATAGGTAGTATGTAGTAGTAGCATTAGATAGATTGATAATGGTTCCAGTGAGTATTAGTAAAAGTTTAGCATATTCAGCCACTATACCACGTTCCCAAGCCTGGGACGCAGACCTCGTGTTTTCGAGAGGGAGTGTGTCGTAATCCACCACGCGGGTTCAGTGCAGGATGATAGATGTCACACGTCTTCGAATTTTTGGTTCTAGGACATGCCGTTTTTCTCACGAAATTTTCCTTTTCCGTTTTGAGAGCAGTGGTGATGAAATAATTTTCACAAAGTAAAGCGCGTGCCTGGGTTCGAACCCGCGACCAACAACGTAAGTCGGGGCCCTTGGCCACTGAGCTACCAGTGCTTTCGTAAAAGTTTACTATACTGGTTTCGTCTGCACCTCATAATAATACCTAATATGGGTATGTATGTGTTGTTATTATAGTTGGTCTAGTGGTTAGCGACACTGACTGCTATGCCGGAGGTCGTGGGTTCGATTCCCACCCAGGACAAATGTTTGTGTGATGAGCACAATCATTTGTTCTGTGTCTGGGTGTAATTTATCTATAATATGTATGTATTTAGAAATATATAAGTATGTTTATCAGTTGTCTAGTACCCATAACACAAGCTCTGCTTAGCTTGGGACTAGATGGCGTTGTGTGATAGTTGTGGAATATTATTATTATAGTTTGAAAGCTGTAAAGATGTTAACGTTTTCTTTTTCATCCCCAAATCACCAAGTAAGCTCATGTTCGTAATGCTCTATATGAGAAAAGTTATTAACCCTTGCAGCACGTAGCGAAGTAAAAGTTGATTTCGTCGATTTTCAGTATTCCTGCACATATGCAAATAAGTATATAAGTACCGGCGGGTGGCGATTCCTTTAATGAAATCTTGTGATCTGCCGCTGTGGCTGCCAACTTGTGGCCGGCAGTAACTGGATTGTCACTATTTACTGAGAACCACTTGAGAAGTTCGATGCGCTAAGAAGTTACCAAATTCTAGAGACCATCTTCATATTAGGGAAAATACCCAACACAGTAAATCAAAAATGATAATTATTTAACTAGCGTTTTTTTTATATCGGTTAAGGACTTTTTGAGTTTATTCATACCAAACAGTAAAATATTTCCTGTTTATAATATTAGTGTGAATAATTATTAACTAGTACTTCGGCCTCGACTTCGTCCGCGTGACATTTATAACTCTTGTTAATCCGGAATAATGTAGCTTCTCACAGATGAAAGATTTTTTAGAATAGGTAGTTTTGTGACGTGCAAGTGACATTCTACAAGCCTTACACTGTTATCGCAATTAAGAGGTCGACATGACCTCATGAAGCCATGAATCAAAAGAACACAAAGAATGCACCAAGTAATACCCCGATAAACAGCAACCCAACAACAATTGCTAAAAAGCAAATGGATCATACGAGTCTCGCTACAATAAACCTCATCATATCGTGTTTTGAAGCAATACGATGTTTATCTTTTGATATCAAAGCAGCAGAAAAATGCAATCTAAATTTAATAATCGTTGCAGCAACATTTTTTATCGTACCCCCATTATTTCTTTAAAAAACAAATCAAGCAACATCAGATTCGTAATTCGTTATCTCCTGCCATTCGGACAGGCAAGCCTTTTCAAAACAAAGGCTGTAATACTTATGATGGATAATAACAATAAACGAATGTCTGCTCTCGGACTACAAAGAAAATAAAATTATATTTGACGGCTCGCAGCGGGTGCCGTCTAGATTCTAGATACAAAGCGATCGTACCTACCGAGATATAGCTGGATTTCAGTCTGGATTTTACGCTGTCTCGTGTTGATTGTATAAAAGAATTTACAAATAGTTTGTTAATTTAATTAAAATACACAGATAAATCATAATTAGGTACTAGGGAGTTTAAACGAATTCAGAATTTAAAAAACGGTTTTCATTTAGACACTCTCTGGCTTTCTCTGCCCTAATAGCCCTAAAGGGCTCATTAAAAAGAAAGTTGTGTGGATTGTGCCTTTTCAAAACATATTGAATATCCATCAAAATGGATAAAGAAACTCACTTTGTCTATGACAGCAACGATAACTTTTCATGAAAAAACTAATTACGGAGTTTAATTAACGATAGCTAATGTGTAATAGTTACCCCGGGTTTAGTATAATGGATTAATATTCGCGCCACGAGGATAATGCCGTAACTATGATTTAATGGGAGCATACGGGGAGAATTATAAGCAGTCGGTTGATTTTACTCAGAATGAACCAACACTGTTCCATTCCTAGAGTAGTGCCACTTTTATTTTCTTTTTTAAGATATTCTTCGATTACAGCTTTGTAAAATAATGATTGTAATAATTTACTGTTAGACACAGCAGAATACAACCTATAGGTAGGTAAAGATGACGACAAAATTCAGTTTAAAAAATCGTAATGATATATTGAATTAAAGAGGGGCTTGTAACTAAATAAGAACAGCCGCATGGTTTGATCGATTAGGTTAAGCTACTCTTGCCGCGTTTGGTTCGTGGATCGGTGACCATCTTTACATACCCAGACCCTTACGTGCCTCGGAAAGCACGCTAAGCTGTTGGTCCCGGCTGTCATACGTGGATCTTTCACAGTCGTTAGGGATCATCAGAAGCCCGAAAGTTTGATAACCAGTCTTACCAAGGGGTATCGTATTACCCAGTAACTGGGTTGTGGAGTTCAGATAGGCAGTCGCTCCACGTAAAATACAGGTAGGTATTCAGCTGCTTCAGGTTAGACTGGAAGTCGATCTCAACATATTTGGGAAAAGGCTAGGCAGAAGATGATGATCATTGAATTAAATAGAATAACTCTATTACTCAAATAAATTGCCAAAATACAATGTATCGAATAGTTTTGTGTGACGTTACTTTGTAAGAAGTCCATTTCAGGAATGGCTTTATGAAGTAGGAAACGGTAAGATCAAAAGAACATTATAAAATCTCTGAACGCAAGTAAAAGCTGGGATATATTTATACAGGAAGGCTTGCCCAGTTCCCCTTAAAGAAAACTATTAAGCATTCCGAATACCACACGAAAGAAACTTCAGTCAAAGTTAGCTCTGAACAGTTTTAAACAAACGATTTCAATTGTAACCCATAGACATACGGTGGAGCATACAGTGGAGGTGTGCCCTGCATGGGCGGAGCACCGCCGTGTCCTCGTGGAGGCGATCGGCGGCGGCGACCTCTCGCGTCCGGCCCTGGTGCGAGCCATGGTACGGAGCGAGAGGGCATGGGAAGCCGTCACCTCCTTCTGCGAAGCAGTAATGCTCGCGAAGGAGGAGGCGGGGCGCGTGAGGGAGTGGCAGTCTCTGCACCCTCACGTCCCTAGCCGCCGCAGGAGGAGACGCCTCGGGCGTCGGGAGTCGATAGCGGACTCCCGGCCACCGTAGGCGCGAGCTTGCGGGTGGCGAGCAATGGGTAGCTCGCCGCCCGGTAAGGATCAGGCTCGGGTCGACGGCGCGTAGTGTTCCACGCGCGCCTCAAAGAGATGTCAGCAGCAATGTAGGGGTCTGCTAGGACCGATGCCTGCCAGGGTCACGAGATTGTTCGAAAGAGATACCGTGACTCTGGCACATGGGCAACTGAAGGAACACGGGTGGGTTTTAGTCAGTAAAAGTCTGACACGCCCTCCCACTCCGCCCAGAGCGGGAGAAGTCATTTGATGATTTCCCATCCCAAAAAAAAAAAAAAAAAAAAAAAAAAAAAAAAAAAAAAAAAAAAAAAAAAAAAAAAAAAAAAAAAACCCATAGACATACGAGGCACGTAGATGCAAACTCTTGAATTCGGAATACGTTTGCGATAAGCTGCACCATTTTGATATTTCTGGTAGTAGGATTTGTATGCGTAATGTTTTTTTTGTGCTTTATGGAATAGGTTAGTAGGAAGTGTCGAGTGGTGGGCGTTTTGGGGGGACTGTCTTATGTAACTTTGACGTTCAATGATTTGTGATTTTGAGTAGTCCCTTCCTGGATTGCCTCGTGCGTCTGTTGAGCATGATGTCCTGGGTTTGATGTCCCGGTAGGGCGAAGTGTAATTGAATTTTTACGACAGGAATTTCTCAGAAGCAGCCCGGAATCTGCGTTTGTGTCCGGTGGATGGCAATAGGCTCGCCCCCTATTATATGGGACGGGTCCACCCTTTATGGCAGAATTATTTTCGTCATAATATTATTTTGCATAACAGCGGATAGCATAAACTTCATTTCGCAGAAAATCGTTTGGCATACACTCATTTATCATACATTCACAACGCATAATTTTATAAGTCAGAATCATCTTTAGGCATACATTTTATATCCATAATAATGAAAAAGGAGAACCATCATATCGCAGAAAGTTCGCAGTCAGAATCGTCTCTTGGCATTATTTCGTATCGATAGTCCTTAAAAGGCAGAACTATCGTATCTCAGAAACTTTACAGTTAGAATCATCTTTTGGCATACATTTCATATCCATAATAATTGAAACGCTCATCTATTACATTACAGAAAAAATATATTTAGCACGCTGCATGCAGACATGCAAACAAGCAAGCAAGCAAGCATGCAGCATGCAACCAGCATGCAGCATGCAAGCAAGCTCACAGCATGCAGGCGAGCATGCAACATGCAGCATGCATGCTTTCTGTCACGGCTCCGGCGCTGCGTGGCTCCGGCGGTCCCGCGCGAGCTCATCGTCGCAGATGGTTTTACGTTCACCACCGCAGCTTCGGCTTGCTGGCCGGCTCTGCCGGCCAGCCTCAGCCACGGCGGCGAGCGTCAAAATCACCTGCTCCTCAGCTCGCGGGCCGCCTCGCCCCTCCGCGCCTACGCGGGCTTAAATTACACTCTAGGGGTAGGGCAGAGAAGACTACGTGGAGTCGGTTCTGCAGCGATTCGTTTCTGTCAATAACTTTTGTAGCACAACATATGTTGAGTTTTTGAGACACTGCTGCCAAACTAACTAAACTATCTCTAAAATTCCTTACTTTTGGCTATGAGAACGCTATTCTGCAAGGAAAAGTCTCTAAATTTAAAAATTATTTTGACACGACTAAAAACGAATTTGACAATCAACATGGTTTTTTTTTCTTTTGGTTTCGCAACGTGGTACTTGTGTGCGCTATGCAATGAATTTTTAGAGACGAAGGCGCGCGCGAGGGGGCAGCCTGGACGTGTTTTATTTGGAATTTTTCACTTTTTGTTTGAAAAATAAAAAAATATTACCCACGTGTTGAGATTTAAATGTTCGGGGTTTCATAAAGGGGGTCGAAAATTTCATTATTTTTGCGATAGGACACGCCATTTTAGAGATATAAGCAAAAGAAAAAATAAAAAATACAGCACTGTTTTTGCACGTGAAGGCGAGGCGTTGGTGTGAATTTTTGTTCATGACCACTAGTTTTATTCCACACCTTTTTAATCGCGGTTAAAAATAGTCAGATTTAGTCAAAATAAATTATTATAGTCTAAATTTTTGGTGAAAACCGGCAAACTCAGAATTCTCTCTCTAGCAAAATTGTCATTTTCACTAAACTAATAACTCAGTGCAATCTTAGTGCTGTCAAACTAAAATATAGTTAAGGTGTGTCACTTTAGTCTATTTCAGAATAGGAAATCGTCGTTTGACAGGAATAAACCAAATTTTAGTAATTTTTAGTTTAGTTTAGAGAGTTTTGTACAACAGAATCGGCACCACTATTTTAATTTTAATTTAAGGTTAAAATGCAATTTTATAGAAATGACAATATACCTAACAAAATTATTCTAAATGAAATTCTGCCATCTTCATAGTATGCCAAGTGAAATTGTACCAAATAATCGTCGCTCTAAATAAATGTTATGCTAAACAAAATTCTGCGGAATGTTAAGTCTGCCAAAGGTAATTATGCTTAATAAAATTCTGCCATCTTAAAAGTATGCCAGCGTAAAGTCAGACATATAAATATTCGGCCAAACAATGATTATGCTAAACATTTTTTATGCCTTACAAATATTCGTTTAATGAAGATTATGCCAAGTGGGTTATGCTAAATAAAATTCGGAGCATCAAGTTTCTGCCAGATAGAGGGAACCCATATGGGACTTAGCTGTTTATTAATATTAAGATCTCAATGTACAATATCCTCAGAAATAAATTATATTCTTATTCTTCTAAAACCTAGCTGGCGAAATATGGGCTTACTTTAGGAACATTTCTGCCGTACCCTTTGGGGATTGTATACGTGATATTATGTAATCCCTTCCCTGTTTGCTTTTGTTCTGTAGTTCTCCTCCTACAGACCTATCTTTTTCTAGGTCAAAATAGTAGAATCTAACTACCTCAGATATTAGCCCAAATCCATGTGTATTAGACCGAATGAGTCCTTTCTCAAATACAACTTGAACAACCTCTCACCATGATTAACAGACAAACATTGGAACACTTTCTGAGTTATCTATTAGATAGTATGAGGTACTATTCCTTGGAAGAATATAGGTACCTACTAGACACAGATTGCCTACATTTTCCGAGAAAGCTTTTGACCATTACACAAATAGATTCTGATGTAGGAGTGTGCGAAAGCCTGTCTGTATTTGTGTTGTTGGCTAGCAAATACGTACCTAACTGATCAAAATGGGAACTATAGAACTGACGTGACTGTGGCATATAAGCAGAACTGTGACGTACTTTAAAGATTAAGTAGTTCTAAAAAATAATTAGTAATAGGTATCTTCTACACATCACACACACACACATGCACACGCAGCATACCAGAGACACACACACAGGCATAAACAGTGTACGATATATCACAGTTTCTACATTTCAGTTTCCAACGTCCAAGTCATAGCAATTTACTTATAAACTCTAAGTAAGTATTGTATAATATTTAGGTAGCTCTACCCAAGCTACGGCCTCAGAATTTTCTTGAACCACAGGAATATATTGTTAAACTTAGGTATGTATATGTAGGGCCTTAATAATTTTTCTCTTAATTTTTTAATAATCAAAGTTTCAGGATTTAAGGTTCCGCAGAAAATTAATTCTGTCCATTTACTTTTTGTTACCCCAAAAATGTAACACTGTTCACCTAAATCTAACGTGTGTTGGTTGTCCTAAGATATTTATAGTTGGTTCGATTCCCACCCAGGACGAATGTTTGTGTGATGAGCTCAATCATTTGTTCTGTGTCTGGGTGTAATTTATCTATAATATGTATGTATTAAGAAATATATAAGTATATTTATTAGTTGTCTGGTTACCATAGTACAGGCTCTGCCTAGTTTGGGATCAGATAACAGTGTGTTGGTTGTCCTAAGATATTATTATTATTATAGTCCAGGAGTCAGCACTTTTTGAACCTCAAAATTACACTCACTTTATTTCATAAATTTAAAACGTGTCAATTAACTATTAATAAGCCAAAAGATGACAAATAACTTTTGTAGGAACACTGTGGGTTTTACGTGTTATCTCTTTTTAACCGACTTCAAAAAAAGGAGGATGTTATCAATTCGTCTGTATTTTTTTTAAATATTTGTTACCTCATAACTTTTGACTGGGTGAACCGATTTTGATGATTCTTTTTTCATTTGAAAGCTGGTGCTTCCCGAATGGTCTCATTTAATTTGGTTCTATTCGGACAATGGCGTCTATGTGGAAACCATAAAAGTCTTAAATTTGCATTAAGTAGTTGTGCGACAAATGAACGAATAACGCGATTAGATTAGTGCGGAGTATCTACCATAACTAAAAAGTTAAAAATAAAAACTTTTTACAAAAAAAAAAAAAAAAAGGAAGGAAGAAAGTCGGTTGTTTTTTTATTAAATATGGTGTAGTGAGTAAAGCAGATGTTAACATTCATTATTATAAGCTGTTCCGTACATAACGTTTAGCGTGTGTCGTAGAAGAATGAACGGCTGTGGTCACTGTGATAGCGAGGACGAAATCATCTTAGAAGATATCTTTGATCAAAGTTTCTGTGAAGCAATCATGAAGGAATTGTTTTAATTCAAAATAATTGACGTGACATCTGATCTTATTCGGTATTTTTATCTCTTTCTGTTTAAGTAACAACCTTGAAAATTTATAACGCATTTTTTTTTCGCTAACCTGTATTCATGGTTTTTGTTTCATTGCTGGCTAACTTAAGTGTAATGACGACTTTATTAAGACCAAACATAGCTGGACAATTCCATTTTCTATGTTCACCGTTAAAGGGTCAAAAACGAACAAAAGTTTGCAAGATTTAAAAGAAGTTAACGTTAATCGTTAACTCGTGGTAGGAATTATATGTAGTTGCGTTAGAAATGTACTCATAATAAAATTCGGTATGGGCTATGGAAATTTAGGCAGGAGATGTAAAATTAATAAAAGGAGGGTGTGTAATTAGAGTTTGTAATAATAATTAGTTAGAGATTGTCAGAACCTTGAGGTAAATAGTAAGTATCTACTTAATTAACGGACTTATGTAAAGTTAACGAAAGTTAATGAGTCTGTTAAAAATGTTTTAAGTTAACTTAAAATTTACATTACTCGACATGTTAATTTCTTTAATTAATGGATGACGGTCACAGTCACGACAGCTTTGAGACTAAAGACAATATAAAACTGGCAGTCAAGACCAAGTGCACCAGAGTCAGTGTAATCCATCCTCCTCGCCATCAATCAGACCAGCTCCCATCTTGTCTAAAGCGTAGCTTATTAGTATTCATGAGGCACAACGACTGGGGATTTAATTAATTATAAGATTACTGTCACTGCTCAGACTACTGATAACAAAACGCCGCCGTGATGATACTGAGCTAGGTAATAGGTATTACACCGTGTCAAAATATAGTGAGGGACTTGCCACGGAATTTATAAACACGGTTTTTGTTAAAATACGACTAAGGTCAGAGGAGTAATTGTGTAACTTGCTATCAGTAGGAATTGGTTTCATTTTGATCGTTAAACAACATTCATTGCGTTATTTACGTTGCTGAGCCGACAATTTATTCGAACAAATGGTGCAATGGATTATAAATAATCTTCAATCCGATTCAGATTCTGATAAATAGTACGTTTCGCAATTAGGGTACAGGTTAGCAGAAGTCTGTTGTAGATTTTTCGTTTTTAGAAAGTGCTGGCAAACCTCAAGCTTAGTCCTCTGCTGCAGTGTCAAAGACCAGGTTTGAGCACCATATGTGGGAATAATTGTTATGGTAGATAAATTGTTATCTCCATAAGCAAGTATTTGGCATATCAGATTACAGTGGAACCGCCAGGCTAGCCCGCGGAATTCGATTTTTCTTACGTTTTATTGCTATTTGCCCGTCAGTGCAAGGTAAAATATGATTCGCGATCGTAACACGTATGCATTTACAAAATTATAATCATCAAAATCGCTGCAACTCTCTAAGTTCATTAAATTCCATTTAATGACTATCTATACGTCATTATTTTAAATGCGAAAGTAACTCTGTCGGTCTATGACGCTTTTACGACTAAATCACAGAACCAATTTCGATGAAATTTGGTATTGGGTAAGTTTGGACCCCAAGAAAGGACATTTAGGCTACTTTTTATAACGCGACATCGTCTGCGTCCGCGATATTTGACATTTACGTGCATGAAGTTGCGGGCAAAAGCTAACTTCATAAAAAGTAATTGAATGAAATTAAATGAACCTAGAGGATTGTACAGATGTTTTTCAGCTTAAGATCGAAAGTTATGCAGCAGTTTAAGAAGGTACCTTACAAACAAAAAGAAGTAGGTAGGTAGCAGGTAGTACCTATGCAGAAAGACAACATTTCAAGATATTTTTTTACGAATAATTACGATTGCTGAACTAATAAGTCTGTAACTTATCAGGAACTGGATGGACCACTAGGTAAGGTACTTACACTGTGCAAAGCTACAACAAAGTTTCTAAATAATTTGAATCATAGGTAAAAAAATATTTCGCTACATCTAACATCTTGGGCAGATCCAAGTCGAGGTTGCGACTCTGCACTAGGTGGCCACTCTAAAATGTAATTAAACTATTTAATTAATTCCCACACGGACACTGTCCTTTTATTTTATAGCACAGCACTCCAAGTTAAATGATTCGAAACAAAAATACATTTTTATACGATTTCATGGCCTTTAACATTTTAATTAAAAGAACGTTTTAATTATTGCAATGGTTGATTGAAATGGAATGTGTTCAGGGTTTCATGCTGGGTGGTCACTGCAAAATGGATTGTGGTCTTTAGATTAATTTGGTTGTCGTCCACTTTATGAGTTTTGGTCGTAAACGTTTGCTGTTGTCATTGGTTTATGTTTTTGCACCGTGGTTTGTGTTTTGTTTTCTTTTTTGATTGTTGGTACCGTAAACTGTTTTGAAAGTATTCTTGTCACCCAATGCAGTTGTTGAGCGTAAAATGCATCTTGTTAGTGATATACCTTATAACTAATGTTAGTAATACAACACACAAGCAACATCGACAACACAATGAATTAAGTGTCCGAGGCAGGTTGCGCAGAGAACGACCAAGTAAGATCAGCTAGTTGACCATCCTCTCCACAAAATGCCTCAGAAAAGGAGAGTAACAGGACTTTCCTCCACTAATTTCAGGATACTATTGTTACTGACACGCGTCCAATGCATCAGTGATGCAACTTTTTTGTGTATGAATGCGTGGAAACCGTCAGTTCGATTTTGCGAAAACTTCTCTGATGCACTACAGAATCGGGGCAGTCCCATTAGCATCCTAAAACATTATTATAATGAACGCGTAAGGCATTTTAATAAAACGATGGGATAACTAATGTTGACAATTCGCAGAATTTTCTGTGTCAATGCTAAATTAAAAGTACTAATAGTCGACACGGTATGAAATAGCCCTTATTTCATTGGACCCATAGTTACTTATTCAGAAGGTCCATATTCAGGAGTCATAAGTGACACCCACGGGAGGGACTTAAACTTATTCAGAGCCTAGTACCAAGCATCATGTACTTAAAAATTTAAAGCCCTTTCACCGTCACCAAGTCCACTTTATTTTTAAGTATAAGTACGAAGGGTAGTGCTTATTATAATAATCTGTCTAAAATAGATTCACAGTGGACCGCTATAAAATACTTGAATAAAAAAACTTGGTGTAACTCTTAATAGTTTAAAGTCGCGTTACGTCTGTCTGTTTCTTCAATTACTTCTTTTAAACCACGATACTGATTCTCATACGGTCCTCAGTATCATTTAGAGAATTTCTCCCAAACGGTTTCTATGCATAATACACGCATATCACTTTACTACATAGTATAAAACAAAGTCGCTTCCTTCTGTCTGTCCCTATGTATGCTTGGATCTTTAAAACTACGCGACGGCTTTTGATGCTGTTTTTTTAAGAGATAGAGTGATTTAAGAGGAAGGCGAAGCGGCTGGCAAAAGCTAGTAAGTAAAGCCGAAAATTTGAAAGATTTGTAACGATGTCGTAAAAAATATAGTTTTGGGTGCTGAAATTGCTAACGCTCTGGCTATACTTTATGAGATAGATTAAAATAATGTACTATGGCTTACTATGGCTTGGGCATGTCCAAAGATTAAATGAGAACAAATGGGCCAAAATTGTCACGAATTGGTACCCAATATACAAGAAAAGACGAAAGGGAAGGCCATTCAAAAGATGGAGTGATGACATAGTTGCCACGGCTGGAATCACTTGGCACAGACTGGCAAGAAATAGAGAAAAATGGAAGGAAATGGAGGAGGCTTTCACCGCCTGAGCGGTCCTTACAACAACAACAATACATACATAGGTACTAACAATGTATACTAACATACTAGATAAGAAAATTATTAACACAACTAACAACATATAGAAAAATGTAAATTGTAAGGAACAAATAAAGCTATTATTATTATTATTACTATGGCTTTGTATATCTTCCAAAGGTCCACAGAAAAGTCCGCGATGGTTTGTATCTATTTCCTTACGCTAGCCCACAATAACAAATTTTATCTTTTAAGTCATTACCATCATTACAGCCGAAACATGTGTCCGAAGTGGTGGATAGGGGATTTGCCATAATTGCCACGTTTAGCAGGCGGGTTGGCGATCGCAGTATGGTCGTAAAATGCTGCTGCCCATTTTCCTTTAAGTCCCATAGTCGCCGCTTAAGACACCTAGGGGAAGAAATAGGATGGTGTTATTTTTGACGTCCGGCACAACACGGGTCTTTTAAGTAGGTATATATTATTAAAAAATAAGGGCTTTTTACGATGCTATTTAAACAATACAGTATTAAACCTTATCCAATTGAATACATTAGATAAGTTGTGCATTTTATGCGTACTGCCCTTTACAGTATATTATAATTATTAAAATGAGTATCTTAGAAGATATTTAACACTATTAATTGATCGCAGCGAACCGGACGGTCAGCTGGCAGCCCACGCCAGCCGAGAGGAGATGATATCTTATGTTTATACCATCTCCGTCACATACACTGTACACCCATGCATAACCGGGGCATATCGCTAGTTCATCGTAAATTGATTTTATTACGCAGCCGCCACTTTTACGATGGCTTGTAAAATTATTAGAGTTTTTACATCCAGGAATAGGTACAGACGCCAGCACTTGAAGCTACTAGAATCTGTCAAATTTCTTTAACAGGTTTTCAACTTTAACGCTAAAATATAAGGTTCAAGATGGATTGGGCAAATTTGACAGTTTCGAGTACCTTGATGTGCTGGCGTCTGTACAACGTTTTTATGTGTGCTTTATGTGGTTTTCATATGCAGTGGCACTTGTGGTACCAAAATGAAGGTTTTAAAAGGTAGTTTATAACGTTGTAGGGACAGTTAGTGCTTTAGGTATTTGGGTAGCAACAGCTAGAAAGATTAGAGTCCTTGAATTAGGTGCTTTTGACAATGATAGGATCTATGCATTTTATAAATACACGGTAGGTATTTTTTGCTTACACATATTTGCTTAGGTATTTTCTAATGGGAATAAAATCATGCACCATAAGATAATGCGCCACAATAAAATAAAACCATAACGTTCTCTCTCTTTCACTTTATTTTCATGGGTACTGAATTTTCACATTTCCATGGACTATGGAGCTATAAATATATGTAAGTATATTTTACGGCCTACGGGTTGGGAATGTATCGATGGTAATTTTATGCTCCTGTAGTATTAAGTAGGTTATTTACGACAGACTCAATAAAAATAAAAGTAAACCATCGTAAATGATATTCGTTTTTAATATCTCATTATAGTTTTGCATTTAGCTTAATGCACTTAACTTCTAGATATTATTGCTATCTGCTATGGTCGTCGCTCTTAAGGGTAAACCCCAAGAAAACCCACAAAATTCAAAATTCGAATTCAGAAAGTAAAATAGCCCGTGGCAGCTAAGAGATGCCTAGTCCCTCCTGCTCCTCGTTCACGAATATGACGTCGATCGACGATCAGCACCATTTAACTCAACCTTTTGAAGAGAACTCAATGATCCAACATACGCCACCACCAGCGAGACATTTGAGTGAACATGACAAACTCGCAGCTCCTAGGGCACATTCAAGTCATTTCATGAAAGTCATTTAATGGGATTCTATTATCTAAGAGGGTTGTATTGATTATATAAATGATTATAATTACTTCTGTAAAGCCATATTCGTCACGGTCACGAATCATTTTGTAAGCGTTCTGGCTCCCTCGAACAATGAAGGCGGAGAACTGATATCGGTGCCAAGTGGGCCAATTTTGTTAAGCAAAACTGGCGTGTGATATGAACAATCAACATACAATCTCACACTAATCTGCAAACTGCAAAACCCCTAAGAAATTTTGGATGTCGCGTGCGAATTTTGCATCCCCAGTCTAACGTTTACCCAATTTAATTTACGAATGTATCTTTCTAGCCAGCAAGCAAAATCATATTTGGAATTGCAAAAGAATAACGAGACAGTTCATTCTCTGTTAATTTTAATATTATTCATGAGTAAAACATAATTTCTCCCAAGCGTAGTTACTTCTAACAGACGCTAAATAAAGTCACGCCAAGTCATATACAAGACGGCTTACTTCATTAAATTAGGTCTTAGAGTATAAAACAGTTCGTTTTCATGCAAAAGTGAATAGTAGACAATTTCTGGACAATTTGAGAGAAAAAGTAGTAAAGTTATGTGTCATCCCGGACACTGGCGGTCGACCTCTTTTCAGCCTTATTTATTGCTTAAGGTATTACGGGGAAAAGTGATTCATCGCTATTTTTCGTGGTTATACATTTGTAATTATGGAAGACCTGAAAAGGTAAGTTGTTTGTTTAACCGTAGCATGGATATACAAAAAGTAATCAGAATATCACCATGGATATACATGGCGAACTATTGATAAGCTGGTAGGTGTTAATTGATATCACCATATTCAGCGAAATTGCGTTATGAAAGAAAAAAAAGAAAGAAAGAAAGAAAATACATTTATTTAGCACAAACTCAAAAGGCACACAAAATAATACAAAAAAGAAACATAAATTAACAAAAAACAAAATTTAAAAGAAAATCAATAAAAGTGCGATGTTAGAAACTAGCATTTAAGTGTGCCCCACGGCTGCGCTAACAAGGTTCAGTTCAGCAAAAATGCCAGACAACTAGTGCCTGACGCTGATTTTCAACTGGACCTGAAGTGTGAACGGACGGATGGAAATCAGTTTTATACAAATACTGCAATGTGGCGATTGTATGCATACTTAAATAAAATAAATTAATAATAAAATGTTGATATATACCTATACTAAGTTTAGTAAGTATCTAGTGTAAGTACTTACTATATTAAAAATAAAATAACAAAGTAAACTAATTTAAATTTAACTTTGAACATTAGAGTGTGGTATTTAATAAAATTGCAAAACAAAACAGGTTAGGTAAATATATAAATGAGACCAACGTATGATAGTTATGTATATACTAACAGTAGGAATGTGTTGTTGAAGACCATTTTCTATTTAAATAAGTACCTGGTACTTGTTGACAGACCTACACTATCTCTCTATACCTATTAATACTGTAATTAGAAATCAATGTAAAAGCCAATTCATTCACAAGAGTAATCGTGGAGTTTATTGCCGTCTCTTCTCCACAGGAATCAACAATTAAAACCGTGCACCTAGCTTCTGATGTTTCATAAGTGTCCATGTACGAGTATGTTTATGTGAAGTAAAATATTATGATATTAAATGATTTGAATGACTTTCGTTTTGACAGTTCAACAACATACATTACGTTATTTAGGTTGTCGAGCAGAGACATTTTCCGAACATATGAAGTAATGGATTAGCATTATATTTTACAATGATTTAGATTGTGACTGATAATAAGTTACGCAATTAGAGTTAAGACACAGACTGTTGGACTACGATATGATTAAGCAAAGTGTTAGAATAAAATAAAGAATATTGATTCTGTCCTACTTTTGCCCTTCCTGTGTCGCCATTTGACAGGGTTAAGATTAATTTTGCTTATCTTTTCACGATGGCAGTAATTGGCATCAGATACCACGCTAAAAAGCTTTCTAAGAAAATTATACTGTGACTATAAAATCATCCATCTTGTTGCATCATCAAACTTAGGTATGTCACTGTTCCTAATATCCTGTGCCCTGACAATTTTCATGTTCATACAGTTTTCTCCTACGGATTCAATTTCCTACATCTATTAGTGATGTAGCGAATATACGTATATTACGTATGCGCGAATATTCGCATACTTATTGACATTTGCATTCGTAATCGCATTCGCAGACTTCATGCGAATATGAACGTCAGGAAAAGTACGTAAAGTGTTAATAATATTAGGTAAATGAAACCAAAAATCTTATCACTTTAATTAGATTTTTTTTTCCTTCTAGCTTTACTAACTTTGCAATTATATCGGCAATGCTCGGTATAAGGAAAACGATGACATATTCGCATTCGCGAATATTGCTGGTAGATATTCGCATTCGCATTCACGAATGCTTAAAATTGATATTCGTTACATCACTAACATCTATTAATAATACCTTCAATACTGCTGCTACGTCACGGAGTTTTCATAATGCATTATGAAATATTGATGCAATAAGAAGCTGTACTGTTTGCAGCTACGTTTTGTTAGTTTTAGCTGTTTGTTTTAAAATTAAACCAATTTTACTTTGTACTGAGTTCTGTTTTGTACAGAAAACTTGAAATATTCAGCGTTTAAGAGTGTATTAGCTTATGTAGTTTGTTGAGCTGTTGTTTGAGAGCAGCCAAAAATCGCCTAGCCAACTTGAGCAACCGTGGTGATCAATGCTCATGGTTTCACTGTAAACAAAAGGCCTTTGAAGAGGAAGTTGCTGAAGACCAGTGGTTTGATGATATGACGAACCTGTCCGTAATTACAGCGTTATGCTGATCAACGACTTGTTCTTGCACAAATGCGATACACGGTTTGTTGTTCTTGTCACTGTTACAAAAGTAGTTATCTTTCCACTGAGCAGCATCTTGTTTTTTTTTTATGATTATTTGTTTGTTGTCATTTGCTCGTGTCGTTACATTAACGCAATTGACTACTAATATAAAATTCAAAGTCCTGAGTGTCTGACTGACTGACTGATATATCAACGCACAGTCTAAGCCGCTGGTCCTAGAGACATGAAATTTGGAGGGTGTTTTTTTTTTGTGAGGTGTAGGTATCCACTAAGAAAGGGTTTTTTGAAATTCCATTCCTAACAGGGTGAAATGGTGAATTTTTCGACATCCACGCAGGCGAAGCCGCGGGCAGGAGCTAGTTTACAACTAATATATCTTCTTCCCAGCCAAAGCACTAGGAAGTGTCGAAGGGCGGGCGTTTTGGGGGGACTGTCTTATGTGACTTTGACGTTCAAAAAGTGCTGACTCTCAGCCTAGTTTGAATAAATGACTTTTGATTTGATTTGATTTGATTTATGTAAATGTGAAAGTTTGTGAGGATGTATGGATGTTTGTTACTCTTTCAGGCAAAAACTACTGAACGGATTTGGCACACAGATAGTTCATAACCTGGAATAAAACATGCTCCTTTCACTTTGCGTTTTGTTTGTGCAGAATAAACCATTTTTCTTTCAGTTTTTCATACTTTCCCTTGCCGTGCTGTGGGATATTAAAGAGATGATGACATAGTCTGCAGTATCAGGCGTGTATAGTCCCACCGCAAATCTTCTAGACAAATAAATAAAATTGGAGTGTCTGTTTGTAATATTAAAATAACCGCTTTTTACTAAGTGTATATGGATGTAAACACGGTTCATATACCAAAACAACATTTTTTACAATTTTTGTCTGTCAGTCTGTTTGTTCCAGCTAATCTCTGAAATGGCTGGACCGATTTTGACGGGACTTTCACTGGCAGATAGCTGAAATTACAAAGAACTTAGGCTACTTTTATTTTGGAAAAAAATAGAATCTCACGAAAAAAAACTAACGAAAAACTTTTTTGTTAAAAATACCACGTGGATGAAGTCGCAGGAACCTATATAACCTGGATTAATGCATTCTTAATACATTCTTACCGCGGTAGTACATCCACGCGGGCGAAGCCGTGGGCAGTAGCTAGTTCATAGATAAAATTCGTGCGGTTACAGGTTATACCACCTGAATTTCCAATTTATAAGGGTAAGGGCAAACTTCACCAATGAAACTGAACACGATCATTAATTGGTCAAAATCTTAGGTTAGCTTAAGTTAAGCTTAAGCTCTTAGATTTTTAATTATAATAACAATAGAAATCGGCGCCTGATTTGAACCCTAGACTGTAACGCTTCTACCAACTGTTTTAAAATAACCAAAATACATGAAGTAGCAACAGATAAATCATAAAACATTAATCAAATTGGGCGCAGATAGTTCCTATCGCAGTCCTCCCCGTGTGCATTGAACTGCAATCGATGCCATATTGCGCCAGTGCCTCATATTGAAGCTCGCACACGGCGACTTGTTGCTTGTCTTCAATAAACACACGGACAGGAAATTGAATGCTGAGATAAACGGGATCTTATAACTTCTTCGTGGTAGTAACTGGAGTATTTCACTGCTCTATAAATTTATTGCAATTTATAACTTAGTTAATAGCGTATAAGCACCTATTTTATTAGATCTAGTACCTTCATATGTTCATCATGATGTAAATATCTACTCAATTAATTTAAGCATCAAAATGGTCCTGCCAGGGTCACGAGATCTGTTCGAAAGAGGTACCGTGACCCTGGCATATGGGCAACTGAAGGAACACGGGTGGGTTTTAGTCAGTAAAAGTCTGACACGCCCTTCCGCTCCACCCAGAGCGGAAGACGTTATTTGATGATTTCCCATCGAAAAAAAAAAAGCCAACCATATATCGCAGTCATCTGATGCGACAATTTGTCTGGTACGTGAGAGTATCTGAACAATGTGAATTGTGCGTTGTACATCGAGGGGGATACTGCCAGGAAAGAAAATTAGTTGTCTGTACATGATAGCTATTCAACTGGGAATGTAAAAAAAATTGTCCCAAGACAAAAAAAAAAAAAAAACAAAACAATTTTAAATCAACTCGTAAATTCTTTTGTAAATGGAAGATAATGGTTTCCGAATTGAGTTGACTTTAAGTTGGGGAAGACTAAGTTAATGATAGATTTTGTCAAAGATGGTTTGGCTAGAAAGGGGGTTCACACTGAGATGAGAAGAGTCATGGCGATTTATGGAAGCAGTAGTTATGTCACGAGACCAGCATAGCAAAACCGACAAGCGGCATATTCGTTGTGCGCGTTGGTAGATATGTTACATGGGTTTTCTCTCATCGCTGAGACCAGTAGTGATGAATTAATTTACGCAAAGCAAAGAAACTCTCAAATTGAAGTGTAGGCCGCATTGTTATTCCATTGAATATTTTAGGAACTTTTGAAGAAACCAATTTTTCAAAAACGTTTAAAAGTTAAACGAAGAAGTTTTGTACCCATTATCAAAAATCTTTCTTTTTAAAATCTTTTCTCTTAATACGTAGTTTCGTGTAGCTCCTGAACACTGAAATCAATCCACTGTTCGGTCTTTGATGGCACTGAATGATGCTGTCGTTTGTCTCGCACGTGACTCTAAAGAGTCAGACACTATCCTTTTTTTTAGGGTTGTCTTACATTAATGTGATCCACGTCATACACGTATTTCTAGGGGGGTATGATAAGGTATCTAGTATTGTAAATGGAGTCTTGGTTTTGTTCGGTAACTCCTATACTTACCTTTCTGAAAATATGAATGTTCTTGTTGAAATTGTTCCATGGTAAATAATATGCTTAAACTATTACTATCATAATTCGAAGGTTTAGAAAACACAAACATTTGGATGTTTGACTTATGCTATGTAAACAATTTAAATTGTTTTTTACCTAATAAACTAGTAGAGTACATTAAGTTATGCATACCTTAAGTCAGTACCGTTTGCTTGATTCGATTTGCATACACAAACAAAATCGATCCAATAATAAACATATGAAGTATATATAGATGTACATAATACTTCTATTATATTATATATTCTTCGCTCCGTGGTTTCTGCCTACCCCCATGGGAAAAAGGCGTGATTGTATGTATGTATGTATGTATGTATAATACTTCTATATGCCTGCACTTAGGAGCATTGCAAGTACCCTCCAATCAAATCGGAGTAGCCGGCTTGAGAGAGAACCCCAGAGAGTGCAGGCAAATATGGAAACTTATTAAGTTGCTCAAAGCTCCAGTAAAGGCCCCCGATATTGCTCCGATATCAATGTTCTCGTTTTGATCGTAGTTTATCGACACTTCTGGTCACACACTTTGAAACTTTTAAAGCATCTTGAACGAAAGTGAGCAATAAATTCGTAAGTGGAAGCTTTGGAAATATTGAAAAGAATATTGGAGTTTTAAAATGCGGTGAAAACTTGTGAGGGTATTTAAAGTTCAGATGGTCTATTTATTAGCTGCTAATGTCAATGCTTTTTGTGATATTAGTCAATATCAACTGTCTATTTAGATAGTGAATCTTCAAAATCATGTAAGTACAGCTGATTACGGCTTCGAGTTACGAGTTGAAGGTCGTGTGTTCGAATCCGGGTAGGCGCTTTTTTATAATTTTTTCACTACTGCTCTCAATACGGTAACAAGGAAACCGGCATGTGCTAGAACCAAAAATCTGAAGACACATGACATCTAACAACCCACAATGGGCCCGCTTGGTGGATTACGTCTATCATAGAGGAGCAGGAGGTCCCAGCAGTGGGAACCTTGTGGGTTGATTATGCAATGTTTGTCTGCTGCTTCCATAAATTGTCAGTCGTAATCTCAGTGTTCCTTCCTACTCATACCATCGTTGACACAATCCATCCATCATTAATTTGGTCATCTCCCACTTAAAGTGATATCTAGGTAAATTACCCTATTCAATGACAATTTCATGAAATCTTGAGATTTTAGGCAAATTCTAACTAGAGAGTTGTAAAACAGATGATTTGAATGATTCTTTTTCTGTAAAAAACTTTTTACCAAAAAATTTAACCGCCGAAAAAACTGAAAAGCAAAAAATAATAAACCTTAAAATTATGAGTCGGCGCTTTGAGTGATCTTTGTTCATTGATTTTTCAGCGCCGACTCATAATTTTAAGGTTTATTATATTTTGCTTTTCAGTTTTTTCGGCGGTTAAATTTTTTGGTAAATAGTTTTTATTTTATATTTTTTGTGGCTTTAATGCACTTATAATACTTGGCAAGGTATACCCTATCTAATGAATAAAGAATTATCAAAATCGGACTACTTTGTATAAAGTTATGCGTGGTTAAACATTACAATCAGTGAGTGAACAATCAATCATCCCCTGTTTTCCGACCCTTAGGGTTCGATTTTGTTTTCCAAATTTATATGGGACCACCTTCGGAGTATACCCTTTCCAATACAAAAAGAATTATCACAATCGGACTACGATGTAAAAAGTTATGCGTGGCCAAACATAAAAAAAAACAAACAAAAAAAAAAACAAACAAAAAAAAAATATACGCGTCGAATTGATAACCTCCTCCGTTTGTTTTCGTCGGTTAAAAACACATTTGTTATGGTCGCGAAACATATATCTTCTTCATATATATATAATTCTACTGTACGTGTGTATGTCACTGAACTCCTCCTAAATGGCTGGACCGATTTGAATGATTTTTTTGTATGCGTTTGGGTGGCTCCCTGGATGGTTTAGATTCACAAATCAGCCCGACAGATGGCGCTGCTATCGAGTTCTAGGAAACAGGACAACGTCAGTACAGTCAGCTAGTATTAATATATTAATCAACATGTAACCTGACACGGACCTGCAAAATTGCAAAAAAAGAAAAAAACAGCACAGTATGAATTTAGCGGTTAACTTAGCACATCCTTTTTAAGTACAGGGAATTGGCACAAAGAAACTCGAACACATATCTCCAACAGGCTTTTGTCAATTCAACACAGAAACAAAACAACAGATTTTATTTCCATCCTAACGTATTTTTGTCCCTCTGGTGGTTCTCAAAGTGCTCATTAAGCCGTAATCCCCGTTTTCATGTAATGATTGTGCCGATGGTCGGGCGGCCGGGATTAGGAATGGTCATAAAGCCGATACAACAATTAATTGGTTGGTGCTGAGATTGCCAAAGTGGTTTATGCAGCCCGGGGGCCGGTTTGAGTTTATGACTATTAGTCTGTTGATGATACGCAGTTGATACGAATTCTAAAGTTAGGGGTGTTGTCAATATATTTTGTTATGCTTGCTGAACTGTGTCTGTTGTCAGAAATATTTTTGTGAGTACGATCATTTCCTTTGTTCACGATGAAGCTAGGAAAATAATAACAGTCGCATGGATCATCAAGGATAAGCAACGCTTGCCGAGGTGGTCAACCATTACATACTGAGACCCGTCCGTGGTTTGGAAAGTAAGAAAGTCCCGGTCGTCATTTGTATATCTTTGAGAGTTGTTAGGAGAAGAAGCCTGAGATTCGAACAGCCATGATATTATCGTGTTACTTAATAACTGGATAGTTCGATAGGCAGTCGATCTATGTACAAAACTGATATTCTGCTACATCTGGTTAGACTAGAAGCCGACCCTAACACAATTGGGAAAAGGTTAGGTAAATGATGAATGAAGTTCTTTTGTTCTCGATTACTGTTATTACCTAACCTGACATAAGAATTTCCTTTGATATTTTTTATTTTGTTCACTTTTTTAACAGCAGCTTTAAAATAGTGCTACTAGTACTTTTAATTTCAGTGCTTTTAAAGATTATAATTTTCTATAAGCACTGCAAGTCGAAGGGAGAGGCTTTGGCCCAGTAATGAAATGATACAGGTAAACAGTACCCGTATCATTTTCTTCAATGTCCACCAGGGAGGTTATAATTGAGCAATTTGCAAAATTCTTTGAGCAACACTGCCCAGGGATAGCATTATCGAAGCAGTCGCGTAATGTCATACTTTATTGAGCACGGCTTAAGGCGGGCTATTTTGTTACAATAATAGCCCCGATTTGTTTCATATTGTAAGCTCGTAATGAAGTACGGGCTGCTTGCGAGATGTATGGACCGAGTTATCGTGACAATGGCACAGGAAACTGATTTATTTCGTGATTTCTATAATTTGTTTGGATTATTACGTAATCTGTTGTTGTGCGGGTAAATATATGAGTTGCTTGAAATGACTATGTTATTATGAGCCCATAGACTGGAACCGGCGAGAGATGTCGTGCGGTGTCCCACAGGGATCGGTCGTTGGGCCGCATCTGTGGGACATCGGGTACGACTGGGTGCTGCGCGCCGACCTCCCTAGCGGCGTCAGCGTAGTTTGCTACGCTGACGACACGCTGGTCCTGGCGCAGGGGAGGTCGCACGAGGCGGCGGCCGAACTAATGACACGCGGGGTTGCGACAATCGTCGATAGGATCCGGCAATTGGGACTCGAGGTGGCCTTGCACAAGTCCGAGGCCATGGGTTTTCATGGTCCTCGGAACGCGCCACCTGCGGGTTCCCAACTCACGGTAGGAGGGGTTCACATCGGCGTCGAGTCGACGATGAAGTACCTGGGACTTGTCCTCGACAGCCGGTGGAACTTCGTCGAGCATTTCCGACGTTTGGGCCCCAGACTGGAGCGGGCTGGGGCTGCGTTAAAGCGGCTCCTGCCCAATCTGGGGGGTCCAAACGCCTCCTGCCGGAGGCTCTACACGGGGGTCGTGCGGTCCATGGCCCTCTACGGGGCACCGGTGTGGGCGCCCTCATTGAGGCTACCCGGCAGGATCTCATGGCGACATGGCGGGTACGATTGTCGCAACCCAGCGCAGGGCACGCCACAATTGCGGCGGTAAGTCCCCTCTTTGAGGAGTGGATAGAGAGGCGCCACGGCGTCCTCACCTTCCGCCTGACGCAGGTTCTCACCGGGCATGGGTGCTTCGGTGGGTTCTGTATGGTCTCTTGGTAGACCTATATACATTACTTTTAGATGCGGGTTGATTGGAATGAAAGAAGTTAAATTACTGGAAACACTATTGTATTGTATATAAAAAGGTAAATTGAGCTTAATGGACTGATGGTATGTGGCAATGAAGTGAGTGACGCGGCCCTTGTTGGCTGTAACGAGAACGCCTGGCTGACTTGATAGCCTAACACGAACTGAACTAATTATTGTGTGTGGAAATGAATGTGTGATGCAAACTGCTGAATTGCAGAATGTGCGGTTGCACCGTACATGCTCCCGAGCGGAGAGATGAACATGAAAGATGAGTAACAAGGTGATGCCAATTGGTCCTTATGCTAGATGATTGACAAGGTGATTCCAATTGGTCCTTATTCTATGTTCAGAGTCTCTACTTGAATTCTATTTTACGAGACATAGGCACTGTACACTTGTCACACTGATTACGCGCACTAACACTATAGCTCACAGAGGACGATGAGTTAGAGGCCCCAACCTCTGCCCGTGCCGGTGTCGCGTGTTGCGCGGTTTGTAGACTCGCCAATGCGGCCCTCGCCACCTCGAGAGATGCGGTACGCCTGTTACGCAGCCGTCGTACTATGAAGACTGCTCCAACCACCAACACAACTCCGATCACTACATAAAATGCTGTGTAGTGATGGATATCGTGATATGAAATTTGATTTGGCAATCTCTCACTTGCTTTAAGAATGCTGAGTTGTTTCTTGATTTCGTCCAACTCCTTGTTGCTTGAGAGGAGTGTATCGTTTTGTATCAGTGGAGTTGGGATGCCTACGTCTATGATATGATTGATTGGTTCTATCTCTGGCAGCTTGAAAGTTGGTTTTATGTCTAAAGTGCTGAAACCTTCATTATGTGAGTAAACCGTAAAACTTTCGGTTTTAATTAAACAGTCGTGTTCAACTCCCAATATGCCTGCTTTTACTAACTGCCCCGATGACACATTGTCGTTGCATAGATATCTTATTTGACACTGACTACAGCAGAAAAATGCATAATTGTTTATTTTGCTAAGTGTTGTCCATTGATTCAAACAAGTCGTAATGCTGATTTTGCATTTGCTGGAATCAGGTTCCACTTCACACAATTTTTCATCATTCTTGAGATGATAAATCGGCTTCTCTATATGACATAGATAATTATCGACATCTTCACGTAGACATCTCTGGACGTCGTAGGTAGAAATCGGTAAATACGAGTCCTTCTTCAAATTGATTGCAACATGTTCAGCAATCGGAGTTAAAACAGCCATGCTTGAGTTCCCTACAAGTTGAGGTATTGGAATAATTTTCATGATTGAAAATGTATCTCTTGACACTAGAGGCAATTTCAATTCGAAGATTAAAAATTGTTCAGTCATTCTTGCTTTGACTGTCAATAAATGATAAATGTTTCTAAAGTTCGCTTGTAAGTTATTGATTGGTAACGTAAGATCCTTTGAAAGATGACTCGAAATTGTATTCAGAGTGTCCTTCAGTTGTTCTGGTGACAATAAATGAAAATTGAGTCTCCCGTGGTAAACATCTGTTATGGTATCTAATAAACTTGTTTGGATTGTTTTTAGTTGTCTTAAAACATTGCTCGTAGCAATTGCCCCCGTGCTGAAATCGTTCATGACTCGATTTCTCTCTGATTCGTTCAATAAAACGTTCTCGATCTTATCTAACTTGATTGATAGTGAATTAAGCATCTTGTGTTGCTTATTAATTGCTTTCCCGTTCCTTTTCATAACGTTATATTCTGCTTCAATTATCGTTGTTTGTTGTTTTAAGAGCGAAAGCAAATGATTTTCATTGTCATGTATAGACTGAATGTCTTGTTTATATTGTTCTGCGAATCTCTCATCAAGTACACCGAACAAGCTGTTTGCTAGATAGCCTATCCCGTTGATAAGGCCTCGCTTGCGTCGGCGCAGGACTCGTGTTCGTCGCGTGCTGGAATGCTGACTCAGTAGCAGGTGGTTATAGTACTCGAGTTCTGAGAATTCTTGCTGCAATTGAACTTGTATGACGTCACAATGTGACGATTCTTTAAACTTGTTGCATAACTGATCCAAGTAGCTAAGATATTTACTGCATGCTTCTGTACCTTGCCAAAATGAATTCATGTCATAGTACGTGACTATCTTCCATTCATCTCTGATTAATTGCATGTTTGCAATTTTGTCAAAATAAAGACCTTGATTGCCTTTTAGCTGTGTAACATTGTATGCACAGTGAGATGTGGTCAAAATGCTCATGAAATACAAAAGTAACATTACCAGCGATGAGAAGCTGTAATTTACTTTTTTGTTTTGATATGGCTTGCCATCTTTCACTTCCTTGGAATACGACTCTTGTTTGTCGATTCTATCATTCACAGGGAGAATAGACAGCTTGAGAATAGGCCTCTTGATAAGCCCATTCTTTGTTTTCAATGTGACCACCCTGATGTGGCCATCGGCACCAGGATGCAGCTGGACGACGCGGCCAACTGCCCACTTCCCTGGTGGTAAGTTTGCATCGTTAATTGTAACAATGTCATTTAGTTGAATGTCTGGTTGAGAATGTCTCCACTTGCTTCTTGCTGACAGCTGAGTGAGATATTCAGTATGCCAACGTTTCCAAATATCTTGTACTATTTTTTGAGTTAAATGCCATCTCGTCCGCATATCTGTTTCTGTTTCTAATACAGTCATGTCTTGATTTAAATTGATAAAGCTTGACGGAGAGAGGAAATCCAAGTCGTCTGGATCTTCAGTCAGAGGGCACAGTGGCCTCGAGTTAAGTACTGCTTCTAACTGGGCCAGAACTGTGCTGAATTCTTCAAAGGTGAGCTTTTGCTCTCCAACTACTCTTCTTAAATGATATTTTAAACTTTTGACTGCCGCCTCCCACAGCCCTCCTGCTGTAGGCCATGAGGGTGCATTAAAATGCCATTCGATCTTCATGCTAGTAATTTCTTTGATGAAATCTTGATCGAATGTTTCTTGTATCTGCTCCATTTCTTCTTGTAAGATTTTGTTGGCGCCGACAAAGTTCGTACCGTTGTCGCTGTACAAGTGTTTCGGCGAGCCTTTTCTTCCAGCCATTCTTCGCAACGCAGCTATGAATGCTGCTGATGTGAGATCTGAGACCAAATCTATATGAACAAGCTTGGTCACCATACAGACAAATACCACCACGTAGCCCTTTGTGGTCTTAATACCACGGCCTTTGTTGGCCTTTATGAGCACGTGCCCGGTGTAATCGACGCCTGTATGTTCAAAAGGCTTTGCAACGTTACATCTCTGCGTAGGTAAATCACCCATCAGCTGTGCCATCTTGCTTGGATTATGCTTACGACAGGTAACGCAGGTACGTATACGCTTTTTGACCGCTCGATTACCGCCTATGATCCAGTAATTCTTGCGAATGAATGTTGATGTCACCCGTGCTCCTCCATGGAAGGTAAGTTCATGTGCCTGATCTATAATTAAGTTTGTTAAGTGCCCTTCGTGAGCTATGATGATCGGATGCATCATATTTTGATTAATGTTGGCCTTACTTAGTCTTCCTTTAACTCTGAGAAGTCCTTCGTTGTCAAGGAATGGATTTAGTTGCAGTAACTTGTTTTTTGCTGATAGCGCCTTCTTTTCTTGTAGATTATGTACTTCCTGGGAAAATTCTCTGTGCTGTACATATAAAATTATTTTATGCTTAGCATTTACTAATTCTTGTAATGTAAAATAAGTTTGCATGCGATTTTTCTTGTATCTCGCTTGCTTGATAAATCTTAATATCCATGCTAAAACTCTTTTTAGTTTAGCGAGTGAACTATATCTTGCTAATAATTCACCCAGAATGTTATCGCTTTCTTGCTGCGATATGTAATTAATCTGATTGGCTTTTCTTACTTCTTCGTCTGTGGCAAACACTGCTTGCTCAGTTTTTTGGTCTGGATCGTAGTTCCGCAGCCACGATGGTCCTTCCCACCACAGCGAATGGTTTTTCAATTGATCGATACCCAATCCGCGACTTGCGCAGTCCGCAGGATTTTCTGCTGACTTGACGTAACGCCAGCTGTTTGTAGGTATAATGCTTGATATTTGTCGCACCCTGTTGGCGACAAAAGGCTTCCATCGTCCTGGCTCCCTTTGTAACCAGGCTAGGACTACCATTGAATCAGTCCAATTAAATATCTTGATATTGTGACTGCTAAGGCATTGTTGAATTTTAGACAACAATTTTGCCAGTAATAGAGCACCACTCAGCTCTAATCTTGGTATTGAAATTGATTTGTTTACTGGAGCTAATCTTGCTTTTCCTGCTAATAACGAGATCTTTGTATCGCCGTTGTTTTCAGTCTTGCAATAAACAACGCATGCGTAGGCATTATTAGAAGCATCGCAGAACCCATGTAATTCTAGCGTGTTGTTTTCTCCTGTACCCAACCAACGCTCCAGCTTGAATTGATTAATTTTGTGCATGTCACCTTTAATGTCAAGCCATTCCTTGCTAATTTGATCGGGTAACTTGTCATCCCATTGAATGCTTGACATCCAAACTTGCTGAAATAGCAGTTTTAGCTTGGTTGATATCGGTGACAGCCAACCAAGAGGGTCGAACAACTTTGATATGTCTGACAGCATGGATCTCTTAGTTGGTGTTTTGTTAGATGATTCAATTTTTGATTGAAATGTGAATAAGTCTGCTTTTGAATTCCAACGCAATCCTAAGGTTTTTAATGTTTCCATTTCCTTGAAATCGAAATTTTCTTGCTTGTTACTCGTCCCGAGTGTATCTTCTTGTAACGCTGATGCATTAGAAGACCACTTTCTTAAATTGAATCCCCCTGATTTTAACAACGTGATTAACTCTTGCTTTAGTTTTACTGCTAACTCAACAGAATGAGACCCGTGTAGAACATCATCCATGTAGAATGACTGCTCCAATGCCTTGATTGCAACACTGTCAAAATTGTGTCTTTCATCTTCAGCCAATTGTTTTAAAGTCATCATAGCTAAAAATGGTGCAGCCTTGGTGCCATATGTTACAGTGCATAGCTGGTATACCTGATGACGTATGTCGGTGGTATCCCTCCAAATGATTTTTTGAAATCTTTGATCCTGTTCGTTCAACCTAATGAAACGAAACATTTTTTCAATATCTGCCGTAAAAGCTATGCGATATTGTCTCCATCTTAATAGTAAAGATTGGAGATCTTGCTGTAGATTTGGGCCTTTTAACATGACGTCATTCAAGCTATTTCCTGTTGTTGTTTTTGTAGAAGCGTTGAAAACTACGCGAAGTGCTGTCGTAGTGGAATCGTTTCGCAATACACAATGGTGCGGTAAATAAAAATCCGGTTGCATGTTACCGGACGCTAGTTTCATATGTCCTAAAGTATTATATTCCTGAATAAATAATTTATATTGTTTTGCTAATTCTTCATTATTGTGAAATTTCCTTTCCAACTGTTGAAATTGCGCCATTGCTTTATTTTTAGACAATCCCAACTGTGTCTCAAAGTTTTCTTGAAAAGGCAATCTTACTTGATACATGCCATTTTCGTTTCTTGTTGTGGTTTTCTTGTAATACTCCATGCATTGTAGATCTTCTGCGGATAAACTGGATGATTCAGTTATGTCTTCGATCTCCCAAAATTTTTGTATATCGTCCACTTGATTCAGGACTACTTTACAGTGTAAAGTTTTGAAATTTCCGCATAAGATCCATCCCAGTCGTGTCTGTTGCGCGACGGGTAATGATAGATCAGCCCTGATAATCCCTTCTAAAATTATATGGGAATACACATCGGCTCCCAATAAGATGTCGATAGGACGACTGACATTGTATTCTGGATCGGCTAGTTGCTTGCCGGCCAGGTGTGCCCATGTTGGCTTGGTAAATGTACATCTTGGTAATTGATTAATCAGTGTGTCCATGATTACTACATCTGTTTGAAATGTAAAATCATTAAAATGCGAACAACATGTTATGTTCGTAATGCCCTTGCTACTGCTCTCCTTCTCTCCTATCCCGCAGATGACGGCCCTGCAATACTTTCTTGATAAAGCTAGCTGTTGTGTCGCCCTGGCAGAGATAAGGGAGGCTTGAGAGCCTTGGTCTATTAGCGCACGCATTTTGTGATATGATCCGTCACTTGCTTGAACTTTGATCATTGCGGTTGCTAATAAAGTTTCGATCACGTTGTTGCCTTGTTGCAAAACGTGATTTTCGTGTGATTCTTGATTTTGCGTTCTAGTTGCAAAAACTGATGGTGTTTCATTTTCCGTAACTGGATTACAAGACGGCTTATTGTTAAACGCTTCATGTAAAAGCGTGTTATGTTTACCATGACATTCGCGGCAGCGTTTTTCTGACGTACATTCTTTATCCTCATGCGAATAAAGACAATTTTTGCACAAATGCAATCGTGCTATAGTTTGTCGTTTTGCACTTGGTGTCATTTTTAAAAACTTATTGCAATAGTATATTCCATGTGACTCTTTACACAACGGACATGTGAATTCGATATTATTTACCGAAGTCTTACTTGCTGAATATTTATTCTTGAAATTTGACGTTGATGATTTATTTTGCTTGCTTGTTGATGGTTTGGAATTTTCGTTTTTCTTACGCGAAGATTCCAATGCGGTGAATCTACTCTCTAGGAAGCTTAGAAACTCCGTCAATTTTGGCAGTTCTCTGGGTTTCTTCAGAGATTGCAAATAATTATCATGCGTGTCCGCGTCTAATTTTGACAGTAAAATACGCACGATGAATGGATCCCAGCTGTCTGTATCAACGCCTAGGTTCCTTATTGAATTTAAACACTCTAGTGTAGTATCGTGAATGTTTTTGATCTGAGGGACGTTTGCTTGTTGAACTGTTGGAAGATTGAGCAAGAGATCTATGTGAGATGTAAAAATCAACCATGTGTTATTGTACCTGTTGTTCAAAATCTCCCAGCAAACAGTGTAGTTGTCGGAACTGATTTGTAAATGCTGTATCAAACGTTCAGCTTCTCCCCGCACCTTGCTTTTAAGAAACTGCATCTTGTGGGCGTTTGATAATGAGACGTTGCTGTGGATAGCTTCCACAAATAAGTCCTTGAAAGACACCCAATTTTTATAATTGCCATTAAAGAATGGGATGTCAATTTTTGGTGTCCAATTCTCCTTGTGAACTACGGACCCCAGTTTTCTATTAATTGCATTTTTTAATTCGTTGTAAATAGTTTCTTGCTTTGTATAAGACACCTCATATTCTTGATTCCTACCCTCCAATTCGCTGTCTAATTCCCAATGTAAGGAATCTATGATAGACCATCGAGACTGTAGAGTACGTAAGGCATCTTTCAACTCCCACTTTTCGGACATAAAATCCAAATTTATCCCTGTCACAGTGCGCTGCAGCGCCTTGAAGTTGCTTGCTTGTTTTTTCAACTGTTCATCAAGTTTGCTAAATGAACCTCTGGAGCATAACTCGACGGGCGGCGACTGACGTCCCAACGGATCTTCTTGCTCAGACCGTGTAGGACCTTGTTCCTCCTGTGTAGAACCTCCCTGTTGAGCTTCTTTCATCTTTATCAACAAAACTTGATATTGTTGATTGATGAGTGCCTTGGTCGAGATGTATAGCTCTGTTGTCCGTTCGTATGCACGGCCAGTAAAATACGGATGAGACTTGCTTTCTTCCGTAAGAAGACGGTCGTGATTGTATTGGTAATCGGACCAACTGATTCAAGTTTTCTAAACGTCGCTTGAAATAGTCGGCAGTCTTACGATCTGCTGAATCCTTTTTGATATTTGTAGCCAACTTAAGGATGGCTCTGTAAAGTTCGTCCTGATTTTCATGTATGGCCTCCATGTCGAGGACTTATTTGAAGTAAGAAATAAATGGAAAGATCTTACTTGAATGCTGTAGATGACTGCTTATGGATCTTGGTGATCCTCTGAGACACCTGCTAGCTCAGCTCTCGATGATGAAACGCTCCCTGAGACACCTGCTAGCCTCAGCTCTTGATGATGAAACGCTCCCTGAGACACCTGATAGTCCCAAAGTCTAAAATTCGTGCACTGATCTCCTGATTGTTTAATGTTTACGGATCCTTGTTGACCCTGAGACACTTGTTAGTCCCACAGTATTGTAGTCACTCAACACGGCACACACTTACGAGTCACTGGATAGCTACCCGCTACACTGTCCACGCGCGCGAATGGACTATATAGCGTGCAATGTTCACTGTCGAAGGACCAAAAAGAATGTATGGTCTCTTGGTAGACCTATATACATTACTTTTAGATGCGGGTTGATTGGAATGAAAGAAGTTAAATTACTGGAAACACTATTGTATTGTATATAAAAAGGTAAATTGAGCTTAATGGACTGATGGTATGTGGCAATGAAGTGAGTGACGCGGCCCTTGTTGGCTGTAACGAGAACGCCTGGCTGACTTGATAGCCTAACACGAACTGAACTAATTATTGTGTGTGGAAATGAATGTGTGATGCAAACTGCTGAATTGCAGAATGTGCGGTTGCACCGTACAGGTTCCTGTTCAGGATAAAGCGGGAGGAAACGCCCGGGTGTTACCATTGTGAGGATCGTCTAGAGGACACGGTGGAGCATACGGTGGAAGTGTGCCCTACCTGGGCGGAGCACCGCCGTGTCCTCGTGGAGGCGATCGGCGGCGGCGATCTCTCGCGTCCGGCCCTGGTGCGAGCCATGGTACGGAGCGAGAGGGCATGGGAAGCCGTCACCTCCTTCTGCGAAGCAGTAATGCTCGCGAAGGAGGAGGCGGGGCGCGTGAGGGAGTTGCAGTCTCTGCGCCCTCACGTCCCTAGCCGCCGCAGGAGGAGACGCCCCGGGCGCCGGGAGTCGATTGCGGACTCCCGGCCACCGTAGGCGCGAGCTTGCGGGTGGCGAGCAATGGGTAGCTCGCCGCCCGGTAAGGACCAAGCTCGGTTCGACGGCGCGTAGTGTTCCACGCGCGCCTCAAAGAGATGTCAGCCACACTGAAGGGGTCTGCTACCGATGGGGGGACCGATGCCTGCCGGGGTCGCGTGATTGTTCGAAAGAGATACCGTGATCCTGGCACATGGGCAACTGAAGGAACACGGGTGGGTTTTAGTTAGTAAAAGTCTGACACGCCCTCCCGCTCCGCCCAGAGCGGGAGAAGTCATTTGATGATTTCCCATCCAAAAAAAAAAAGCCCATATAGAATGTTTGGTACCGGACGTAAAGAATAGTACTATCCATTTTCTTCCCGTGGGTGTCGTAAAAGGCGAGCAGCGTTCTCTATGCATTTTATCACCATACTGCGATCGACAACACGCCTGCCAAGCGTGGCGATTATGCCAAACCCCCTTCCAAAAATATACCGGTTAAATTGGCAGTACGTGGGGGAGACTTATCTCCAGTAGTAGGTAAGGTTCGGCTGAAATGATGATGATAATAATATCTTAGGACAACCAACACGACGTTATCTGATCCCAAACTAGGCAGAGCCTGTACTATGGTAACCAGACAACTGATAAACATACTTATATATTTCTAAATACATACATATTATAGATAAATTACACCCAGATACAGAACAAATGATTGTGCTCATCACTCAAAGATTTGTCCTGGGTGGGAATCGAACCCACGACCTCAGTCTTAGCAGTCAGGGTCACTAACCACTAGACTAACCGGCCAGTCTAAATGATGATATGGAACGTGTAGTAGAGAAAATTGTATTGAACTGACCAGTAAATAGTGTAAATACCTAGCATCTGCAGATCTATTCTGTAGAATCTCACCGTTTAAACTTAGTTAAGGCCAGTTTGAAATAAGCTACCAATACATACATACATACATACATAGAATCACGCCTTTTTCCCATGGGGGTAGGCAGAAACCACGGAACGCCACCTGCTACGATCTCTACACACTTCTTTTGCCTCGTTTAGGTTCATACAATTGGTCATACACACACGCCGGTTGCGAGTACTACGCACCTGACCTTTCTGAAGAACATCACCAATAAGGTCCCTATATGTCCTCCTAGGGCGTCCCCTCCCGGTGTTTCCACTCACATCTGCCTTGTAAATACCTTTTGTGAGCCGACCTTCATTCATCCTCTCAACATGACCAAACCATCTAAGCATACTTTTTTCAATTTTTGTCACTACATCTTCTTTTACACCACACCGTTCTCTTATCACATCATTCCTCAGCCTCAGCCTAGTAACAAATAATATAAATTGCTCCCTAGCATCAGCTCGAATGGTAGCTGACTTCACCTAGGTAAGTTTAAACGGTGTTTTCCTACGAAATAAACCGGCTGTAGTAAGGGGTGTATTTAATAGATTGTTTTATTTCAGGTGTTAATTAGTAAAACCATATGCGTTTTTCACTAATTTCAAAAGATATACATACGTCACCAAAATGTGTCTCCTAAATTCCTATTCCAGTTTCAACACCTTTTATATTCATTTACCTCACGTTCGTAACAATATTTGTCGCACACCAAATAAATAGCGCAAACAACATCAGTATGTCACTAAGTCACTATACACTCGCGTGCAAAAGTGCGGCACATAAGATATCGCTGTAATAACTGAAACATTTTCACGAGTCCCGCTCGCGACTGTACCTGTGCAGGGTTGACAAATTGGCTAAATATGATGGAGTACTCCTGTCTACTTTGCAGCAGTCCTGTCAGATGTCCCGTCAGATCCTTGTAGCAGCTGACTGCTACAAGAATGTTTTGGCGCCCAAATGTCATTGACAGGAGTGCGTTGTTGTCAAAACTATTTGGCGGCGGTAGTTCTGATTTTGACTACGCACCAAAAGAACCTTGTAGCGCTATATAATTGTTCCATTAGCCACAATTAACCGACTAGGGAAAAGCAAAAAGGAGGGTTTTGATTTGGACCGGTATGTATGTTAATTTATTTATTTAACACTTTAAGCACATAAATGTACAGAGGCGGACTTAATGCCATAGGCATTTTCTACCAGTCAACCTTTGGGTGATGCAGAGACAAACAGTGCGTAGGTGCAATGAATTTAAAGATATTCAAATATAAACGCATTACCTATTTAAATCATAAACATAATACAATATAATCTGTTCCTACAAGATTTCTAAACTTCTTATGATAATTTGACAAATGGCAGCATAGCAGACAAAGCTGTTGCATTTTTTACGCATTATACTGAATATTATTATGGCGCCTTGTAGAGGACATAAAATCATGTTTTTTTTTTTATTTATGACGAATTTCAGAAGATAATATTTTTCTCTTCATACTTTATAGACCGTGTTTTAGTTTTGGAGCACACTTATTGAAAAATAAAGTTCGCTCTAATAAAGTGAACCACTTCGTTTTAAATCTGTAGTGAGCCAACCCTAGATATTAGTGCCGCTGGGATAATCGGCAGACTCCTATAAAATGAACGATTACGGTCAGCGTCCCTTATCCAGGTGATACACCAACGTAACTAGACCCTTTACACTTTATACAGACACAAAGTTATTTTGGGATATAATGTGGCATAATTTCAGTGGCTATCGTCGGTATATGTTGTAACGTGGTATCATAGCATATAATGACTTGAATTTACGTAATAGCTTTATAAGGACAGTAATTAAGTTTGTCAGACCTTATTGCCTTGTTTACAATATTTTGATTTAATACATCGGTGGGACGCGCTGTGTAGATTCCTTCAAAAATGCAAGGACGACGCGCGAGCTCGCAAAAGATGGGAGAAGTGTTGGCCTTTGCCCAGGAGTAGGACAGTGGAGGCTAGTAAAAACTGGCCAAGTGCGAGTCGGACTCGCGCACTGAGGGTTCCGTACAAACCTGCAGGTATTCACGGTTTATGCATAAGGTTTATGTTTATGAAATTAAAAGATTTTTATATTTGAGTTGACTGAATGAAAGGTAAATTGTGGTTTACGATTTATGACGTATTAAAAAAAAAAACTACTTACTAGATCTCGTTCAAACCAATTTTCGGTGGAAGTTTACATGGTAAAGTACATCATATATTTTTTTTACTTTTATCATTCCCTTATTTTAGAAGTTACGGGGGTGGGCACACACATTTTACCACTTTGGAAGTGTCTCTCGCGCAAACTATTCAGTTTAGAAAAAAAATGATATTAGAAACCTCAATATCATTTTTGAAAACCTATCCATAAATACCCCACACGTATGGGTTTGATGATTTTTTTTTGAGTTTCAGTTCTATGTATGGGGAACCCCAAATATTATTGTTTTTTTTTCTATTTTTGTGCGAAAATCTTAATGCGGTTCACAGAATACATCTACTTACCAAGTTTTAAGAGCACAGCTCTTATAGTTTCGGAAAAAAGTGGCTGTGACATACTCGGACAGACAGACAGACAGACAGACATGACGAGTCTATAAGGGTTCCGTTTTTTGCCATTTGGCAACGGAACCCTAAAAAGGCAATATTATACCAATAAATGCGCAAGTCAAGCGGTCAGGAAGGAGCACTGTTTTCGAACAATTATTTACGTATAAAGCTTTGTTCTCACTACGAAATTAAATAAAATTTATGTCCATTCAGTTTGAGAGCATATAGAAAAATAATATTTAATGAAGGATTTTGCGATCTGAAACACTGGATTTTCTGGAATCCTATTGTTTCTCGCCTAGGCTATTATTGGCTGCTTAAATGTTGCAATGGGTTCACACTGTCATGTGCTGGAAAGAATACGTAGAATTACAAGTATCCTTGTCTAGCTGCATTCTAACAAAAAAAGAATCCTAATACAGTGACTTAATAAAAATACAGAAAATCCGACAGTTCAGTTAACACTGGGCGCTCTGTATTTATGCGTTTACCCATCCCTAGTGATACGGTCATATTTATCGACAACGATTCTACGGTCCGCTATATTTGCACCGCTCTATCAATTGATATCGGTGTCGACAACATTTGGTACAAAATATGTTACTGTTCAGTATTCAACATACGGAATTTCGATTTGCTTGCACTAAATTTTAGATAGAGAATAGACATAGAAAATAGTTTATAACACAGGTTATACAATAAGCTGGCCTTTTTTAAACAAAGAGTAGTTTATAGCAGCTCTGGGAGAGGAGGGCGGAAGGAGAGTTGGTAGACTCTTGCCCTACACCTGGGAGAAAAGAGATTAACCCTTTATTTTTTAAATATAGTAATTAGGGACATAAGTTAGGTACGGGATTAGACAACATGAGTAGCTTAAAATAACAAACTATTGTTTGATTGGCTAATGAGCTCCAAGCTAGCCAGTTATCTCGTCTAGTGTGTATCTTGGCGCTCGGGATACGATTTCGAGACTAGAGTAAGATGATTTCGGGTTTGGTGTGTATGTTTCAGTTTTGTGTTACACAATATATATTATCCTCTGGGCTTCAATACTAATACCTGGATGTGGGATGTTCAACTTCCGGCGCTTAGTCGAGTGTTGAACATCCAACAAGGCAATTTTATTAGGAACTAGCTTCTGCCTGCCCGCGAATTCGCCCGCGTCAAATTTTTGCTGCCCTGACCCTTCCCGTCGCATCGAATTACCTGCTAGTTTTCGACCATTTTTCGTTGCTGCTCCGCTCCTTTGCATTGTAGCTACCCAACACAAAAAGATTTTTTCAATTCGGACCCAGTAGTTCTTGTGATTAGCGCGTTCAGCCAAACAAACAAACAAAGTCTTCAGCTTTATCATATTAGTATAGATTACATTTAGAAGTCGTGGTAGTGAAAACGAACATAAAAGTAAGACAGTAATTCCTTATGTAGTCGTTAATATTATTATCATTTAGCATCACACTAATAAGTAATGTCCCTCTGGGGGTAAAGAGAGAAAGATAAAATAATTATCTTAGTTAATTAATTATGAGCACATACGTGTTCTCAGCGGGATACGAAATGTTGGTATAGCTTGCTATATTTAGGCAAAATGACCGGCGTAGGAAAATAAAAGTGGAACGAGTTCATACGAACTAGGAGTGTACCTATAGTCAGAGAACTAAATTGTGTATTTAAATATCAAAACCCGGTATGTCTACTGTAAATGAAAAGTGGGAAATTAAAAAAATATATACTTTTGGCTATCATTCATGGAAATGGCAGCCATCTTAGACCATACTTTACGCTGATTGGCCATCCCGGACTTGCTTGACTTTGATAAATGGTACGTGACACACTGACGTGACATGATAATGGACATACTCTACTACTAGATTTTGGCTCTTGTGATACAGGAACTCCTAGTACAAGAGCCAGGGCTACAATGATGTCTGTAACCTGAAGTGAACAATAAATAAATAACTTATAACTAAAAATAACTTATACTGGGATATGAAAGAAATAAACGATTTCAACCGTTGTTTTAGTAGTGTATTATGGACTTATTTTGATTTCGAAAACAGAAATACCTTTCCTTTTTCAAAATTCGTATTTTAACCTATTCACAGATCAATTTCGAGTAGTTAGGGGTGTTATTTATCGGTTAAAAAGCCAAAAAAAGAAACCAGAACCAGCCGAAAGCCGGCTTTAAAAAAAAAACTTTACTTGTATGTCCTGGAATTTTGCAATCTACATTTTTATATTTTATTATTAGTATCTTAGTTTATCTTAATTTTTTTGTTTTGCTGTGCCCTTACAGGACCAGAATGTTTGCACCTGGCTTTAAGCCCCTTTTAATATATTTTTTTTTTTACAATATGGGATGTAATAAATAAATATGAATATGACTGCTAACACGCTATTTTACATTTGTTGACCTAAGTTTTAATTTAGTTATTACTACACATGATTAATTAATTAAATTAAGAATTTTTGCTTTTGTAGCCTGAAACACAGGTTCTATCTAGTTCAGGCAAAGTAGCAAATCTGCTCTATTTTAATTGTTTAAGGTATTTTTTTGTAAATGTGTCCTTTTTTATTAATGATCAATTTTACTATTATTTATTTATTATATGAATTGCATAATCGTTTATCAATTATGCACTACGCCCGTTTGCCGCGATAGCCATTGCATAAAATCAAAATCAAAAGTCATTAATTCAAACTAGGCTGAGAGTCAGCACTTTTTGAACGTCAAAGTTACATAAGACAGTCCCCCCAAAACTCCCGCCCTTCGACACTTCCTAGTGCTTTAGCTGGGAAGAAGAAGTGGCAGAACAAACTCCCCAGCAGCACAGCTGTCTGTTAAGTTAGAAGAACTTGATTCTATACAGTATTATCTAAGTAATTAATATTATAAAACAAAACAAAACATACATCAAATTATGCGTCATATGTCAGCTAGCACACGCCAATATACGAACAAAACATTAAAAACTAAACTCAAGCTGAAATAATAAAATAGTAAATAGGATTTAAAACCTAAATAAGAGCCTCCAGGCATAAAGGGCGTGCCCGCTTTCATACATAACGATGAGGAAAGCTAATTTTGATTCTGGTTGAAAGAACATAAACATTGTCTTGAGTTAATTACCTACAGCGACCAACTATTCTTATCCTTTAAGAAGTCGTTTATAGAATAGTATGCCTTTGAACAAAGGTTGGATTTTACTTTAGCTTTAAACTCATTAAACTGCAAATCTAGGAAAGCAGAGGGAAGCTTGTTGTAAAAGGTAGGCATACAAATCACAGTTGTGATTTTATTTCTATTCATAGACCAATTTCAGTGGGTTTTCCATTCGCTAATCTATTAATTTTCCTGACTTTAGTAACACCATTTATGCCGAGAATAAAGAACTTTTAAACTTTGATTTTAAACGTGCTAAAATAAAAAAGAATTACATACAAAAAGGCTATTTTATACCTAGTACGTACTTATTAAAATTTCAAGGAAAAGCGTTCCGTTTACTCTGATATCAAGTATTTACCAACAAGCCAGTGCCCGCCAGTTTCTCGAAGGTAATTGTGTAACAATACGTATAATTTAACCAACATTAATTTACACAACAGTTACAAAGTTATACGACACAGTAACCAAAACAAACTATCTTTTATTACGTTTACCTAAAAAGAAAGGAAAAATGTCAAGTCATAAAATTCTATGAAATATCTTACATAACATACTCTTACATACTACTATCTAACTATGCGAAAATAATTTTCAACATTGTCAAGTTCAGCATAACTTCATTATATTCAGTTTAGCGGTTTCCGAGAAAGTGGTATCTAAACAATCCTACAACTTTTCTCCAATTAGCACCCGCTCGAGGTATGAGAGACTAAAAATTACTGTATGTATGATCTTCGACCATTACACGGTCGATTCATGGTGAATACAGACAATAAAATCGATATTTAAAATATACATTAAAACTTTTTGACCTTTGCTCATTTTTGAAGTTGCCAGTTAGAAAATGCGTCAGCTGACAGTGTTGCTAGTGTTTTTATATGTGGTGATCTGTGAGGGGTCGGAAGATGCTGTCGAAGGGAGAGGGAAGAAGAAAATTGCATTGTTTAGTAAGTTTTTCGCAAATGAGATTTACCTTTTGTACTCGAAAACGTATTGGAAAATAATAGCCAATAGGTATTGGCTCTAAATTCATTTATTCGTCTATAATAGTGTACTTCAATAATGGATATGCATTGAAATCATTGCTGTTACAAAAACTTTGGTAAAAATGTAGATTTGGTCGAATTGAATAAAAAACAAATAAATTCAGTATATTCTATCGCAATTTCACAGATTGATGTTTTAACATCATTGAAATAAAAAATGCAGTTCGAACAAAGATATTTTATTATTAAATCGTAAATGGATGATGTTCGCTAAATTCAAATGTGCACGGCCATTGGAAAGCGATTATCGAATACCACTTTATCGACGCAGTCGGGTCATAGCTATAGTTCGAAGCTATTTGTCACCATTTCAATAGTGTTGGGTGTTTTATTGTTTGAAGTTTTGATTGATTCGAACTGGGGATTTATGTATTATATGTTGGTCAGCTTTAAGGCAATTTGTACGAGAGGATATTCATGTTGTGCTTTCAATGAGGTTAAAAATACTATGATGTTAGATTAAAAAGAGTCATCTTCTAATCAGAATAGTGAATTATATTTCTCCTGTCCTTATTCTAATTTATTTGGCATCGGTGCGTTGTGTCTTTTCTTCCATACATCTCTATTAATCTTCATCTCGGTAGTGACTCCCTTTCTAGCCATATTATCTCCACCGTTTCTTTCCCTACTCTCCTCCATATTCATATGTAAACTTTCCTCACAACATTTCCCTCATTTCTCTGCATCACATGTCTATACCATGACAACCGATATCTACATAACTTTTCAGTCACCGATGCCACTCACTTTCTTCTAGGTAGTGGTAATGGCAATATAGTCTGGAAAAACGGCAGCCTTTTTATTTCACAACTAGCTTTTGCCCGCGACTTCGTCCGCGTCTTTTTGCTCCCCTCCCCTCCCGTCGCATCGAATTGTCTGCCAGTTTTCGTCTATTTTTAGTTGCTTCTCCGCTCCTTTTAATCACAGCGTGATGTTATCCATACTTAATATTAAAACTTTTTTGCAAAAAAAAACAACCGACTTCCTTAAAAACACTACAAAGTGAAAAATAACTTTAATTTCGGTAGTCGGTGTCTTAGGATCTGTATTTATGGTTTTTTTGCCACCGACTTCCGAAATTAAAGTTATTTTTCACTTTGTAGTGTTTTTAAGGAAGTCGGTTGTTTTTTTTTGCAAAAAAGTTTTTATTTTTAAATTTTTAGTTGTGGTATTCACCCTGCACTAATTCCAAACAAACAATGCATATTTATGCGATAGCAGAAATCGCGGTTGATTTCCTGTCATTTTTTAAAGAGTTCCGGTGTCTGTCTCCCGAACTCATCATCAGATCTATATGAAAATTATATGGGACCATTTCGGAATAAACCCCTTTCGAACAAAAAAAGAATTTTGCAAATCCGTTTATATATGACGGAGTTATGGCCGAACATACATAAAAAAAAAAAAAAAAAACATATAAACATCCGAATTGATAACCTCCTCCTTTTTGAAGTCGGTTAATAAATGCAAAAGTAACTCTGTCTATCTGTCTGTCTGTCTCGCTTTCCTGCTAAAACTACTGAACCGATTTAAATGAAATTTGGTACACAGATAGTTTAGAGCCTGAGAAAGGACATAGGCTACTTTTATTCCGGTAGTACGTTCCCGCAGGATATTTTACGACCTCCATGCGGGCGAAGCCGCTGGCAAAAGCTAGTATAGCATATGCCTTCCTCAATAAATAGGCTATCCAACACATAAATATTTTTTCAATTCGGACCAGTAGTTCTTGAGATTACCGCGTTCAACCATACACAAACAGGGCATTTTTGTTTAAACTGCTACCTATAGGTTACTGATATTATTTTGGATGTTTGAGCTAATTTTTGGTTTTGTCGATTGATAAATTTACCAAATTTTGCGACACATGTATTTTTTTAATTATATGGCCTCTATTTCAAATAATGTAAGTAAATAAATAGTAACTTAGATACATTTTAGTCATGACCGTTACCAAGTAATAAACTGCTCCTGAAACAAAACTGAAATCAGAAATACACTTGTTTGATGTGTATGGGTTAATTTATTGTACTTTATAGCAATCTAACACAAAATCTCAGTTGTGTGCGAAATACTGGCAAAGTAATTTATAAAAAATTGTCATGATCGTTACTTGTTACGAAAACGCTATATTGAACTTGTATTTATCAACTAAACAATTAGTTATCGATCTAGAATTACCATACCAACCGCAACTTAAATGCCTTTGTGTTAAAAAGTATAAAACAATCTATTCAATTATTTTACGAAATATAGAAAAAGTATAAAATCAGTTAAAATATTGCGAGGGACAATCACGTATACCTGACCAACCAGTAACGGTCCTGACATAGTAAAGTTGTGGTATACCGATTTAGTAAATAAAACACATGTTTTAAAATATTAAATTAACTTTATAATTTTTAAATCCTCCGACTTATGCTGCTTAGGCACACATACAATCAGACATCATAATACCAACAATTCTAATAATTAATCAGTCAATAATAATAATAAAGTTTATTTTAAAACTGGGTTAGTTAGCAATAATAATGCACGTTTTTGAACGTACAAAAGAACTAAGTAATTGAAAAAGGAAATAAGTAATTAAGCCTATAACAAAGTTTTAGTTTTAAATAACAAAAACACATGTTTTGTATGACATTCTCATAGATACCTAGGTACTTTTTTCTCGATTTCCTAAAACGTAACTATAAATCGCAAAAGTTTAAAAATGACTGACGTATATATTAGTATAGAAAGTAGGACTTCAATATAATAAGGTACTTCGAAATGGCACAGTAATTGTTTGATCTTAATATCTATAACACAAGTCTTCTTTATCAAACAACAGTTAAGTCTTTACAATAATTCAGTCTTTTGATTATCTAATAAAAATAAAATGTAACGTGATCTCAAAAAAATTGAAATAAACTCTTATTCAATAAAATGTAGTCAAAACAAAGAGTGCAACAACAACTACTTAAAAAAAAATATCTGCCCGTAACTGTCCCACTATTGGACAAGGGCGATAGTAGGTAGGTATTGTGTGGCCATCACTCAAACAATATTCACATTCATCTTTTTCATAATGATCGTATATAGTAGAATCACAATTATAACACCAAAAATTTATATTTTGGAGCAGTATCTTAATGTCATTTTTGGTCATTGGTAAGCAAAAATGGCGTGGTCTACACCCTTGTACATATTCATCACAGTTTCGACACTTGTTGGAAGTAATAAAATGTGTTTCGTCCCATGGCCACTCCAATCCATAGTAATAATATTGTAGTAGATCCTCCTTTATTAAGATTTTGTCGATATCCACAACGATTACCATTTTTATGGTGTTTCCTGCTGACAGCGATCAACTCTTGACAAAACAGAATACTGATTACTGACAAGAATAGTCCGTTCAATCTGTAAAGTTAAAAATATTTGAATTAATTAAAACATATTTACTCCAAACAAAACATTATATAAAGCAAGCCTAATTACCATCATCGCTGTCCTGTCCTGTCTCCCAAGCATTTATCACACAAATAATCATTAGTTATGGGCCCACCAACGCAATCATAGCAGTATTTTTTTTTGCGGGCCATGCATTTTGCAATTTCGCCAACTATTGAGCAAGTACAACTACTGCAATTTGGGAATTTTATATGCTTTTCTGATACGATTGCATTACTCTCTATACTTTTCTTTGGTACACATTTGTTCCCTTTTTTGCGATAATTCTGTGAGCTAAGTCGACAACTTTGGTTCTCTGCCGGATCACCTCATTCCGGATTCTGTCCCTCAGAGATACTCCTAGCATAGCTTGTTCCATAGCCCGCTGAGCGACTTTGAATTTATGAACTAGCCGTACCGTGAGTATCCATTTATCGGCTCCGTAGGTCATAATAGGCAGGACGCACTGATTAAAGACCATTTTTTGAAATGTACATGTTCTAAATTCTACTACCTAGAAAGAAAGAAAGAAAAATAGTTTATTCTGCACAAACAAAACGCACAACATGAAATAAAAAATTGTTACAAAAAAAGAAAGAAAAATGCGTACAAGGTAGCCAAAAGCCACGTATTCAAGATAAAAAACGTTGTAGAATGTTACCTATGGCTCATTGATGTCACGGCTACGGACCAAAGACAATACAAATCATATATCTGCGTTATGACACTGACAGTAATTATATAATAAAAAACAAAAACAAACTTGCCGGATGCAGAGTGCATTTCTAGCTAGTTTTGTGACAAAAATACCACACAAATAAGAACACTTGATCTGTGCGTCGTATCTGTGCAAGAACAGGTCGTTGCTCAGCAAATGCCGCGACGTCAGACGAATCTATCGTCAGCAGCGCTGATTTTCAGCAACTACCTTTTGCCTACCTTTTGCCTTTTGCCTACCTACAAGCCTTTCCCCACATCATATATTATACAGTTTCATAGTAGTAAGGAAGGATGCTCTCAGTGTGGCCTCTTATTTAGGCTGTCCTGTCCGTTACTTTTTTAGTCCGGCTCATACGTTACCAGTCATTTGGTAATGGTCAGGACGTAACGGTACCCACAGCTTCTCTCAGTTTTTTATCATAACCTAGAAATGCTGTTTGATAACTAAATAGCTCTTATTTACCGCAAACCAGAATTAATTTCGCCACTTGAAACAATTTTTGCTTTAACACTAACGTTATATAATCATTCTAGAAACGTGAAATACTTACCGGTCAATGTGAGGCAAAAACTCCGAAACAAGTCCGTTACCGGCCAAAACAATCACTAGACTGAAGACAATTTATAAAAACGGACACTTCAAAATGGCTGCTGGTGTTACCATATTTGATTTGGTGTTGCAATTTAAATAAAAAGTAGACGAATGGTGAAAACAATCAGTACTAAAATAAATTAAATTTACGGTCACGGTGCATGGACTTGTCCACTTTACACATACCAAAGGGACAGATAAAAACTTTAAAATGCTAAAATACTTGTATTTTAATATAATAGAGTTTAACATGCTTGAAAACTAGAACTACTTTACAAAAATTAAAATATGTGCAATATGTAATATGAAGCAAATTGCAAAGAAATAGTTTAACATAGGTCATATATTTCTAAAAGAGGACAGTACTGCAAGACGTAAGATGCCGCTTTTCTGGATTTAATTTCATTAATTTGTTTCAAATTTCTCTTAAAACTTTAAGTAAAAATGAAAACTTTAGTTATTTGGAGATATTTAATCATAACTTGACACTTCTATGTCATAAAAACATTAGTTATTTGCAACTTGTATGTATGGGACATCCCATGAGTGGGATGGTAGACATTTTGACGAAAATGCCTAACAAACTCTTCAGTTTTATAATATTATAGTATAGATAACATAACATCACGCCTGTAATGCCCGAAGCGGTAAGCAGAGGTGTACCTAAAGTACACTCAGCTTTTGCCAGTTATGTTTAAGTCCCATATAATAGGGCCTATCCACCGGGCACAGATCCAGACTCTTGATCTGCTACTTAGAAATTCCTGATGGCAAAATCTACTAACATTTTCCCTGACCCAGTAAACGAATCGTGATTATATTTATTTCATATTCCAATATTTACCATATAAAGAAGCAAACATGAAAAGAAAACCCCCATATCCTTATAAACAAGGATTACCTAATATCTTGTTAATATTAATAAAATAAATAAGATTGGTTTATTGAACTCCTCGTCGCACATGCTCGGACGAAGCAATTACTTTGCTAAGTCCACCTTATTGTTATGTCCGAAAACCTTCAGATTTGTGCTTGGCTTAGTATGAACATGAAGATACGAGTACTTATAATAGAAAACTGCCAGAATCTTTTTATCTTTTCAATTTGTTAGGACGTTATACGTTTTTATTAGAGAGGATTGTTGCTCACTTCCTCGAAATTATTGCTATAGGAAGGTATTATATCATAACCTAACAATGGAATAAGAAAGGAACGGAAATTAATGCTGTATTTAGTTTAACAGGCAAAATATCTGTAAGTTAAGTTTGGGTTCAACTTTAATTTTCAGTCAGGTGATGATACCATCTCAAGTTGTGTTTTAAAACTTGTCCAAGCCTATGAACTACTAAGGGTGAATTTCACCTTAAAAACTAAACGCGACCAGCATTCTAAACCGCGTTTAAGACCTGTCCGGGTCAACATTCTGTAACAATTATGACACTGGTAACTCTTGAACGCGATTAAAGTATGTTTTCGCGTTCAGTTTCGCAGGTGAAGTTCGCCCTTAGTCGGTAAAGCACAAAAATTTCTTCTTTCCTATTTTCAACGTCGCCTATTCCGAGTTTTAAAGGATTTAGCCCAACTCATCATGACTATAGACTCCAAAATTGTAACTAATTATTTAGGTACTTTACTGTTACGAAAAATTTCATCAAGTTGTCCTTTTTCTGACCTAATTTTTTCTCCTTTCCAGTATACTTCGTAGACCTGGTCATCAAGAAGATCTTCATCCTCAAGCTGATATACGCGTTCGCGTTCTGGCTGCTGCTCCACAAAGCTGGCTACATCTTCGGCTGGTTCCTCAGCTTCATCAAGGAGAAGCCGGACTATCATGGGCATCACGACCACCACCATGTGGAGTATGGTCCTCCTGGGCCATATAGGAGGGGCAGTCAGAAACCGTATAACCCTTATTCCAAGCCGAGTTCGTATTCGGCTAAGCCATCCTATATTCCAATGTAAAACCGTTTTAGTTTGACTTGTGGATTGTGTTGGGAGGATTATCCAGACAAGGTGTTCTGTAAAAATCTCACTGTGAAAACCTAGGTGAAGTGAGTGTCATTTGAAGGTGGTCCTATGACTGAAAACTTCAAAATCTAGCCACAATCAGCGATGATCAATGTCAAAAATAATGTTAATAAAGTTTTTGAAAATACGGGGATTGCCCTGCAGATCCTAAGAATTGACGCTATTGACCGCACACTTCACCATCAGGGATTTTATAGAATAAATGTACGGCTTTGACTGTATTTTTACTCCATTCGATTTATGTGTGATATTATAATTGGTATAGGAAGATATTGGCTGAAACGATAATGCTGATAATGATAGGAAGATATGTGTTGGCCCTGCGGAGTCGAGATGTTACTTGTGTGTGATTTGATCCCAAGATTACGAGAGTGAAAGTTTGTGTGTGAGTGTAAGTATTTATTATGTGACTGGTTAATAGTTTTATGAAAAAGAGAACAGGGTGTTCTTACGAAAGAAAAAAATTTATTGTGATTGTTAATAAGTTCTATTAAAATTATAACTTATTAAAATAATTTGTTGAAACTAATATTTGTGTTTATTAATAAATCCTTGGTTTTCCTACACTAATGAAAGTTAATGTATCTGTGAGCTTAAGAAATGAATTACCAAACATTCACGGTCCTACATCGACAAAGCTGTATTCATGGAGTTTCTCACCTCTTAGTAGTTAGTTTAAGGCCAAAACATACACTAGAATATATAAGTTAAATACAAAGTAATTACTGCACTCAACGTAATGCATGCTTATCAAGAAGTTGGCAAAGTTCGCGCAAATAACTACACAGAAATGTGAATCTGTATATCTGAGTTGAGTTGTTTTGTCTGTTTTTTACAAGCTTTATAATATCTACTAGAGAATGGGCAGCAGCGTTCTCTATGCATTTTACCACCAAACTGCGATCGCCAACCCGCCTGCCAAACGTGGCGATTATGGCGAAGCCCCCCAAATTGGGGGAGGCCTAAGTCCAGCAGTGGACGTCTTACGGCTGAAATGATGATGATGATGAATATCTTGCTTCGTTCGTACACTACAAGCTACACATCAAGCTATACATTTCCAGTTTTAACTGACCTCGCATTGTCTAGCCTTTTCGTACTGTGAGATGTCAGCTTATACTGGAAATGTATGTACCTGTGGCCGTGCGTACGTGTTATTGGTTACTCTCTTTGTATCTTTGAATCCACATTTTTTTACTGTATTTATTTTACTCATTGTATGCTGCACCGGTCGAAGTCATTACGTCAGCGCCGGCTGTCACCGAAAACCAGCGCTGGAGCTCTGTCTCGCATAGGGCACACTCAGCATAATGCTCGCAGCATTATGCTGAGTGATGGCCGTTTTGCGTATATGGAACGCATGTTCTCCCCGATTTTTTTTTGTGTTTTTGGTCTTTTTTTGGGTCATGTTTACCGTAAATAAACGTATTTTCACACGTTTCGTTATTAAGGATGGTGGATTCAAAGTTCACGTTCTAATTTTGAACATTCAGTAACGTAAACTACCACATTCAGTGTTCAATTATATTATGCTTTATTCATCGGAGTGTGTGGAAAAGAAGAGAGTGCTACTGATGTAACAATTTCTGTCAAATAAACTGTTGTGTACTTTATTTGACACCTACTTTTTAATATTTAAAATCTGTGAACAAGAAACACCGGGTAGAAAAGTATAGTTTTCCAACAAGTAAACTAGCAGTGCCCTCTGGCGGTAGCTGCGGCACATTTCTGCCACTTGTGGTGCCAACTTCTCTGTTTTTATCTTGACGTAAATTTTACGTTATTTTAAATGTATTGTATGAAAATAAAATGTAATGAGCGCCTTATTTTGTGAACTTTTGTGTTACAAGTCGTTTACTGATATTCATGTAGGCTATTATTCTGTTGGTAGTTAAAACATATTATTATGGGTACGGTTATATTGTAAGATTACAAAGAAAGGCTTCGTTAGGATATGAAAGAATGATTTTTTATTATGTGTAGGTTTAAATGTCGAACTTTTACATAGGGTAGACACATTGGGCGGTCTTATCGCTGAAAGCAATCTGTTTTTAACACCACCTATGTTTAGGCAAGCCATTATCAATTTAAAACATATTTTGATGTAAAAATCTCGTGAAATAACAATTGCAATTTTGAGAAAATATCTATGTATTTCATACAGTTATGGTCCAGAAAATACTAAGAAATAAAAATATGTATAAATACGAGTACCTACTACTGGAGAAAATACTTTTTCACATAGGTATAAATGCTCGGAACCGTACTAACACCCGATTCTAGACAGGGAGAGCTTTTAATATTTTGGTTTTCAGGATTCTTATGAACACTTGATAAGAGAATCAAGTTAATATCACGTCTCCATAAAATCTTGCCTCACTGTTATCAACCTTCTTAAAATAAAAATCTTACCTATATTATCTGTGACTTTCCGTGACGTTTAATTAAATCACCGCATTAAAATTTTATCCTGACATCTTGTTCAATGTTAGCTCACATCCTAAAGAAAATGAAAATAAAAATAACAATTTCGCCAAGCAATCAGAACATAAACAGGATAAAACCAGTTCACTCCGGTTATGACCACGCGTAACCAGTTTAATAATCTTTAGTATCGCGCGCGCGGTACTTAAGACTGTCATTTAAAACGGTACACAGTTTCAGCGACTTTATTGACAGATAAAACCAAAAACTAACTAATTAAGCGAGAGTAGTACGAATAGTTTGCGGTTGACAATGTTTTTGCTGCAATGAAGAGAGAGTGTAGATGAAGATAGACTTGCGATTTCTGTTACTGTTACCCTGCACCGTGCACTGCTGGGCAAAGGCATCTCCCATGACTTTCAGCTCTTTAGATTCAGGGCTAAAGTCAGCCACTCTTGGTTTTTGTTTCTCCAGTTTGTCCCTGTTCTTGCAATTGCCACGTTTAGATATATTGAAAAAAAAAATAAGAGTACCTACGGGAGCTGTACCAGTCCGTATAAAGGCAGTAGAAAATTGTGTCATTATCATCATCGTCATTATTGCAGCCGAAAGACGTCCTCTGCTGGACATTAGCGTCCCCCAATTTCGGGGGGTTTGACATAATCGCCACGCTCTTGGCAGGCGGATTTGCGATCGCAGTATGGTGGTAAAACGCATAGATACCGTTGCTGCCCTATCTCTAGTAAAAAAATATGTGTATTTGGTGAAAAAACTTTTTTACAAAAAAAAAAAAAAAAACAACCGACTTCCTTAAAAACACTACAAAGTGAAAAATAACTTTAATTTCGGAAGTCGGTGTCTTAGGATCTGTATTTATGGTTTTATTGCCACCGACTTCCGAAATTAAAGTTATTTTTCACTTTGTAGTGTTTTTAAGGAAGTCGGTTGTTTTTTTTTGTTAAAAGTTTTTATTTTTAAATTTTTAGTTGTGGTATCCACCCTGCACTAATTCCAAACAAACAATGCATATTTATGCGATAGCAGAAATCGCGGTTGATTTGCTGTCATTTTTTAAAGAGTTCCGGTGTCTATCTCTGGAACTCATCATCAGATCTATATGAAATTTATATGGGACCATTTCGGAATAAATCCCTTTCAAACAAAAAAAGAATTTTGCAAATCCGTCTATATATAACGCAGTATTGGCCTAACATACACAAAAAAAATATATATATATAAACATCCGAATTGAGAACCTCCTCCTTTTTGAAGTCGGTTAATAAATAAAATGCAGTTGTTAAACGAAATTAATTTATAAAGTTTCATAAAGATAAACTTTTCAGGTGTCATTTTTTATGATGACAGATGATACGCGGTCATCACAATAAAACTTCATACAACCAATCGTTTGATAATACTGTACAGCCGCGAAATTGATTTGTCACGTACATAAATCTAGCATCACAGTGAGTATTAATTTATGTGCGCGACTGTACCGGCTCCACGTGATAATTTGTAATTTAGGGTCGCACATTTGTACTGGATGAGTTTTTGGGTGCGTACGCTGGGACGGATCGAGGCAGCGTGAAGGGTGCGTGGCCGATGCAAGGTTTCCTAAGTTCTTCTGCTGTTTTGATTGACGACTTCATTTGATCGCATGAGATTTACCTTATAGTACGACCTACACCTAGTGCATTTGAACAGGTCATTTCATTTTTGATTTCAAGCTCTAGATGAGATTTGATGATCTAAATCTTTATTGTCTAGGATTTGATTTATCTACTTATTTATAGCCTAAAATACTGCTCTCATTGCATTTTTTCGCTAATCTATTCTAATATTATAAAGCTGAAGAGTTTGTTTGTTTGATTGATTGAACGCGCTAATCTCAGGAACTACTGGTCCGAATTGAAAGATTATTTTTGTCTTGGGTAGCTTATTTATCGAGGAAGGCTATAGGTTATATAACATCACGCTACAACCAAGAGGAGCGGAGCAGTAATGAAAAATGTTGCAAAAACGGGGAAAATCGCACGGGTAGGCGATTCGGCGCGACGCGACGGGAAAGGTTGGGGGAACAAGAAATTTAACGCGGACTAAGTCGCGGGCAGAAGCTAGTCACCTTTAAAACTTTAACGACTGGTTTATATCAACGACATTCATAATGAAACTAAAGTCATAAAAACGCAATCACAGAATCTCATATTTGCACCAGCCAAAACTGCGCCACTTCTGCGCTTTTCTCACATACTAAACATGATTTAACATCAGGTTTATAACATAACGTAACAACTCGTCTGATGCACTACCAAGATTGGAATTACGTGCAAACGTTCAGGGGTGCAAAAATATTACGTTCAGGGGTACAAAAATGATGCGAAAACTTTACTAATTTCAGTTTGCTAACGGTTTTGCTTGATAGTCGTTTTAATATCTTTCGTTTTATTACAGATAAAATATTTAAAATATGTGTTATATCATTTATGCTGACTTTACCGTGAGAATTTGTTTTATTTCTTGAATTTATTAGACTGTGAGCCACATTGCCAGTTTATATTTCTATGGACATAAGTAATGACTCTTAGTTTTTAAAAACAGACGAGTAACGTGCATGTCTTCAGTTGTGCACGTGTAAAAGATGAAAATTTAGAATTTTAAGTAGATACTATAAAATATTCCCACAATAATGGTAAATGCAGGTGCGTTTACCAATATTCAAAATAAAACAAATTAAAAAAAATCTTTCAAGATGGTATGGAAAAGAGTTCAAGTAGGTACTTGAACTCTTTTCCGTACGTTCTTGAAAGATGTCGTATAGTTTGCTACTTCCTGTTTGTGATTCGGCGAAATAACAAAAATAACTAATTAACTTAATATTTTCGGAACACATGCACCAATTCCCGTTACTCAATTACATCCCTGTCCTCCCGAAAACACCTCCAAATAATGATTGACGAGTGCCGCACAACATAAAAATATATTTTAACTTCCAAATAAACTACGTTATTTAAACCAATCCATTAAAAGCTGGTTTTATACGCCTGATTTGCTGAAATACCGATATCACGTACATATTTATTTGGTGAAATCATTTCGATGAAGCAAAAAACCGTAAAACTGCAGCCTCGGTTATCTCTAGCGGAAATTGTAAAGCGTGATTTATATTTCAGTGCTTCCGGTATTAAAATAACCGATAACTGTTGAGAGTTTTCAATTTTTAATGAGTGTCAGTGGTTGCGGTTTCCATTTCCGTTGTTGTGGGAAGCGACAGGGATTATGTGTAGCGTAGACAGAAATGCAAGCCTTGTTACTGTTCGTTTTATAAGCCGCGCATGAAGCGTGTTGATTATGTCAGTATTTCGCTTGACATAAAAAGATGGACCGTATTTTTTGGTCTTCTGTCTAGCTTTTGGATTAGGCTTAATTAAGATAAATTAGATCCCATATGTTGCCAGACAAAAAGAATAGCAACATCCCAATTCTTCCCATGGGTGTCGTAAGATGCGACTAAGGGACTTATTAGAGCATGGGCAGCAGTGTTCTCTGTGCATTTTACCACCATATTGCGATCGCCAACCCGCCTGCCAAGTGCGGCGATTACCTTACCTCTTAGTACTTAGTTAAAGTTAGACTAGTTTGCTGAAGACGTAAGGTAGAATCACATCATAAACTAGTGAAACAAAACCATTTCATTGTAGCCTGTTGAGTTCGCACGGTCACTCCATACTCTTACACAACACTTGGTAATATCTATACTCCATTTGTTTAGGTAGTTAACTAAAGGTAAACAATCTTGATATGTCTTTTTATATAAAATAAATCGTATAAAAGATCAACAAATATTATTTAAATTAAGTTACTTACCTAACATCGGTTTAAGTAAATACCTAATTGTAAACATTTTTAGATTCAATTTTTAGACAGTTTTTTAGATAAAAGACATGTTAAGATTGTTTACATTTAGTTAACTACCTAAACAAATGGAGTATAGGTTTGCCAGTTCAAGCTGATGTAGAAAAGCAAAGTTTCTGCTTCTTTGAACATTAAATTAGACTCATTGGAAACTGTCAAGCTTACCCAAAATTTCGCCACCCAAGGGTATAACCGTACGACATAATAAAAACAGTCGTTTGGTGAGCCATAAAGAAGGGGTTAACGAATTTGCTATAAATGCGATGCCGCCGGGCGCGATTATAAGCATTTTACGTTCTACATAAAACAACATTGACAAAGTTGTTAGGAGTAACAGATGGGGTACAAGTTTTGTACCTACATGAAGTCACGGGCATAACATTCTAAAAGCGTTTTTCCATGATATTAAAAAAAATAACTTTGCGAAAAGACCTAAGTAATTGATAATAGTATGCTTTTCTATAGTGCTATATTTATTATGTATGTATGGTATGTTCGTAACACCATAAACTAAGGAGAAAAACGTTCCTCAGTCTTTTTTAACCGACTTCAAAAAAAGGAGGAAGTTTCTCAATTCGACCGTATATATTTTTTTTAAATGTGATAAAAGAAACCAGGATCTGATAATGGCATCCCAGAGAAGTCGAAGGGAACCTTCGAAAATTGTAGTGGCGACTAGTGCGTTTTTATTTTTTTCATTAATTATCTTAAAGCACTACTATTTAATGAAGGTTTGAAGTTGCTCTGATGATGAAGTCGAAAGACAGTCGAGGGAACTCTTTAACGACTTACAGCAATTACCCGGTGTTTGGACTTATTTCATTTCTATTGATGAGAACTTTGCACCCATATGGACTATAAGTGCCATTACAGGTCTGATGATGGAGACCATAGACAGTTGAGGGAATTCCTCAACGATTTATAGCAGTTCCCTATTGTTGGGCTTACTTTATACGGTTCAAAGTGCCAATTTTATCACTACTATTTAATTAAGGTTCAGAGTTGATCTGATGATGGAGCCTAAAGGCAATCGAGGAAACTCCTCAACGATTTACAGCAATTACCTGGTGTTTGAACTTAATTCATTTCTATTGATGAGAAAGCTCCCATAAGGCTTATAAGTACCATTACAGGTCTGATGATGGAGACCATAGACAGATAGTCGAGGGAATTCCTCAACGATTTACAGTAGTAGTAAAGTATTAAATTTCACCTGGCGATTAGTGGTATAGGAATTAATGCGGAGTAGATACCATAACCCACACACACACCCACGCACACACACCCACACACACACACACACACACACACACATACAATCACCAGGTATTTTTAATTTTTTTTTTTTTCCTTTTCAATATATTGTAACACAGGTTAATCACCTAGTACAAGTGTCAGAGACTTCACATAATTATAACAATCCTTATCTTATGTAATAAAGATTATTTTTATTATAACTAAAAAGTAAAAAATAAAAACTTTTTCACAAAACTTCCTCAAAAACACTAGAAAGTGAAAAATTACTTTAATTTCGGAAGTCGGTGGCAAAAACTCAAATACAGATCATAGGACACCGACTTCCGAAATTAAAGTTATTTTTCACTTTCTAGTGTTTTTGAGGAAGTCGGTTTTTTTTTGTAAAAAAGTTTTTTTTAATGTTAAGTATGTATTTAGGGCTCTTGAGAGAAAAAAAAAGGTAAGTTTGGATACTATGTTCGGTACTGGTATATTTCTGCCTGAAAAAAGCCGTGTTCTGTTGAAGAAACAGCTATTGTTTATGTATTGGATATGCTACGCCACAATAAAAATGCGAAAATAAAGAATATAATATAAAAAATGCGCAGCGAGGCAAGCACGTAGACCGTGCCATGTGACAGGCTTGAGTCACACTTTTTATCACAGTTTGGGAGCAAAAACCGTGACAAAATGCGTGACTCTAACCTATCGGCCCGCTGGAGAACACAGGGGAAATTGGTTATCGCTTGTTCCTATCTGGAGAAGCCTTCAGCTCCAGCTCCAGCTTGCTCTCTGTGAAAGGAAGTGGGCCGATATAGATATCGACACGTGTTGGGTACACGTGCGAGTTGGAAGACGTCACAAATCTTCGAATTGTTGGTGTCTGGTACTGATTGATCTCTGGTTCCCCTTCTAGTTGGTTGTAGAGAAAATATTATTTGACGAGAGCTTTTTTGTCGGTATCTAATGTGTCACAACTGCACTCGTCTGCTCCTTGGCTTACTTTAACGATGATTGCTTCAATCTTTTGTAGCCGCGCGTTATACCGAGTTATTGTGAAGTTACGATGACTTGCCAATTATTGTGATATTAATACTTTGATTACTTTGTTTTCCTTGTTTATTTTGGTTTTGATTGTGCGCGATAATGGTTCCGTTGGCAGTGGGGTTACAAGAAATTTCATAAGAGTGGTTTGTTTTAGTAACTCGTTACTGATCGTGATCACAAGTACGATAAGATACTACTGATCAGTCTTATTCTACTCACTTTTCCAATCATAACGAAAACAAATTGAGTCAAGCTACACGTTTATTTTAAAGCTTAAAGGCTAAGTAATGGAGGCGGGGCGCGTGAGAGAGTCGCAGTCTCTGCGCCCTCACGTCTCTAGCCGCCGCAGGAGGAGAAGCCCCGGGCTTCGGGAGTCGGTTGCGGACTCCCGGCCACCGTCGGCACGACTTGCGGGTGGCGAGCAATGGGTAGCTCGCCGCCCGGTAAGGACCAGGCTCGGGTCGACGGCGCGTAGTGTTCCACGCACGCCTCAAAGAGATGTCAGCAGTACTGAGGGGGTCTGCTAGGACCGATGCCTACCAGGGTCGCAAGATTCGTTCCAAAGAGTTACCGTGGCCCTGGCATATGGGCAACTGAAGGAACACGGGTGGGTTTTAGTCAGTAAAAGTCTGACACGCCCTCCCATTCCGCCCAGAGCGGGAGAAGTCATTTCAAGATTTCCCATCCAAAAAAAAAGGCTTTGCAATAAAAGCCACAATCGATCAGGTTCAGCTTTGTTCTTGCTGCGATTGGTCCGTGAATGGGTGATTATCTTTACTATTTCAATACTCCTCCGTGTCTTGGAAATTCACTTTAAGCCGATGGTCCTGGCTGTCTATCGTGGATCTTTAATAGCCGTTACGGGTCGTCACAAAGTTTGACAACGAGTTACTAGTCTTACCAAGAGGTAACCCAATAGCGTGGTTGTGAAGGTCAAATGGTAGCCGCTCCATTTAAAATAATGGAATCAGCTGCATTTGGTTAGACTGGAAGCCGATCCAACATTTTCTCACAAGGTGGGAAAGGTTAAGCAGATGATGATGCATCATATAAATGTAATGCAAATACTTATTTATAAGGAAAACTTACAAAAAAACACGGAGCGATGATATCAATCGTCAAAGCGCAGAAAGGTATTATTTCTTCGTTATTTTCAGTTATAAAATGTGGGTAGGTAACGTGGCGCACGGCGTCTATTATAGTGAAACCAATTTTTGTCAAGACGTACTGAGTTATCAACCGCTTGCAGCTGGGGTGCATATGATTTAACAGAAGAGACTGTTTTGTCTTTTTAATACTGAGATTGATGAAACTGTTCTGTCTTCTTATTAAAATGGCTAATGATTTAAATATACGGAGACCAATTACCTTACAAAAGAAAGTAATAAAAAGTTTTAGTAATTACAGCTTTTACAAGTTTATCGTTTTTTCCCCCAAAAATAGTAAAGTAGGGTCAATTTTGTATATTTTTCTCGTCTACATTTATACATATATATTTACATAAGTTCACGCCTTGTTTTCATAAACAAGGCAGAATCTACAGACCTCCACCCGCTACGTACTTCTTTTGCCTCGTTTACATTCATATATCTGGTCATAGTACTACGTACCAATACGGCCACTAAATGTCCTCCTAGAGTCCACCGTTACCACTCACATCTGCCTTATAAAATGAAACCGTTAGTAAGTCCATAGAATTTTTACATTGTTCAATGCTTTAATGGGCATTTTAACAAAACTCATACATTAACTAAACAAACAGTTGACGAAGTAAACAAAAGACTGAGCAAGGAAGCCAACCGTTCGTATGTCTTTGAGACAAACCCCTGGGGACAACAACTGTTTAAACGTAAGTTTGAAGAACATAGTTATATCTTATGTAATCACTAGCTTTTGTCACTGTTGTTCATACAGTCGCTTTTTGTATGCCCTTAGGGGTTACAAGTTTATCGTTTTTTCCCCCAAAAATAGTAAAGTAGGGTCAATTTTGTATATTTTTCTCGTCTACATTTATACATATATATTTACATAAGTTCACGCCTTGTTTTCATAAACAAGGCAGAATCTACAGACCTCCACCCGCTACGTACTTCTTTTGCCTCGTTTACATTCATATAAGTATCTGGTCATAGTACTACGTACCAATACGGCCACTAAATGTCCTCCTAGAGTCCACCGTTACCACTCACATCTGCCTTATAAAATGAAACCGTTAGTAAGTCCATAGAATTTTTACATTGTTCAATGCTTTAATGGGCATTTTAACAAAACTCATACATTAACTAAACAAACAGTTGACGAAGTAAACAAAAGACTGAGCAAGGAAGCCAACCGTTCGTATGTCTTTGAGACAAACCCCTGGGGACAACAACTGTTTAAACGTAAGTTTGAAGAACATAGTTATATCTTATGTAATCACTAGCTTTTGTCACTGTTGTTCATACAGTCGCTTTTTGTATGCCCTTAGGGGTTCGTTGTAGCCAATCTAAACTGCTTGGTTTTACTGTAGTTTCTTTATCTGAGTACTTACCCTAATGTAGTTTTGTGCTACAACCAAAAGGATTGTGTGATGCTCATGGGTGCTTTGGAAGAGATCATACCTGAAGAGTTCCCTGCCCCCGTATTCCTGACAACGTAACTGAATGCAGATTCGTTGAACAGTTTAATGACTCAATAAGCACATAGGCATGATAGGCGGGTAGGCTCCGTCGCGAAACCATAGTAGTGAAACCGCAGTAGTTCTGCCATGATTTGTCCGTTGCTCGATAAGCGAAACTAGCGGAACTGTCTGTTCTAATGCACATATCTGAATATAGTCCCATCTCTTTCGTGTGATTACGCCGATCGACTCAGAAGCCAGTTACACCTTCACAGTCAGCCCGTAATTTTTGCTGTGCTTCTTTTGTTTTGCACTTATATGTGACAGACGATTAGTTTATCAAACAATTTTTCTAATGTATATTGATTTTACAGAATAACGAAAGAATTACTAAGCAGACCTATAGGTCTACTTCGGATCTAGGGGACTTAGTAAATACATTATAATGCATTTATTAAGTGGAAAGCAAGGACATTTGGCTCTTTTTGCTACTATTCAACTGATTCTTATGATGTTCCGCTACTCAAATCGAGACATAATGTAGTAATGTTACTTAGCAAAACTTGTTAAGTGGTTTCCCATCACTTGTTTCGCGGCGGAGGTGTACTAAGGCCCTAAGCCTAATGATTGTTTGCAAGGATCACCAGCTACATTGCACTATTTGCATTTGAAAAATATGTACACTGATGTATTATGATGAATACAATTTTATTTTAATATGATTGAATGCTAGATCTGTAACCGCAGTGACGAATGAAAAATAAGTTTAACGCAAAAAATAAATTATGAAAATTTGACCCGATTGGATTGTAAGCCGCAGGCGTTACGTAGTACAACATGGCTGTCTAGTAGCATTGCTTGAATTATATTAATAAGAGTAAAATCATGTTTCGCGAAGCGTAAGTTGTTATATACAAGTTGTTTCTTTTGATGTCCCATAAAAAACAAATGCCAGTAACATGGTCTCACAAATACATGAGGTATTAATGAAAACATGTCAAAGAATCAAGTGGCAAATGTATTTTCTTTTTAAATTTTCATACAACATAAATCGACGTTGTGATGTCGTTATTTATGTAAAACACCCTTATGTGAAATATAATAACGTGGCATTTTTTAGCTTCCAATTTTTAATGATTGGTGTAAATGAAAATGCTTCACTCGTATTTATCAAGGAAACTTAGACCTGTATTAAAAAAAAGAAACTTTGCATAATTAAAAAAAACCTTTGCATTATTAAAAAAAATATATATATTATATGCCAGTGAATTCTGGTCTCATTAATACCCCAGAGTCATGAAATATCAATAGGAAAGTGAAAATGTTATCAGCACGTTCTGAAGGTGTTTTAATTATCGCAACTTCTAGATTAGGTGTTGAACATCGGTTTATTAATTAATGAGTGTTAGGATTTAGTGATACACGTAGGCGTCAGGCACATGTAAAGCTTTTTGCTCACTTAAAGTGTCAGGTTGATTCTGTGTGGAAATTAGGCGGTAGTTAGAAAGCTAGTAATTAGAAATTATTGATGACAGAATTGATCACTGATCGAAACCAATGTTCACAAAATAGCGCAATAGTAGGTTCACTTTTGCGCTTTTTACTACATATCTTTATCATCTGCATAGTTTTTTTTTTAACGAGGAGAAATACTCATGCATCTGCGCTACCACGGGGAGATAGCGCAGTTACGTGGAACTTCAACCCACTAAAACTTCACGGTGTCATCCTTTGCCGCTTATGGCAGGAACACGAGCATTCTCTCGCGAACCCGCCGCGGTTGTACGTAATCAGACCCTCCGCTGGGTCTACCCCCTAACATCGGCGCACCAGAACATATAGCAGGCCATGACCTCCCCGGGGACCAACCGACCCTGTGGCGGGTCTGGACTGTGGCCCCGCCGCCTACCACTTTTCGGCCGCAAGGGATAGGGAGAGCGACCAACGCTATACCAACACTCCTCCTCTCCCGCGTCCGCCATCGGACAGTGGCGACCCCGTTCAGGCCGCGGCGCACCTCAATGCCGAAACTCCTCTCCCGCTGCGGTCTACAACCCTCAGCGGAGAAGCTTCCCATACGATATCGCAGCCCGCCTCTGTTCCGATGTCACCCAGGCTACTTGGCACAACCACCTTAAAAAAAAAACTGAATTTAATAAAAAGAAACGAATACTACCAAAATATTGACTTCGGGACGAGTCTCTAAAATGGCAAAAAAACATAGTCACCATAGTCAAGCACAGCGCTTCTAGAGTTTTATGTTTCAGCGCGCGCCAAGGAATGCCATGCTCATTACGGCAGGAATCCGGCCGCTTGGCGGGAATCTGGTGCATGCGCACCGGTACCAGCACATCAAGTACTAGCTACCTACGTCAGGTATATGAAGTTACGTTGCGCTTTTTGTACATGGATGGAGTGAGGTGGAAGATATTTAAGTTAGGGAAACATTTAAGTGATCCTCTTAAAACTTATTGGCTTTTCTAATGATGCAGACTTTTTTAAATAAATGTGATGCCTCGTTTTGCTTTTCTGGCGTTTTCTCATAGTTGGTTTCAGTATTTAAGCTATGCTATCCCGACAAAATGGCTTAGGACTTTAACCAAGCGCATCTAATTTGTCGCAGTTACTTAGCTATTTTTAGGAATAAATAGGAATTATTTCACGTTCATGATAAGAAGCGCAATCATTAAAATGTGTGATTTTTAATATTATTAGGAGAGCAAAATGGGTATTATTAGAGGAGGATAAATGACTTTATGATATAGTGAGATTCCGTTACAACCCACGTCGTGGTTTTGTGAAGAGTCATCTTTTATCAATTGATCACTACATTACACTTACACTACAGACTATCCTCGATTGATTTATAATTTTAGAAAGAAAAAAGGCTAACGCAGAACGTGACGCATTGCAAAAAAGCTCCTTCATAATTTTCGTACATTTCCTTTGAATCAACGCCTTTTATTTTGTATGGAAGTGCGTTGCGCTATGGCCCGTCACGTTGCGGCTGACAGATGCGCTTGGCTTTACAAGAAAAGTTAATAAAAACAACTGACTGTTCTTTTGTAGGGTCAAAAGGTATAACGAATGCTGCAGAACTTCCTAACATATTTGTGTAGAAAGTACCGCTCATGTAATATAGGAATGTATGTACAGTGTTCGTGTGCTTAGTATATTTTATTCAGAGTACGAAACAAGAGTGTTGAGGACCTCTGTGAATTAGTAATGATGGCAGCGTAGTATGTGCGTGCATGACGGCACAGTTTGTGTAGCGTGTTATTTTTTTTCGGATGGAAGATACTATTGTTATGCATGCCACCGAAACAAGAAATATATTAACAAGCTTAAGATTCTGTTTACAACTTCCTGCGTTGGTAATGTTACATAATTTCTGTTTCATTTCCATTAGGTTATATTCTAGGCCTATCGGAAAACTATGTAGTTAAGTTATCTTCAGAATAATAATTGAGTTTGAAGTATATGATAGTAAAAATACCATTATTATACCTAATATTATTTAGTTTTAATATTGATCTAATATTGATGCAAGAGATATCTGGCTACTCGCTGAAATTAAGACCTGCTGAACCCAACCAGCTAAGACCCGCCGTCTACAATATTATTAATCAGAAATACTTTTTCTGTTTCTATTCTGGGTTTAAATTACATAGTGATCAGACATTTGGAGAAGTACCGTATTATTGTAATGAATGAATACTATACCTGAAATAGATCACCCAAAATTCCACAATGTCTAAAATCCTGCCTATATTACCTGTACACCATGACGTCCAGTGTTGAGACGTGGACGCTGCTACGGGGGGCTGTGCACAGGCTGAGAGTTGCACAGAGCGCCATGGAGCGTTCCATGCTTGGAATCAGGCTAATAGACCGAGATCCAAACGTCGAGCTACGAGGGACTTCGATATCGGAAATCTTCTTTTCAGAGTAGTCAGATAGGAAACGCCGACCTCATCTAGCTCAAAAAAATATTATTGACTTGTAAAAGTGTTTGTACAAACATATTTACAGAAATAAAATCATTTATCATTATCATTTATTGTATTATGGCGCTCAAATGGACTTAGGCTGGACGCCTGGCAAAGAGCACTTATGACAGTTGGTGTAAAGCTTTGATAGAGTGGCGTCCATGGACTGGAAGACGGGATGTCGGTCGTCCGGCGGCACGATGGGCGGACAACATTGTTGCCATCGCAGGAAAACCTGGATTAGAGTGGAACAGGAGCGTGGGGATTGGCACGAGGAACGAGAGGCGTATGCCCAGCAGTTGATGAAGTCGGGCTGTGAATAATGATGATGATACCAGCAGGCTTACTCTTCAACCTAATTTTAATTCCAATCTAAAGCTAATACGATTACAATGTTAATTTTGCATACACGTGATTCGGTACTCTTGAAAACTATAGTATCAACATTGGAACAACAACCACGCCCGATCTCGATTCCACTTATTTTTCCAGAATAGACACCTAATTTAAACACATTTTGGCACTAGCGTCGAACTCAAGAATAAGAAACGTCAAAATTCCAATGTCAATCTATCGGAATTAAAATCAAGAATAAGCTCCCTGGAATGGCAGTAGCAAGTGCAGTTTTTTCATTTACTCTTCATGTAGGTTATAGATCCGTCAATAGGTTATAGATCCGTCCACGCTGTTTTATTTTATAAATGAAAAAAAAATCAAAATCGAGGTTACACAAACATTCAGTTAAAATGTAAACCAACGAAAAGGTAAATGAAAAATAAACAACAACAACCAATGCCTCTTTCGAAATCGGTTAAAATATTACACTTTAAAATAGTTAACTGAAAATCAGGGCATATCGCAATGAGCGGAATGAGCTCGAAATAACGTGAAATTCAATAAAAATCTGGAAGCTTTGCCCCGACAGCAGTGCGGGGTGATACGGGAAATTAAGCCCCGGGATTCGTAAATAACGGGATAAATATTTTGCTTAACGATATATATTTTTGGCTCATTGGATTATACGTAGGTAACAGTGAGTACTAATGAATCAGAGCTACACATGTGGGCTTTTCCTTAACTCTGCATACAATTAGATTTTATTTTGAAAAACATTTTCTGAATAGGAACTTCTCATTCAATTATAGATTCATTTGACTACCTCGGAAAAAGCATCACTAACATTCCAACTGAGCCGAATCCTACGTTCCCGAGGTCCTCTTTACATCACTGCACTGTTTGAGATTAAGATGACGACGGGAATCTTACATAATTTATACTTTCTATTAGCCTCGCTAGCACGTGATATTTCTTTACTTTCGAGCTGCATTTTGCATTTAACATTTTTATTTTATTTGAATTAAGTTTCCTACTGTAGGTAACCTATCACGGTTAGCCAAACAGTTTTTTTTTTACTTCTTCTTCGTACCACTTGTATGACAGTTTTTCAATTTTTTGCCTGAAAACTTCACCACTTCCACAGCGTCATTGGTAGCAGCGCAGTTGTCTTTAATTTTGTAAATCTAAAATCCGGACTAATGTTTACGTTATTCGCTATCCCGGCACGTTCCCGGGTTATTTCCCCATCACTGGCTGCGACACGCTTACATAATTCATGCTCTCTATTAGCCCGTAGTAATATCGCCTCGCTTAGCTTCGAGCTCCGTTATAAATGCAGCGCATTTCATTTCAACAAAATTGTTGCGCTCATTTATTGTAGCTGGATTGGCAATTAGTAAATAGCTGTATTTATTCGGGATTTAAATGTAAATAATCGGGTTTTGTACTGTTTGTATTGGATACTGTAGTGAATTGCGTGTTTGGTCGTGTATGAGTAGAATGAACAGATTTTTCGAAAGAATGTCAATTTGACTAGAACAATTTACATTTTTAGATGTCATTGTAAGCAAAAAAAAAAATGGAAAAAAAAGCCACAATATTTAAGACAATACGTATAATACTTTACAAAGCAAATATTTGTGTCACAGTAAAAATATTATGTTCATCATTCATGTCAATGTGTAGGTATATAAAAGTCCGGAAATAATCTAGGTCCCAATGCTGGGATACAGGGCTTCTCTCTGTGAGACGGAGTGGCCACCTGGGCCCAGTCAGGGTTGTTACATGTCGCATTTCTTCGATTTTTTAGGTTCTAGGACATGCCCATTCCCTGACGATATTTTCCTTCTTCGCTTTGAGGCATCATCATCTCAGCAATTAGCAGGCAGCTTGGCAGGTGGATTGGCGGTCGCAGAATGGTGGTAAAATGCATGGAGAACACTGCTACTCATTCTCTGTAAGTCGCTTAGTTACCTTCTACGATTCCCACGAGAAGAAATGGAGCTATTCTTTACGTGGACCACATGGACGAAGGTTTCGAGTCTAGTGGTGATCAAATTAAATACTTATAGCATAGTCGATTTAATCCAGCTATCAGTAGTATCCCACAGCAACCAGGCGTTATCAGGTGATTCCGGAAACGATGACCAGTCCGTCTTATTGTTTAGGATAAATTGGAAACTGTCCAATGTTACCGGGAGAGGGGGATTTTGAGCCTCGATGTCTTCCGCTTTGTAATTCAATTGACTGTTTCTGACAATGTAGAATTCAATGAAGAAGCAATAGCCCAGTGGTTAACGCCTCGCTTCTTATGATTGAGGTTGTATCTAAAACGGTCTCATTACATCACATCTATATGCATCTGGCTACAGCGATGTAAAGTACACCCACAATTCACATGTTCACGACTCCCATGTAACGAGTACCTTCCTAATAGGCGCTGAGCCAGTGGCTATTAAGCAAGCCTAATGTAAAATACTACAAAATCCACACGAAAGCTTAGCTTATCTAAATTCCCGAGAACAGAATATAGCTAAACTAAAATGTAAATCAGCACTTGTTGATGGGTTGTTTAGCCACGAGCAACAAAGACAGGCGCTAATGACCGTACTAAATCTAAATACCGAGCACTGACTGTGGAAATTTGGGAGCGTTTTGGGCTAAAAGTGTCGGTTACTTTACAGCTGTAATGTGGATTTGTTTAGTTTTAGATTTGGGTATTAGTCTTGTTCCTACCCACTGTGCTGAGTTATTTGAATTGTTGCGGTTTTGCACACTTTGTCCGTGGAGGGCTATGTAAAGTTAGATCAGCCCAAAAGCCTGATAAAATCAAATAAAAACTGTAGTCTCGTCGTGTTTAATAATAGGTAATACGGGCTTCCGGCTACCAGATCTCCATGTGGTGCCATACGTATAGAATAGGAATCGTATAGAAGCAAATACAGCAATATCCACTTTTTTCTCAAATGACCCTGATGATAGCGCTACCATCTACGTAAAATTTCAAACGTTTTTTTAAAGTAATAGCGCTCCTAAAACAGTAATATCCCGTTTATAAAGTAGTTGAACTTTTAATGTTCGGTGCAAAAATAGCAAAATCCAAGCCTGTCAAAACCAATTGCAGCAAAGTCCCAACTAGCCAATCACGGAGCGTTATTCAGTATGGCGAAAACGGTTGAACGGCGTAAAGATGTGCTCTAATTTCGATAACACAGGCCAACAAATAATGGGGTCAAAATGGGGGAAATTTGGCGTAACTTGGTGAAGAAAAATCGTAATTGAACCCTGCAACTCTCTAACTGAAGAGGAAGAGTAGTACTATATGATAAAACTAAAAAAAAACCCAAAAAATTCTGTGTCTTCTGTACATAACCTCCAAAGTAGCCAAAAACGCTATTTTTTGGGTTTATAACCTCTAATATCTCAAAATCCTGACGTGATGGGCCAATTCTGACTCCGGATTCAGATTTTACGCAAAAAATTACTTCAGAAATGACCCTCCACTTTCCAACAACAAAACCATGTTGGCCCGTGTAATTATTCTTAGATTTTAACAAGTTTTGAAGTGATCTAGTTATTACATCGTTGAGATGGATTGTTGTCCGGTCCCTGTAAATAATAACTCTGCAAGAAAACGTCAACGAAACCCCGAAAATTGGAAACGCAATCTCACCAAAGTTCAGAGGTTTAGTACTCAAATTTTATACAGTACTCCCTAACCTTGATACTTTTTTGGTAACCGATTCTTTTTATTTCAATTTCATTCTTAAATCTCCATATTTATCTTAAACTATTTGTGTGTCTGTTGTTTTTTATGCCTTAATTGCTGAACTGAACCAATTTTAATGATTTTGCGTCGAGTTATTAACCCGCGGAGGACACTAGGGATCAAAATACTCGACATAAAATTACATGATTATTATTAATTATAAATATGTTCTATCCATACTACCTAATATTATAAAAAAGAAAATCTGTCAGTATGTTTATAACTTTTTCGTTCCCTTGATTTCTGGTCCCAGTGATGAAATGCAGATGATGAATACTCATAATACTGAAACTATAGAAGAAGTTAATTGTGAACCCCAAGAAGAAATTGCGAGCATGCTAATTTAATTTTCAATTAGCCACATAACTATAATTATTATTTTTGTTTTGTAAAAGTACATACTATCGTTGTATGTACTTTTACAAAACAAAGATAGCATTGATTGCGTCTATTCTATTGAAAATTTCATAAATAAATATTTTTTGTCAATTTTTATTTGTCTGCGTTTTTTTTTAACCCGGTCAATTTCGTAATATTAGACATACCTCATTAAAGAATCTAATTCATACGTCCTAGTATACACATTTTTAAATATGGCGTCCATCGGTGCAATGTCAGCAAAATCCCAAAGTAGGAGATTCAAATACAGCAATATCCTACTGTCAAGAACAATAACAGCAATATCCAGTATTTTTTTCAATATTTTAACGTCATCGTTTAGTTATTTTATTAAATAATCGCTTGCATATGTGTATTTTAACATTCCCGTTGCAATACAATAAAATTTTGTTCAAAAAACATAGGTATGATTATCAAAATTTGTTTTATTTATATTTCCCAAAATCACTTTACATGGATATTGCTATATTTGCTTCTATATGATTCTAGCATCTCCATTTCTTCCCGTGGGTGTCGTAAATGGCAACTAAGGGACTTACTAGAGAATGGGCAGCATTGTTCAACTTGTTCAAGAGCAACTGTTCTCTATGCATTTTGTCACCATACTAGATCGCCAACCCGCCTGCCAAGCGTGGCGATTATGACAAACCACCCCCCCCCCCCCCTCCCAATTGGAGAGGGCCTAGGTTCAGCAGTGGATGTCTGTCGGCTGAAATGAATGATGATGATGAATCTGGGCTTGTTGTGACCGCAACTCCCGTGCAGGCCCTGCGCGGTAGAGTCTGTGACTTCTATGACAAAGAAGTGTTTATTAAATGACCCGTGGTTTGTTATAGCTGCTGTAACTGTTCACAGCTGCTGTTTAATTAGTCAGAGAACCGGTTTGGTGAGGCGGCCATCTTAGATAACCAATCGTTTGTGATGTTAGTTCCTGGTGCTTACCAGAGTGCGTAAGTACCCGTACGGGAGTGGCCCGATGGATTCAGGTCCCATTGGTGACATACTCGGCCCATTTCGGGACAGTCCCTTTGATCCATTGAATGTTTATGTTATTGAGGTTCCCCACCTGGTTGAAGCGTATGTTATTGGTGGCAGTCGTATGTTATAAGCCCAGAGTTAACTGTGTGGCTGTTCAGTGCTTATAAAACAGCCAAGCTATCTGATAATATGCGGATCGAGTGGTCCATATCTTCCCCGGCCATTATGTATGAGGCAGCTAGAGAAATACCCATGCTTGCGACCTGGAACACTGTGTTATGGACCCCCAACGGTCTGCCTATGAGTATGTTGAAGTCGTACGAGAAGATTCCAGCACCTGTACGACGTGAACGCTAAGTTCAAATGTTTTTATTAACCATAGCTTCTTAAGTTTTCAAATGTTTTAGGATTTATTTTTAGGTTTTCATTGTTGTTGTTTGGATATATTTTCATGATAAGACATAACTTTGAATCATACATAACCATACAAAATAAACATAATAATTAAGGTGTGATTTTATTCACTTAATAAATTATATTACTTATCCATAGCTTTCTCAAGGAAAAGACCCAGATTATCAGTCAGAAAAATAAGGCTGATACTTAGTGATAACATTCACACTTAAAGTCCATAAAGCATCAAAATATTAAATGAAAATGGAGTAGGCCATAAAACCATTGATAAAGACTATTAAGGAAACACCCAACAACAGAATATTCCTAAATTAATCTTTCTGGCATTCCGGATTTTCTGCCCCATGGCAAACTCACGCTGAGTTTATGTATTTAATAATTCTAACGAATTTAATTTTAATTATGACGAAGACAAATTACTACGTCCCTTCCTCTTATGGGGACATTACAGATAATGTAAATAAGCACGTATTTCACATAACTATAGGTACCTACGTCACCTACCTACGTCATGCAGAATATTCAATAACTACCATTCACATGCAAATGACGGAGAAATTTTTTGAAACAAGCGTAAAAATTTAAATAGTTCTTAACAAGCAAACGTATGGAACGCGAAAGTTACACAAAAGAACATAATAATTATTGCCTTACATGTAAATTAGTCACAGAAATGAAAACTCGACACAGTTTCCTTTAAGTTATGGAAACAATGAACAAACTTTCTTCGAGAAAAGAATTTACGAATGCGACACACCAACCAATACTTATTTATTAACGGGAACGCAGACCGCACAGTTCGGTGTTCGGGAAAAGTGTAAAATATATTTCTAACCCGCCAAAACTTTTAAAAAGTCAAACATTTCATATTTACCCGCAGAGTTTATGACGGAACTTCTCGGTATTAATTCCGTTGCTCCATAATTTTGGATTAAAAAAGCAAACTGTCAACTGTCAGAGAGCGCGGGAAAATAGAATATTAATTTCCAATTTAAATACAGATTAGAGTTTAAATAGCTTTCTTAACGTTAAAATGTTGAAGAAAATTATCGTTATTTTATCGTTATTGGTGTGTTGTTATTGCTTAGAAAGCAACGTACAATTACCGGAGGAAACGAGAGCGAAGAAAAAGAAAGGCTCCTTAAGGCTTTTGGGTGAGTAGTTGATTTAATTGGAGTGTTTTTACAACCGACAAAAATCAAAGAGATCTTTTGTAGTCAACATATAGCCTGAGAGTTATAACGATTTCCAGCGGAAACGTAAATCATACTTCCATGTTTTACAAAAGCGAGGAAATTGTTAAAAACGAATAAAATATCCTTGCAATTTGAAGAATGAAACAAGAAATGTATCTCATTTAATGCAGTGCTTTTAAGCAATGAGCAACTTTTTCTATATTCATAATTTTCATCGGGTTTTTCATTTAGTTTTTGCACTCGTTTTTTATCGTGTACGTTAATAATATATATAATAAGTAAATACAAAATCCCACTCAGTTTTAATAAGCCAAAATCTAACCGAGATTAACCGTTCTAAGCCTCCGTTATCTTCAAATTATCTAAACTGTACAATCAGAGATAAGTAGCTACATGGTTTAATCATGATTAAGTTAGATCAGTACCTACAAGAGTACTTAGAATTGATACAATTTCCGTAATGGAAACTAACTACGTTTGGGTTGACATTTCATCTCATCAATACAATTTATTGGAGTAACGTTTTCCGCATGTGATCTGCAGACGAAATCCGATTCTATGTCGTTTAAATTAAGGTTGGAATTTGAAAGATAGGTTTCGGTTTGCCAAACATTTTGGTTAGTGAAAAATATTGGGTTTGTATGTGTAATTGGTTTTATTGAAAAGGCTGTACCTAATTGCAATTACGGATAATTTAATTATTATTTTATTGAGCACGCATGCTTTAAACGTGCATGTCTTAAAAATCTTTTGGTTATAATGAGGGAAAATTACTCTTTATTTCTTTGGTCTGAGAAGACATTTGCTTACTTCCTGACGGAGGGTAATTAAACTAATAGCAATTTGCAGACCGCCAAAGGTTTACTTTAGCCTTAACAGTTCACTTAGGACCTAATTTATTTACTTTCAAGAAAACTAGATCAAAACTGAGGTTGGTCCTGGTAGAAATGCTTTTACAAAAATATTACTTAGTCCTTGGAAAATTTAGTTTAATTATTTTTCTTAATTTTCTTATGGACCTGGGAACTAAAGAAAATAAGTTTTAAATTACAGGAAAATAAGACTAAGAACCTCGTCATTAAGGTTTTATTTTAACCTATTTAAGATAGTGTCAGGGATTGGGATTAAGTCATGAATGTAACATGAGTTTATGGGGAAATAATGACAAAATAACTAAACTCAGATAAAATTGTTAAAAATTAAAAGTGTTGGCCATTTTCCGACAAAACAGAAATCAGCCGCCGTTCCAACCACTTAGATCCAACATGGCGCCCACTTCTCAATTTTTATTACACACTAGATTTTATTGTTTTGCATTTGTTTCAGCAATCGTCGCTCTGGTAGTCCTGTCAAAGCTAGCAGTCATCAAGGTCGCATCATTCTTCTTCCTGGTCGCGTTCTTCCAAAAGCTCTTCTACGCTGGTGGTCTACTCCTCAACTACTACATGAAGAACCAATCTGGTCCACCTTCCGGATCATCTCCTCAAATGATGTACGGTCCTCCCCAGGAGTATAATACTGTGGGCTATAGTTATGAGCCGCCCGAGAATGAGCTGTTTCAAACTCCTGAGTCTTTGCCAAGTATAGCTGACTTTAGTAACGGGTTTAATTGGCTGTTTAGTAAGAATCAGCAGCAGTAATGTAGGGGGACTTAAAAAGCTGCATCCCATTTTGAAGATTACTCAACCTCCACATTTTGGTCACCTGATGTCACCATTTGATGATCTGCGTCACTGTTTGATTTTTTGCCATCGATACGTTAAGAAGAAGAATCATTATCACAAAATCCATCTTAAATATGAAAGCGTATTTTTCAGTTTTTTAAACTAGGTATTATCCTACTAATATTATAAACGCGAAAGTTTGTATGTATGATGATGGATGTTTGTTCCTCTTTCACGCAAAATCTACTGACCCGATTTAGATGAAATTTAGCACATAGATAGTTTATAACCTGGAATAACACATAAGGTACTTTTTATCCCAGTAGTATGTTCCCGCGGGATAATTTCCGACCTCCTCGCGGGCGAAGCCGCTGGCAAAAGCTAGTTTATAATATTTTCTATTTTTTAGTTCGGCTAGCTACGAAAGCCGGTTATCGTCTCTTGTTTTGCTTTTTGCTATCCTGGTGATCCTGGCGAGGATAATGGCACAAATTTATGAAATTTGTGTATTAACATCGGTCCCTGATAAGTGTGCCAAGTTCCAAATTAATCCGACGTTTTGAAAGGGGTGATAATCACGTTCAAAGATTCCGTTACATATTTTTAAGGGGGTGAAATTCACGTTCAAAGATTCCGTTACATACATACATACAAAGCTAATAAAAGCGTGTTAAAAAGAGCCTTTTTTGTTAGTGCATGGTGTGACGTTGAATTGGGTATTGGGTAATTGGGTAAACGTAATATTATCGCCTGGAGTGATTGTTTTGGCAATGAAGACAGGAGGCAGGCAGGGCTTCTTCAATAAGGCTCATGTATTGTTTTATAATAAAATATACCGTAAAACGGGGCTACTTTGAACAGGTTTTGGAGGTATTTGGTTTGTAACTTTTTTTTTACGGCTCGAATTTCACTTTTTTTTACGCCAACAGAACAATGTGTCCTTTGGTTATCAGATCGATGGCAAATTTAAAACATAACCCCCCCCCTTTTAACTCCCTACTTTTTTAATTTATTAAATGTCAAAGTAACCTCAGAAGTGGGGTTTCTTTAACAGGCCATTGAAATGCAACTGACGTCAAAGATAGTAAAAGCATGGGTTACTTTGACATCATTTTTACCAAAAAAACTATTATTTTATTGAAAACTACATGGATTTAAATTCAAAAAATGACAACAAACTATGACGCGTGCCCCACACCCCGCGCCTCGCGCAATATTACTCGAGGACACGCACACTTGCTGAGCACACGTGAAAACCGATTTTGGCGCTCTGTCAAAGTAGCCCCAAAATCTGTCAAAGTAACCCTGGAAGTAAAAGTAGCCCCGTTTTACGGTATTCTTCCGTTTTTAGGGTTCCGTTGCCAAATGGCAAAAAACGGAACCCTTATAGATTCGCCATGTCTGTCTGTCTGTCTGTCTGTCTGTCTGTCTGTCTGTCTGTCTGTCCGAGTATGTCACAGCCACTTTTCTCCGAAACTATAAGAGCTGTGCTATTGAAACTTGGTAAATGGACGTATTCAGTGAACCGCATTAAGATTTTCACATAAAAATAGAAAAAAAGCAATAATATTTGGGGTTCCCCATACATAGAATTGAAACTCAAAAATTTTTTTTCATCAAACCCATAAATCAAAATCAAAAGTCATTTATTCAAACTAGGCTGAGAGTCAGCACTTTTTGAACGTCAAAGTCACATAAGACAGTCCCCCCAAAACGCCCGCCCTTCGACACTTCCTAGTGCTTTGGCTGGGAAGAAGAAGTGGCGGAACAAACTCCCCAGCAGCACTGCTGTCTGTTAAGTTAGAAGAACTTGATTCTATACAATATTGTATAAGTTATTAATATAATAAAACAAAACATACATTATTCGCCATATGTCAGCTAGCACACGCCATTATACCAACAAAACATTGAAAACTAAACTCAAGCTGAAATGAATAATGAAACAAAATCGTAAACAGAACTTAAAACTTTACTAAAGCCTCCAGGCATAAAGGGCGTGCCCGCTTACATATACAACGATGCAAATGATACATATACACAACAAATGAAATAAAAAGAAAATAAAAATAAATTAACAAAAGCAGTTAAATAAAAAAACAATTATATGAACTACCCATATAAACTGTCAGTGTGTGAGTTACAGTAATTACAGAATGTAAAACAGTGTCATAGAAGAAAAAATAAATATTATCTACACAATTAAGTGAGCAACTAGTTTGATAAACTCTAAGACTGTCCTATGGAGCGAGACCAGCATGTTTCCAAGCGTTCTTATCTTGGATGTAGTCCTCTAATTTGTAATAAGCTCGTTTACAAAGTGTACTTTTAATATGACTTTTAAACCTCCTTTCATTTAATTGCAATATATCAGAAGGTATTTTGTTGTAACATTTAACACAGTACCCCATAATACGTGTGGGGTATCTATGGATAGGTCTTTAAAAATTATATTGAGGTTTCTAATATCATTTTTTTTTAAAACAATAATATTTGGGGTTCCCCATACATAGAACTGAAACACAAAAAAAAAATTTAATCAAACCCTTACGTGTGGGGTATCTATGGATAGGTCTTTAAAAATGAAATTGAGGTTTCTAATATCATTTTTTTCTAAACTGAATAGTTTGCGCGAGAGACACTTCCAAAGTGGTAAAATGTGTGTCCCCCCCCCCCCGTAACTTCTAAAATAAGGGAATGATAAAACTAAAAAAAATATATGATGTACATTACCATGAAAACTACCAACGAAAATTGGTTTGAACGAGATCTAGTAAGTAGTTTTTTTTTAATACGTCATAAATCGTAAATCACAATTTACCTTTCATTCAGTCAACTCAAATATAAAAATTAAAAAAAAAAACATTTAATTTCATAAACGATGATGACAAATGATGATGATGATGACCTGCAGGTTTGTACGGAACCCTCGGTGCGCGAGTCCGACTCGCACTTGGCCGGTTTTTTACAAAAGTTATCGTACACACGATCCTGCGGTATGTATCACACTGGTGAGGTCGGACTGACCTTTCTCGAAGCTATCGCGAGCGAGCCGTACTTTCATTTTGAGCAACAGATGTCGCTGCTAATTATGTATGGATCGTGGGTGCGTTGATAGTCAATAGATGGCGCTGCTTGACGCAAAAGTGATTTATCAAAATCGCCTTTTTTCGAAATGGGATGTGCCTTATAGCTCAAACAAGAGTTCTTGTCCAACTATATCCTGGTATTTCTTCTTAGTCAAGTGTGTACTAAATTTATATAGCTGTAATACAATATTTGTCATAATGCCAGAGGAAATGAACAAAATACCATAGTTAGTCAAATATATTGCAATATGAAAGTAGTTGAACCCAAAGTGCAAACTGTAAATTACGTATTAAACTGTCTCTAGTCGGTTTTAAATACTGTTGTATCACTTAGTAGTTTAAGAACTAATTTGTTTAGATTTAGTTTAGTAAATTATTGACTTAGGTGCTTAGTAAATTATATGTTTTTTTTTGTAATTCAAGTTTTATTTTGACCATTATCTTTTTAAGCTTGAAAGAAATTCGTGCGAATAAAGAACGAACTCCACTGCTGGACATAGGCTTCCCCGAATTTTGTAGAGGTTGGCCATAAACGCCACGCTTGGAAGGCGGGTTGGCAATTGCAGTATGGTGATAAAATGCATAGAGAACGCTGCTGCCCATTCTCTAGTAAGTCCCTTATTCACCTCTTATGAAGCCCACGGGAAGGAATGGGAAGAAACTTGAAAACGAAACATAAAAAACAGCTTAACTAAAAAGACTTCAAAGCGCATTAGTGTACTAATTAATTAATGTTACCTATTAAACGCACTCACAAACACAGTGCACCCCACGAGATGCATAAACACTACTCTATCAACTTACTCGCAGGAACAAAACATGAAAACACTAAGTAAATTACAACTTCACGAAACTTTCAACTCAATTACTTTAATTCAAAGTTATTTTGCAGGTTCCGAGTTAATTCCATATTAAAATCGGAGCTCAGTAATTGTTTCCTTTTAATTACGCACAGTGGAGTGTTTCCGAGGATACTGTAATTTTAGTATTTTGGCACTGTTGCTACTGGTATTTTAGCAAGTAACCTAGAGTATATTTTGATTTTGAATTAACTATAAGATTTTTCTACAAAAGTCGCCGGGTGAAGTAGGGTAGAAAGCCATAATTTATAGTGACCACATTGGTGATGTTCTTCACGTTACGGGTCGTCAGAAGCCCGCATGTTTGACAATCTGTCTTACCAAGGGGTATCGTATTACCCAATAACCGGGTTGTGGAGGTCATATACGCAGTCGCTCATGGAAAATACTGTTACTTAGCTTATTCATTCGTCCACCAATACCCATCATATTGATGATTTTTTCAGAAAGGTTAAGTGCGGTGTGCGTGTAGAACCAAATGTATGAACGTAAACGAGGCAAATGGAGTATTTTAGGACCGCAGCAGGTTTCTGCTTACTTCCATGAAAAGAGGTGCGTGAGTTTTATTTTAATGTGAATAAGATTTTTAAAGTGAGATTTTAATTAGCTATTGGGGACGTGAGACTTCTCCCCATTGCCTTTAAGTCCTGGAAAGACGTGCTCCAATAGATGTTGGCGTCCTAATAGACCGAGTTAACTGATAACTTTCTGGAAAACCCTCTGGTAGTCCCATTACTAAATCAAATTAGCATTTTTCTACTATCATTATGAACTTTGTAATCAAATGACAAAACTTCGTCACTAAAAAGCAACGGATTTAATCAGAAGTGTAACAGTTATGACGCGGAGTTAGAACTGTGACTGGGAAACTATGTGTAAACGACTTCCGTGCGCACTCAATATCTATCGTGTCATTTCGTATAAACATCCAAAGATTCAACAGAGGAGGATTGGCAGTAGTAAATGAAAGAAAAAATAGTATAAAAAGGAACTGAAAAACGCGCTTTCATAGAAAACCAAACTGAAAAGTAGAAAATAATGTAAAAATGCGTGGGGCTGTTTTTGAGGTATTTTTTTAATTGATATGAAGCACCCCACGCTTTTTTAAACTCTTATTTATTTTAAGCACCCCACGCTTTTTTAAACTCTTATTTATTTTATATTTTTAGTTTAGCTAGCTACAAAGGCGGATTTTTCGTTTTGCTATCCTGCACCCTAATTGCGAAACGCACAATTTATCAAAATCTGAATGGAATTGAAGATTATTTCTAAACCATTGCGTGATTTGTTCGAATAAATTGTCGGCTCAGCAACGTAAATAACGCAATGAATGTTGTTTAACTATGAATATTAAACCAATTCCTACCGATAAAAAGTTCCGCAATTACCCCTCTGGTGATCCTAACCCACATTTATGAAATTATTGTACTGTCAAAGTGTGTACAGTTTCAAATTAATCCGACGTTTTCAAGGGGAAAACCACGTTCAAAGATTCCATTACATAGATACATACCAAGCTAATAAAATTATAGCGTATTAAAATGTAGTAGGTTCTCAATATATCAAATATAAAATCAGAAACGAAATTATCCGGAAAAGAACTGGAGTTACCGACATAGTTCGCAGAGTAAGCAAGCTGAAGTGGCAGTGGGCTGGCCATGTCTGTCGAAGGACCGATGGCCGATGGAGCAGACGAGTCCTGGAGTGGAGACCGTGTATCAAGCGTAGTGTGGGACGCCCCCCAGCTAGATGGACCAATGACCTTAGGAAAGTGGCTGGGGCAAACTGGATGCGGAAGGCGGAGGACAGGGTGTTGTGGCGCAACATGAGAGAGGCCTATGTCCAACAGTGGACTGCGATAGGCTGAGTTGATTGAAATTCTCAATTATTATTTAGCCCTAAATATCCCAATCCTGGGCAAAGACCTTCTTACTCTCTTTTCACTTCTCTATGTGCAGAGCTACCAAAGACTAATCTTTATTGAAGCATGGCCATGGTCATGGCCATCTCTGTCTAGGCCTGCTGCGATGTCGTTTGTCACTAAGCGAGATCCACTGGGTCGTAAGTTTAGCCTATTGATCTTCTGACATACGTATGGCAGATGTTTCCAGCCCAACTTCAATTTAACCGTGGCAGCTCTCCGAGTGACACCAGTTATTTAAGTGATGGAACGGATTGTTGTTTTCTTAACCTGGTAAGAACAACGTTGAAAAAAACTATGATGTTTTAATAAAAGTATTATTATTTTCTATGATCGCTCAACGCCAGGTTAAGTGATAATTGAAAATGCAAATAAACAATAATACGATCGTCGTAATTATAATTGATCAGATTTCTAAATTATGTTACTAACATACCTAATACTAGGGAGGTACCGTACCACCGTACCTAAACTTAAAAAGCTATTTAGCTTCAGACTTGAAAGGCCTTTTTTAATTCCCTAGGGCCGATTAAAGCTGACAGTAACAGGTAAAAATACTTAGTTTAGCTATTCTTGTATGCCTAAACGTGTCTATACAAATACTAGGTACATGGGTCGCTATACAATTCTCGAACTTTGCTCAATTCTCAAAAGAATATTGCTTCTCCTCAATAGATTGAAAGTTTCAAGATGGTCATAACTTGGGCGGTCTCTTTCCCAGCAGTTATCGGAATAAGCACTTTAAGTTTTATTGAGCAGACGCTGGAAATGATTCCGTTTTAATATTTATTATGTTCACTAAAGTAGTTAATGGTTCGCTTGGTATTTTGTAATATCCCTGTAACGTCCATAAAATTGCTTTTAGTTTACGCTATTTCTTCTCCATTAACTGAGCAAACAACAATGTAAATAATAAGTTTGCAAGATGCTTAAGGCGCGGTGTTACCTCAATATTCACAAAACACTGGTGTCTTTGACAATCGAGTATGACGTAACGCAATGAAAATATACGACACAAAAAATACAGTGGACAGAGAAGGGTTTAAAGAAAAATTCTAACCGAATAGAATAGTGAAAAATTGTTTGATATTCCCAATAAAAATTGTTTCACAAAAAAAACTTTGACGTCGAACATCTCTGTATTTTCAGCGATAACAACATTTTTTTTTTAAAGAGTTCAATAGAATAAACATTACTTTAAAACTTTAACCAGACAATTATTTAATTTAATGTGTGTAGTCCGAATAATCTAAATAAAACCCGTAAAATAAATGCCAATTCGCAGCTTAGTCACATCGTCAATCCAAATATTTATTCAATTTTCAACCTTATTTGTTGGAGCTGTAGCATGTAGTTGTAGCATTTAAAATCGTAGTCAGTCCGCGCCTTAAAGACTAATGAGAATTAAAAATGGTTGTGGGATTAATTTTCAGAGCTTCTATAACGAAAAGTGGTCAGATTTAGTTACAGCTGGGGTTTATTTATTAATTGGTTTTAATATATTATCATTATATAAGTTTGTTTAGTTATTAAGTTCAAGTTTACAGGAATCAGTGAGCAATGCTGGTGCGTCAATATCAGTTCTTTTCTTCATTAAAAGATTTGTTTCCTTTACGACTTACCTAAGTATTACAGTTGCTCCATATAAAATAGCTGGTATTCAGCTGCATCAGGTAAGACTGGAAGCTGACCCCAATATAATTGGGGAAAAGCTAGGATTATGATGACTTACCTAAGTATTAAGAATATAAATTGTTCACTGCTGAAACAGTTCTTATCCTGTTTTCAAAATTCCAAGCTAATGCTTAATACCGTGTTGTTATAGTGAAACTTCGACACATCGGCTGTTTCCAATGTCCGTAGTCGGCTCTTTATACGCCGAACAATGGCTTTCACTGTTATGATGTTCTAATATCGGGATATAGGAGATAATTATTTACGAGCGCAGAATATTGGATGCTTTAGTCTTAGTATGGGAAGCTTATACTTGCATTGTCTAGGATGTAATTTTATCATAATGCATTGTACAAGACTGAACTTTGAGTGACGCTCCGTTGAAGGACGGAATTGCGTCTTGAAATTTTTCATCGGTTATTATAAGTTTATCGTGTAACAGGTATTACGAGTTTAACATATGGATCTGTGTTCTGTCATCTGAAGAGCTGATCTGCTGTTCTGATCTAGAGCTACGATAGTAGCTCCAAAACGAGTGAAGCGATTTCCTTTTTTTTTTTGTTTTGTTTGAAATGGGACTTAATCCAGAGTGCTCTTAGCTATGATTCAAGAAAATATTTTTCAAGGCTTGAATATTATCAGTTTTTTTTTGTAGTTGATGAAGGGATGTGAGTTTCTTCTAGAGGTCTAATCGAGTTGAAATATGGTATTCTAATATTTCAATGATATTAAAAGAACATCATTTCAACGCATTGGCATACATCACGCTTATTAAAAAAAAATGCTTTTCAAAATATTTTGACCTCGTAGATAGTGTAATTATCTATAAAACACCAGTTTTTCTTTATAACAGTCGCTACTTCTACACTAGGGTGTCTTAAATCATATGTATTCAACCCTGTATTCTGTGGTCAAGGAGCTACGGCTTGTCGCAGTTCCGTCATTACTGTGGTGCGTTACACACAACTTGTAGATAATAGTAAACAAACCTCATCAAACTCTTCACTGCGTACGGCCGGCGCCACGCCATCACATTAGTATGCACATACATTTTCATAAGCATGGCGCTGTATGGGCTATTGTTTACATAGGACACCGGTGAGCTGTTGCCCTAGTTGGTACATAACGGTAGGTTAACATGGGAAATAGCCCACACCAATCTTATTATTAAATTAGAAGAAGACCTATCTTCTTCTTTCCAGCTGCTGAAAATCTCGAACTTAGACATAAGTTGCCTTGGATTTCCTGGAAGTCTTTAAATAGACTCCGGATTCAGGTAGGCCGGAGTAAAGAAAACCTGCACAGGTGGAGATTCACAGATGACTCCGGCCTGGAGTGTAAATGTGGTGCTGTCCTAAAAACAATGCGGCACTTGATATCTTGTCCAGCGTGTCCTGTTGTTTGCACGCTACAGCAGTTGATTGACGCTACTGAATGTGCTAAGCTCGTGGCCAAATTCTGGGCTAAGTCTATTTAGATTGCTATCGACACGCTAAGAAGAGGGTAATATGTATTTAAATGATGTGGGTTAATTAAACGTGATCATCATCATCACCATTTCAGACGAAAGACGTCCACTGCTGGACATAGGCCTCCCCCAAGCACCGCCACTTCAACCGGTTCTGTGCATCTCGCATCCAACGAATTCCTGCGGCCTTCACCAGGTCATCGGTCCATCTTGTGGAAGGCCATCCAACGCTACGTCTTCCAGTACGCGGTCGCCACTTCAGAACCGGCCGGCTAGAATTAAACGTGATCACAAATTAATATTTTATTTTGTGATCATACCATGGGTAAAATCCCTTTGTAAACCATTCCCATAAGCCATACGTCACTACGAAACTGAACTGAAAAACAGAAACCTACGGGCACTTTTAATGTGGTTATGGGAAGTGCAGTAATTAACAATTAGGCATGAAGTTGTGACATCAATTTACCTATTGAGTTTATTTTAATTTGTAAATTGACACTCGACTACAGCTATTTTGTATACCTTTTGGCAGTATATAGTGTGGACCATTTATAATTTTTATATAATATCTGTCTGTATGTATAATTTTCCCGAATCCCGAAAGTCTGACAACCAGTCTTATCAAATCAAGGGGTATCGTAACTGGTACAGTAACTGGGTTGTGGAAGTCAGATAGGCAGTCGCTCCATGTAAAATAATGGTACTCAGCTACACCCGGTTAGACTGGAAGCGGACCCCAACATTGTTGGGAAAAGGCAGATCATGATTTCTATGTATAACTTTAAAATTTAATCACAAAATGAAATTACTAGTTTCTATACAGTAGATTTATAAAATAAACAATATTTTCCGGCTATCATTAACTTTATTACAGCTTAGTCTTAATAAATCATTCTCGTTCTACTGTTCTGCACGATACTGTGGAGGTAGATCAGCTGTGTTTTTACATCATTAAGCCCCACTCCGGCAGGTGGCGGCGCAAGAAAAAAGTTCCGGTGACGTGGTTTGCATACACTAACTAGTGACCATGTTGTAAGAATATTTTGACACTTTATAATAAAATCATTATATTAATATTAACAAGTCTTTATTCAAACTAGGCTGAGAATCATCACTTTTAAACATTAAAGTTTACTTTTAAGACAGTCTCCCAAAACACTCACCCAGCCATCACTTCCTAGTACTTACAACTTTGTTTAACTTAACAACTTTCAGCTCTTTTAACTCCGCAGAAGCATAGCCGTCTGTTAAGTTTGAAGTATTTCATAATATCCAATAGAGAATTTATGGAGCTTAAAACTTCAGTTTTTATTAGAGTTTATAAATTAAAACTATGCTCAGTCCAATTCTGTTTTTTTTATGGGATTGCCATCTAGCAGGACGAGGTTGTCAGCTGTTTAACTGGGCTGTGAATAACTTAATAAAGGAAGGCCTCCTAAGGCCTAAGGCCAAAAATAGATACAATAAAATCCATTAAAAATCAATATAAACGGAAATTTTATGAGGAAAAAGTAAAAAAGAACGCGTAACATAATTTTTAACAGTATACATCAATCGTTTGGGCATGTTGAGAGGAAGAATGAAAGGCGGCTTATAATAGGTATTTACAAGACAGATGTGAGTGGAAACACCGGGACGCCCTAGAAGAGATTGTGACCTTATTGGTGATGTTCTTCAGAAAGGTCAGGTGCTTAGTACGCACATCCTGCATACGTGGATAACCATCTGGTCATATTATGTACTACATATGTAGGTATGATATTTAAGTCATCATCATCATCATTTCAGCCGTAAGACGTCCACTGCTGGACTTAGGCCTCTGCCAATTTGGGGGGCTTTGCCATAATCGCCATGCTTGGCAGGCGGGTTGGCGATCGCAGTATGGTGGTAAAATGCATAGAGAACGCTACTGCCCATTCTCTAGTAAGTCCCTTAGTCGCCTATTACGACACCCACGGGAAGAAATGGGGTATTTAAGTAAATGCCGCAAAAGGAGTATTTAAGAATTGTAGCACGCTCTGGCGTCAGGGCATTCTATAGTTTCTGACAGGCGTCAGTTTATGTATGTGATGAGGATATATATATCGAATAGTTTTCTCATCATTAGTAGTCTTGAAGGTTTAGATGCTGTGTGCAATGAGACAAAATTATAAAATCCTTACAAACTGTATGAAAAGTGGTCACCCACCTAGTCGTACAAATGGCCGATAAATTAACCGTCCACCCAGTGTTTTACTAAGAAGCGGTAAGCAAAACAAAGCTGCTACTTCAGATGGAAACACACGGGAGTTTAGAATGGGCGGTAGCGCTGGAAAGACTTGTTATTAAAAGTGATAGAAAAGCTAAAAAAAACTATTTATTATTATCTAAGGAATTTGAGAAAGAACATTTTGTGACATTCATACACAAGCTATAAGTCAAACAGATGTTTCAGACTTTTCAGTCAATCAGAATTTTGATCCCAAGCAAAAATGTGTTATTTTTAAGGTTTCATACCTCAAAATGTAAATATGGAACCCTTCGTTGGTATATAGGATCACTTCGTTGTCTGTCCGTTCGTCTATCCGTCTCTCAAAACTATTTTGCTCAGGAACGCGTAGAGGTCATCATCTGCCTAGCCTCAACAATGTTGGGGTCGGCTTCCAGTCTTACCGGATGCAGCTGAATACTAGTATTTTACGTGGAGCGACTGCTTATCTGACGGCACACTATTATGGTACAAATAAAATAAAAGGTCTGAAAATCATTAATTTGCGGTTTTATTATTTAAAAGTATATTCTTGCGAATACAAACTTACACTTACAGTTCTGCCAGGGTCGCGAGATTGTTAGAAAGAGATACCGTGACCCTGGCACATGGGCAACTGAAGGAACACGGGTGGGTTTTACTCAGTAAAAGTTTGACACGCCCTCCCGCTCCGCCCAGAGCGGGAGAAGTCATTTGATGATTTCCTATCCAAAAAAAAAAAAAACACTTACAGTTGGAGAGTAGACTGTGACGTATATTGATGTGTAAGAGATTATATTTTGTTTTTCAACTACAATGTAGAGCTTGTTCTTGGAATAAGGTCATCCCAACTACAAACCCTTTCATTATGCATAGTCTGACTCGCACTTGTTCGGTGTTTTAACATTTATACAGAAATATGATTTTAAGAAAAATATCTGTACTTACCCACTGGAAAATTTAGTAAATCACAGGTTTTCAGGCCGCTTCTGTATGTTTTCAAGTGAAACAAGTGAACAAAACTATAGGTATTTCAACTTCTTTTGCGGCCAGTTAAGTAACTAAGTTGAGATTTACTCAGTAATTAAGTTTCGAGCTAAGTTTTATTGCTTGCACGAATATAATTAATGTGGTTTGTATGTATTAAAATGATAACAAACCACGAGTTTTAATTACAAGAAAATAATAATTTGAAGTTTATGTATGATAATCTTATATAGAGTGGCCGCAGGGACCTTAATACACAAACTGTAACCTTGAACAGACCTACACCACCTATATGACTAAGCCCTTAGGGCAATAACGTGCATGATGTTGTTATTTTATTGAACAAAAGTACATACAGGGCTAGACTTCTCAGTGACCGCTTACAAAAACGATAAAAAAACCGTCACCCAACATAGGAACTATGTTGAGTGACACCACCTTTCGGCTTGCTACTAGCCTGCGTCTGGGTGCACCTTGCGTGGCTCTGCATCGCTGCCAATGCGGTGAAGGTGTCGACTGCCTCGGTCACCATGGCCTATCCTGCAGTAGAAGCGCAGGGCGGATAGCACGGCACGCTAGCATCAATGACATCATCCGTCGTGCTCTTGTTGTCGCCGGGGTGCCAGCTGTTCTAGAACCCAATGGCTTGGCACGTGACGATGGGAAGAGACCAGATGGAATGACCATAATGCCCTGGAAGTTAGGTCGGCCTTTGGTGTGGGATGCAACATGTGTCGACACCCTTGCGCCATCCCATCTTCTTAGCACGGCGGGCTGTGCTGGAGCGGCTGCTGCAGGTGCGGAAAACCTCAAACGGCGCAAATATTCCAACCTAATTGGAAATTACATGTTCGAGCCGTTTGGGGTTGAAACTCTAGGGCCATGGGGTCCGAGTGCCCGCATAATATACCGAGACATTGCCAAGCGGCTAGTCGACTCTTCACGTGACCAGAGGGCTGGCCTATTTTTTGGGCAAAGAATCAGCATTGCCATACAACGTGGCAATGCTGCCAGCCTTTTGGGCACGTTTCCTGTTGACAACGATGCAGAAGAATTTTTTGATGCTTTGTAATTATTTATTTTTAAATACACATGTACATATTTTTTTTTTCTTTCGATTTAATCTTAGATTTTAAATTATGTAAATATTGTAAGATATTGTTTATATACAAATATATTAATTGATTATGTGAATTAAAAAAAAAAAAAAAAATATTAAATATATTAAATAATATAATAATATACATGTAATACACACATACATACATATATGTAATATTATAATATTTAATATATTTTATATATTTATATTATCTTGTGAGCGGCCTTGCCCGCGTGTAACCTGAAAAGTATCGCAGGGGAACGTATCAACAGTATCCTCTAAGTTAATCCAGGTTATAAACCATCTTTGTTCCAAATTTCATCCAAATCCATTTGGCCGTTTTTGTGTAATTTTGTAACATACATTTATACACAACTTTCAAATTTATAACATTAGTAGGATATACGAGAGCCTATTCGTGAATCGCTTGCACATGGTCCTTATTTATCACAAAGTATCTGAACGTATAGAACCTAACATTACCGACATCTACGAGCTTCCGAAATCCTCAGAGGCTCGTCATTTCTGTGCTTATGATACTCGGACTGTTTCTCACAATCTTGTTTGATGTTCTTTTTGTTACTATAGTAAGTACATAATATTTTAGTAAAAGCCAATGCTGCAACCATTTCCCATGGATTTTATATCTATGGCTCTAGATTCAAGTGGCAGAGACGTGGGTAGATTTGGGTCTTTTACAATATGTGTGCATTTTTTAAAGCTGGTTATGAATCATGATGTATCTAAACACTACAAAATCTAGGGTTAGTAGGGATAAGAAAGCTACATACGTGACCCGATGCTTCAACGGGCACTGGCGCAATTTCTGAAAGAGTGAGAGATTTGTATTATTTAAAGGGTTACTCAAGGTCCAAATGTTTGTCTCAGAAAAAATATCCAAATTCATAAAAATCCTGCCATCTTGCTATAAAGATTTTCATGAATTTGGATATTCAAAAATAAAACTTATGAAAATAATTACAATTTTAAATCCTTACTCCTTAGTCAATACAGATCGTGTCTCAGATTCCTTTGCCTACAATCTGTCTCCGTGCTCGCGCCGCGTTCTTCATAAAACGAACCCAATTACTTACTACTACACGTATCGCAGGGACTCGAGGGAATTTCAATAAGTGCTGCTGTTTTCTGAGGTTGGGTTCTGTACGTGTTTTATTTGTTTACAAAGAGCGATTTGATACGGATGGCTCAGAACTAGGGGCCTTGTCAAAAAACTCTTTCAACGCGTTTTCAGTCTCGTATGCTCGAGCACACGAGCGACACGCGTCAACGGAGAGACAGAGGCAACTACAGCCGTCGACGAGTGTTGACGGCTGCCGGTGACAAGATGCCAGCCGTGTATTTAAACACCGTACTACACGAGCGGGACGTTGTCGACGGAGACTGCAGTTGCCTCTGCCGTTGCCGCATGTTTTTCGTATGTATGCAGACTAACGTCAAACTACTAACGTTAAACTACTTGATTATTGTGTAGGTACACATTTTTTTTTGTGGGTATGAAATCATCAAATGACGTCTCCCGCTCTAGGGTAGAGCGGAAGGGAGTGTCAGACTTTTACTGACTAAAACCCACCCGTTTTCCTTCAGTTGCCCATATGCCAGGGCCACGATAACTCTTTCGAACAAATCTCGCGACACTGGCAGGGCACTACACAACTTTACTTGAAGGATATGACGTTAACAGAAGGCGCTGTGAAAAATCAGAATATTAACAAATGTGGTAAACATTTGTTTATATTCTGATTTTTAATTTGCAAGACTCAAATGACAGCTGTTGTCAACATGACAGGTAAGCGATAGTAACAGCTGTCATTTTGCTCTAGCGAATAAAAATTGTTTTATGGAATGACCCTTCTGTGTTTAAAAAAAAAACAAAATTGCGGCATTAGTTCCCAATTTGGTCACGCGCCAAAGTAAGGTATTAGCGTTATAGTTGTTTAGCTATACTAATCACGGTTTTGTGGTCGAACGAGAGTCAACTGTAAATGTATCTAAGCTGAGCTGATTGATCGGAGAGTAAATAAGGCTACAGGTTAAAATATTTTATACTCAAAAATACATACATAGACATCTTGCTACATACCCCGACAATAATGGTTTTGATTAATTTTTAATTTCGATTTGCGATGGTTCAATTACATTTGAACAATGGCAGTATACACATAAAAATCACAAATAAATCGCGTCTGTTGGCTGGCTGCCAAGTTAACGCAATTAACCTGAGTGAATCTCTCACTTACATCAATTAGGGACGATTTAACACAATCTACTGAGCTTTTTCTGACTCTTATTTACGAGTGCCTCTGAAGGGTTTTTATTTGGTAAGTAGTGTCAATGGGTTTGGGCTGATTTATGATTAACGGCTTTTTGAATTCAGTTACTTAAATTTCTTGATAAAAGGGAAATCTAGATTCTGGCATATAAATGAACTTGGCCTTAGAGGAGAGAGTTGCCTCAAACCTGTAAAAAGCAGCAATCTATCATTTGTATAAATTAGTAGTGGGTAGTAAAGTTTCGAATATATATCTGTGGTACTTTTAACGTCGCTGAGATACACGAAAAACTTATAGAAAACCACCTGCGCTGGTATGGCCATGTAATGAGGTGAGATGATGACCATTTATGAATAAAAGACTCTTGAATTTAGAAGATGGGAAAAGAGGCCGTGGATGACCAATAACTTGTTTAAGAACAAACTAAAGAGAACACTACTTGTCGTTGTGATCTTGTTCTCCTAATCTAACTGTAATTTTCTATGTACTGTCTTCATTTATTTTTGTGCCTTATATATTTAGTATTTATGTATGTATGTATCTATTATTTAGAATATAAATATCTGTGTAGCAATTTTAGTACATTGTATGTTTACATCATTGACATACCCATTTTATGTCCAGACTTATTACTGTCCATTCCATGGTTGCCTGGAAGAGATCGCATAAAGCGATAAGGCTGCCCATTGTATATTTTGTAGTCTTTGTAATGTTTTTTTGTTTTGTATTTTAATGGTGTACAATAAAGTATATATAAATAAATAAATAAATAAAGAGGCAACCCACAACCGTACGGTGAGACGCAGAACTACTAAGGCTGACCCCTAATAAATTTGGGATAACAACCGGGAGAAGGAAGCAGAGTCAAAAAGAAAAAATAAGAAAAAATATATCAGAACTTTTGTTTTGAAAGGTTGACAATGAAATGTTTTACAAGCTAAGGATCCCTAAAACAAGACAAAGCGTTGCAGACAAAACCGTTTTAATATACTTGAATAATAAGTGGGCTTGTTTCAATTAGGTCTCTTCAGAATATTTAAGTATTTCATATTTTATGTGTCTGTAATAAAAGTACGGAGTATTAATATCAGCTCACGCCGAATTAATTTTGTGAAAAAGAAAGACAATATTTTATTCTGTTGGTAGTGTTTCTCGCTAAATTCAAAATAAAGTTAATTATAGTTTTTACTAACGTTCTTCATTTGTATTTCCCGTTATTCTTACCATGGAGTATGAAAAGGGATAGTGGGAAACTTCGCTCTGTTCATCATCAACATCTGCCTAGCCTTTTCCAAAATACGTTGTCGTCGGCTTGCAGTCTAACCGGATGCAGCTGAGTACCAGTATTTTACATGGACCGACTGCCTATCTGACTTCCACAACCCAGTTACTGGGTAATACGATACCCCTTTGTAAGACTGGTTGTCAGACTTTCGGGCTTCTGATGACCCGTAAAGAGTGTCAAAGATCCACAAACAGACAGCTAGGACCAACGGCTTTACGTGCTTTCCGAGGAAGGGTCTGGGTATGAAAAGATGGTCACCCATCCACGTACCAACCATGGCAAGCGTAGCTTAACCTGATCGATCGATCCGTGCGGCTGTTTTTATTTAGCCAGAAGGCCCTAGAAACTTCGCTCTGTAATTAACAAAAAACATATTCTTGGCGGTAATCTGTGTAACTACTAAGAGAGGTGATATTAAACCGCCGAAAAAACTGAGGAACAAAAAAAAATAATATAAACCTTAAAATTTTGAGCCGGCGCTTTTGTTTTACAAATTTACATGGGACCACCTTCGGGGTATACCCTTTCTAATAAAAAAAGAAATTATCACAATCGGACTACTATGTAAAAAGTTATGTTTGGTCATACATAAAAAAAAATACGCGTCGAGTTCCGAACCTCCTCCGTTTTTTCGTCAGTTAAAAAAATGGCTGATGATGGGGGTAATCAAGGACTTCAATCGACTTAGCTTAGCAGACAAATGCTGGACGTAAGCATCCCTCCGAAGTGTTTTTTATCAACTTCAATAACGAGGTCAGTATTTCTTTTCAGTCTAACATTCATAAAAAATCCCTCCAAATGTCGATCCTAAAAACCGATTTATCTCACAAATGCTACAGGATATCGTTTTTTGGTCCAGTGCTTCTTCAAACGCACAATTGATGGTCACAGTGAGGGGTCGTGTCACACACCATTAATAAAAAGAAATATTGGACAACGCACCATGGTCGGAGGTTATAGAAAATTAGACATTTTTTTCAGAGAGGGGAACATTTGTCTGTCTTTATGAAATATGTTTTATGTGAAATAAAATATTTGGTGTTTTTCTATGAAAACCATTGTTTCTGTGAACTATCTGCTTCTTCAATTTTGATTAATTTAGTTTCTAAGTGAACAATATCTTAAATTAACATCTTGGATTTCCAGTAAAACAAATGCGACCCCTGTCAGTTTCAGCACCCTCCAAAACTATCAAAACTAACTCATTCTCTCTCTGTCTCTTTCTGTTATATTATAAATATAATGATAAGTTCAATTGAGGGGGCATAATGTATTTACATTACGTAACACTTTTTTCGTAGCGTGAAGATTTCTACAATTTTACTCCTACCGAAAGCTGCGTTAAAGAACTTCGTTCCAAGAAGGCAATTTTAATATACATACTTTTAAAAAACGTTCGGCTGCCACGAACTTATTACCAACGCGAGCAGTGACCGAAAACGGGCTTGTGAACACTTGGCTAAGAATTCCTTGAAAAATGGGAACTTCGAACTTTTCCTCGGAGGCCGTGACCAAAGACTTGCTTCCACTTGGCTGAAATCCTCAGAAAAGTTCTAATTTATAAAATTCTTGACTTCCACAGAGAACGAATGTAACTATCAAAATATATTAAAAGTTTAATCTCGTATTTCTAAGGGGAGTTTTCTTAATTCTACTTGGTCCCAGTTTTTTGTAGAATTCGTTATGTTTCACTTTGAGAATAGTTTTACAGTTTTGGTTCCTAATGCTGATAAGCTTATCAAACATGTCATGTAGAGGTATACACTATATTTTTGTCGTAGGTACTCCCTTTAGTAAATATGTATGTACTGTTCTTTCAAATAAAATAGTTCAAAACTTCTCGGTTGAATTGTTACGAGTGTTTTCAGTTTGTTATGGGAATCACGACTCAGTCTATTTTTAATTTAAAACTGAATCAAATGTTACTTTTCGATTCGTCGAATCTAATCAAAGTAAAATGGAATGCTCGTGAACGTATGGATAAACGCGCTCGCCATTTGAATTTCATTGTTTATTGTATAGTTTGATATTCTGAAAGTGAGGTCCTGGGGTCGAACTTTGTGTCAGGGAATGTGTTATTTTCATTTAAAAATTCTCAGTAGAAGTCCGGAGTCTGATTTTGTCCCCGGTTATCATTCACGTCTATTGTCATTGGCGTATTGCACCTGGGTAATTATGGTGTTTATACCTAACTATACCTGTACCTATCGTCTCTTCGAAAACAGAGGTTTAGTTATGTTTTACATACCATTATACCTGTACCATTTCAATGTTTCATTTACAAGTCAGTAAATAACATCAGGCTTACAGGTAATATTTCATCTAGTACGCGGCAGAACTTTGTAGGTAGACTGAAATACAGCCAGTCTAGACACAGAGAGTTACTGCTCATTTTGTTTACTGGCCGTGGTATTAGTTTTTGCGGCTTTGGGAGTATTTAACATTAAAAGGTAGTCTGAAAATTATTTCGGGCTCCATAGTTGAAATCCCTTGGTCACGCTCGTACGATTTCAGGCATCCTAATAATGAGGAAAGTTTACATTTTCTAGTTTTATAAATTATCACCAATTTAAATTTTGCCAGCGGCTTCGCCCGGGTTGATGCTGGAAATTATCCAACAGGAATGTATTACCAGGATAAAACCGGCCAAGTACGAGTCGCACTCGCACATGTGTACCGAGCGAGAGGGTATGGGAAGCCGTCATCTCCTTCTGCGAAGAAGGAGGCGGGGCGCGTGAGGGAGTGGCAGTCTCTGCGTCCTCACGTCCCAAACCACCGCAGGAGGAGACGCCCCGGGCGTCGGAAGTCGATCGCGGACTCCCGGCCACAGTAGGCGCTGGCTTGCGGGCGGCGAGCAACGGATAGCTCGCCCCCCGGTAAGGACCAGGCTCGTTTCGAGGGCGCGTAGTGTTCCACGCGCGCCTCAAAGAGATGTCAGCATTACTGAAGGGGCCTGCTAGGACCGATGCCTGCCAGGGTCGCGAGATTCGTTCGAAAGTGATACCGTGGCCCTGGCACATGGGCTACTGAAGGAACACGGGTGGGTTTTAGTCAGTAAAAGTCTGACACGCCCTCCCGCTCAGCCCAAGAGCGGGAGACGCAATTTGATGATTTCCCACCCCCAAAAAAAAAACGTTGTTCAGCAGTCAAAATTTTCGAATATGTGAATCCTAATCCATTGTTGATTAGGATATCCTTAAAAAATATTCAGATTCTGATTGATAATGTGTTACGTAATGGGTGCAACTTTTACTGGTTATGGTACTATTGACGTCCGGCCTACTGTCATCATCAACATTTCAGCCGAAAGACGTCCACTGCTGGACATAGGCCTCCTCCAATTTGGCGGGGATTTTGCCATAACCGCCACGCTTGACAGGCGGGTTGGCGATCGCAGTATGGTGGTGAAATGCATAGAGAACGCTGCTGCCCATTCTCTAGTAAGTCCCCTAGTCGCCTCTTACGACAAACATGGGAAGAAATAGGATTGTTTACGTCCGGCACCACAAGGATGAACTACCAAAACAACCTTTACAAAGTAAATATCATTAAATTTATTAGTTAGGCATATGATAGCAAACGAACACCACGAATTTCCGACATCCACGCGGGCGAAGCTGCGAGCAAAAGCTAGTAATATATAATTTGAGATAAACAGAGACTCATGCGAAAATTTTTCAGTGTTTTAACATTGAGCGATCTTATTAATTCATCTTATCTCATTACCGGAAAATATTAATTATCATTTTAAAATCAATAACTTTATTAAAAACGTGCCACCTCAACTTGGTTTAAATAAACCAAAGTTCTATGAAAGGAACGTCGGAGTGTCGCTCAAACCGGAATCCAATATTATGGGTGATCGGTCAACCCCCACCATCCACCAGATGACAAATAGTAGGGCAAGCCCATCTAATCTATCTTATTCGCTTTCACAAATCATACATTTTCGGCTGTCCCTTCGACTGTGATGTGGGGTCAGATCAAAGTAGTTATTGTACCATGAGAATATGTAACCCCACGTTCACACGAGCGCGCGACCTTTTTTTTACCGCACAGTGGTCTTTCCTCACTCGAGTCAGTGCAAGAGAGTGTGATAACAATAATAATTCAAAGCGTGTTAAAAAGTGCACGTGAGTGGGCTAATTTCTCATAAACTATGGACAAGTTACAAAGATAGATATATATTGCTGTACTTCCTTACTGTTTTTGACGATTAAAACAGTACCTACGACATGTCTTGTAGCTATGGGTAATCGAATATTTGTAGGTAATAAAATAAAGTATTGCGCATTTATTTTTTGAAACATCAGGAAAAATTGTTATCACCAAAAAATTTGTATTCAAGAAGGTGGTATCTTTTCCTAATTAACATTCAAATCTACGAAAAGTGAGTGACACCGGTGACTGAAAAGTTATATAGAAATCGGTTGTCATTACTTGTCATGGTATAGACATGTGATACGGAGGAATGAGGGAAGTGCCTTGAAGAAAGTTAAATGAATATGGAGGAGAGTAGGGGAAGACGAAATAAACAAATGGATGGACTGTGTGAAATATATCATGGCTAGATAGGAATGTGCTACCGAGATGTCGACCAATAGAAAACGATGGAAGATAAAGACATGTTGCCCCGAGCTCAAATAAATTAGGATAACGATGATACACGTCATTGTAGTCACTACAGTCATCGCTGTAGTTTTTGTTTGGAAGTTAATTCAAAGTAAGTAATACATAATTATGGAAATATACTTTTTTTAATGTTTGTTTCCTTAGAACTCCGTCATTTATAAAATGATATGAAAAATTCTTCTTTGGTTTGATAGCAAATACTTACCGAGTGGTCCCATATACCTAAAGGTCAAGTTCTGATTAATAGTTTCTGGGCTAGCTTCAATAATGCGTATTTTTTCCCCCCACATAGTTTATACTAGCTTTATAGATGACTAGCTGTTGCCCAGTAGTGAAAGTTTATGATGTTTTGTGCGGTAGGTTCCACAGCTGCATATTGAAAAATAAAAAGTTTATTAAAAGAAAAAAAACAACTTCCAAAAACATACCATTTTTGGAAGTCGGTTGTCCTTTTATGTCGGTTTAGTTTCCAAAGTAAAAAAAAAACTGGCCAAGTGCGAGTCGGACTCGCGCACCGAGGGTTCCGTACAAACCTGCAGGAATTCACGGTTTATGCATAAGGTTTATGTTTATGAAATTAAATGTTTTTTTTTTTAATTTTTATATTTGACTTGACTGAATGAAAGGTAAATTGTGGTTTACGATTTATGACGTATTAAAAAAAAACTACTTACTAGATCTCATTCAAACCATTTTTTGGTGGAAGTTTACATGGTAATGTACATCATATATTTTTTTTAGTTTTATCATTCCCTTATTTTAGAAGTTACGGAGGGGGGGGGGACACACATTTTACCACTTTGGAAGTGTCTCTCGCGCAAACTATTCAGTTTAGAAAAAAATGATATTAGAAACCTCAATATCATTTTTGAAGACCTATCTATAGATACCCCACACGTATGGGATTGATGAAAAAAAATTTTTTGAGTTTCAGTTCTATGTATGGGGAACCCCAAATATTATTGTTTTTTTTTCTATTTTTGTTTGAAAATCTTAATGCGGTATACAGAATACATCTACTTACCAAGTTTCAACAGCATAGCTTTTATAGTTTCGGAAAAAAATGGCTGTGACATACTCGGACAGACAGACAGACAGACAGACATGATGAATCTATAAGGGTTCCGTTTTTTGCCATTTGGCAACGGAACCCTAAAAATACAATTTCGAAAGGCGGTGGCAAAAAAAGAAAATACAATACCAAAGACGGACGGACTTCCGAAATTAAAGTTATTTTTGTCTTTGTATTTTTTTATGGAAGTCGGTTGAATTTAAAATTAGTGTAACAAACGTCTGGATGTTTTTAGGTCCGCGATTGTAGTATTGACGTTATTAAAAATGAGACAATTAATTGTGACTTTGTGACACAGCCGTAAAATTTAAGCATAATATTCTATTTATAAGACAGCTTGGTCCTATGAAAGCTCTAAAAACGAGGCCAAGACTTTGAAATAAGCCAAAAAATATGCCTCCTTCAAGAATATCTTGTCGGGTTTAGATTACATTGGAGCTTAATGTAGTGACAGACTTGCAGTCTTGTAGGCTTATAGTATGGAAACAGCCTTAAGATTCAGCCTTCTGAAGGCTGTTAAACTCATTCACACTTTAATGGTGGGTAGGTAGTTACTTTATAGTTTCATATGTATCAGTTTATAAGTTACCTTAAATGCATATTTGTGCTTCACAAGTTATTGAACACGCTAACTGGTAAGTATTGAACTTGAGAGTTTCGAGAAAATTGTTATTACGTGACAAATTCTGGGAAATTTCAAAAATTAATAAAACCACATACGATCCTTACATACGCTTTTTGCTTCGTTTAAGTTCATACATATGGTTATTGTGGCTTACAGCCTCATTTGTGTGCTGGGTTGGCGGGAAATGAAACCACTGGAGACTTCTTACTTCATATATTGGAGTACTTTTTTCACAGGTAGCCGGGCGTCGAATGGTGGGACATCTCGTACTTAATCCTGAAAAGATTCTTACTACTTAAACGGATTTTTGCCGAATCGCCAAAATGTTCCTATTTTTATACAATTTTGCTAAGCGCTTATTAGCTAATCAACAAATCACAAAATAGTACATTAAATACGTTAGCCAATCAGCGCGTGGTACATTTTTCTTACATGCCTCGAACCTTTACCGTAATGGGGACCGCGCGACATTTTTCGCGTTTATCACTAAGTTTTCCTTTATTTAAATAGGTAAAGCATATATAATTAGGGTCTAAATATTAGGAACTATATACATACATACAATCACGCCTTTTTCCCATGGGGGTAGGCAGAAACAACGGAACGCCACGACATATTAGGATCTATTTTAGAAAAATATAAAATTCGATATAAACACAACATGAAACATATACACTTAACTACTACTAACCTTGTCACGAATGAATCACTACGGCACTACTTACGTAAACTATCGTTCGCTTATTACCTATGTACTGTCCTATCAGCGTCTATGTATCACTTTATATACACTATTTCTTAATCACTTGTCCCTTACACTGTTATTTAACACTTGTCCCGCACATTTATACACGCACGTCCTACATCCGTGTGGTGCCTGACGTAAAGAATACCACCATTCCAATTCTTCTCGTGGGTGTCGTAAGAGGCGACTAAGGAACTTACTACAAAATGGGTAGCAGCATTCTCTATGCATTTTACCACCATACTGCAAACGCCAACCCGCCTGCCAAGCGTGCGATTATGCGAGGCCTATGTGTAGCAGTGGACGTTTTTTGGCTGAAATGATGAATGATGATAATGTTGACACCTTCATTTGCATTATTTATTTACCTATTTGCTAACATGTTAAACACTCATTAGTAGGCATGCATTAATATATGCATTAACTTCGAATACAGCTACAATTAAGCTGCCAAAGAATCTATCATCCCAATTTCCATTTTCATTACGAATTCTCACTGTAACAAGAGAACTTATACTTACAATAACATGCTCTTTATCAAATTTCCAAAAAAAGGCAAATTCGACGCTGAACGAGCGAGAGAATTATATCCCGGAAAATCGGACCTCGAAGTCTCACTTAGTTTAAAGTTACGACTTAAAAAGTCACCAAAGTTACAGCGAGTTGGCCAGCGAAATTGGAAAATTACTGAGTTGAAATTGCGATAGTTTTAAAGCATGAAATGGAGATGAGGGAATCGTGGATTCAAAAATGATGGCCAGAAAAAATAAAAGTTAAAGTAAATATGATATTTAGGCCCGTTTGCACGACCAAACACCCAATACGTATAGCGCTCAACGAATGAATAACGTCGTTCTTTGAAATTAAACCGACTTCAAAAGGGAGGATCTCAATTCATTTTTAGGGTTCCGCACCTCAAAAGGAAAAAGCAGGGTTCTGCACCTCAAAAGAAAAAAGCGGAACCTTTATAGGATCACTTTGTTGTCCGTCCGTCCGTCCGTCTGTCAAGACCCTATTTCTCAGGAACTCGTAAAGCTATCAAGCTGAAATTTATATCAAATACTCAAGTTTACTATCCCTTGGAGCTGTGAAAAAATCAAACTTCTAATCTAACGCAATCAAAAGATATAGCCGTTTATGACGCAAATTTCCGCTTTTCGAAACTCGCAAGGGAATCAAAACCTAAAGGGTACTTCCAGTCGATCTAGAATTTTGAAATTTGGTACGAAGCAACGTCGTATAGCACAAATTGCGAAAACCGTAAATTTTTAGTTACATCATATAATCATTTTTTTTTTTTAATTTTTAACTTTATACCTACAGGTTTGTACGGAACCCTCGGTGCGCGAGTCCGACTCGCACTTGGCCGGTTTTTTTTTGTTAGATAAGTTACTAATACCAGTATTTTATATGGAGCGACTATCCATCAGTATCTGTTCTGCTGTCATTCGTTCTAAATTATTTTGTCGTACCTTTCGCAAAGGGATTCTTGATTCAAGGAAATACCGATGCTGCAGGTTCACTTTTTATCGTGTTAACGGTTACTAAGGGTATACTTACTCATCATGGCTCAAATAGCCAATATGTGACGCCAACATGGTCTAGTTACACATAAATATAGTTAATCACCATGCCGACTAGTTCGATCGTCAAATGAAACACGCGTTATACTCTTGCTAATATTATGATAAAGATGCGACTGTAATCTATCGATGTAATGAAATACTTAAAATTATGAAGTTTAAACGATATGTGAGAAACAACTTATTCTAAACTAGCTAACCCAGCGAACTTCGTATCGCCTCAGATTCAATAAATATTGTAATAAACCTACCAAGTTTGACTCTGGTACGCGGTGGTGGTCTGGTAAGCGTTTTCTACCTAACACTCCTTTGTTTGGTAAGCTCCTGTCAATTTCTAATAACCTGGTACCTCGACGGCATAAAGTGTTTCTAACCTGACGCTCCTTTGTTTGGTGAGCTCCTTTCAAGTTATGATAACCTGGTACGTCGACGGCATAAAGCGTTTTCTACCTGACACTTCTTTGTTTGGTTAGCTCCTGTCAAGTTATGATAGCCTGGTACCTCGACGGCATAAAGCGTTTCTAACCTGACAGTCCTTTGTTTAACCCTTTTTTCGCCATTAGGGGGCGCATTTTCAAAAATCCTTTCACAGCGGATGCCTACGTCATTACAACTGCCATATTTCAGCGAAATCCGTTCAGTAGTTTCGGCTGTGCGTTGATAGATGAGTCAGTCAGGTTTGCCTTTTATATATTTAGATATCAGCAAAATGGCAGCTTCCGAATTAGCAAGAATGTAATTCAATTCTATCTAATCTAACTAGCTTATATTGTCCCACTGCAGGGCAAAGGCCTCCCTCTCCCTTTTCCACACATTTCTGTCTTTTGCTAGTGCTGGCCAGTCCTTTCGGTAGGAGTCAAGTTCGTCCCGCCATCTTCGTCTCGGCCTGCCGCGATGTCGTCGACCGTTTAGTGGGACCCAATCGATTAACCAATAACAGTAATATTTAGTAACATTGTTCATCTAGATTAGGGTTAGATTTGGGTAATATAAAACAAACTGTGGACCTTGGATTATGAAATTAAGTCGTGTCTAAGTTTATTAAAATAAATTGCAAACTTATTCCAGAATATTGGATTGAGCTCCTAATTATAATGAAATAATATTACAGGTTAATACAGGTTGCAAACTGATAACAAAAATCATTAATTTTGAGTTTTCACTACAAAAGCCGTTTTTAATCCAACGTAGACAGGTCTATAAACAATATAACAGAAAGCATAACATAACATCACGCCTTATTTCTCTAAAAGGTCAAGCAGTGGTGTACGTTTAATACACCCACATTTTATTTTGGCCTGCAGATTTGATATTAAACCAAAAATATCGATAATCTCTAACATTCGGCTCATCACTAGCGAATATCGTTAGACTCATAAACGCGAACGGCTCATTATTTCCATATTTAACGATGATTGCACACACGTATGGAAGCAATTTCACAATATTACCACCATTCAAAATTAGAGGAAACGTCGAAAACCTTCGGCTTTCAACCGACTTTCAAATTGAAGTCCTTGAAATGAAGCCGTAAAAGAGATGCGATTATCTACGGGAGTTTGTTGGACACTTCTTCTTCCCAGCTAAAGCACTAGGAAGTGCGCGACGGGTGGGCGTTTTGGGGGGACTGTCTTTTGTAATTTTGACGTTCGAAAAGTGCTGATCCTCAGCCTAATTTGAATAAATGACTTTTGATTTTGATTTTACGTATCGATTATGTGAGACCGAAAGGATAGTCTGTAGATGTTGTGGATAATTGGAAGGTCCTTTGTAATTTATGAGTTAGAATATTGTATCTTATTTAGGTTTTAAGTTCTATTTACGATTTTATTATTTCAGCTTGAGTTTAGTTTTTTAATGTTTTGTTCGTATATTGGCGTGTGCTAGCTGACATATGACGCATAATTTGATGTATGTTTTGTTTTGTTTTATAATATTAATTACTTACATAATACTGTATAGAATCAAGTTCTTCTAACTTAACAGACAGCTGTGCTGCTGGGGAGTTTGTTCCGCCACTTCTTCTTCCCAGCTAAAGCACTAGGAAGTGTCGAAGGGTGGGCGTTTTGGGGGGACTGTCTCATGTAACTTTGACGTTCAAAAAGTGCTGGCTCTCAGCCTAGTTTGAATTAATGACTTTTGATTTTGATTTTGTAAGTGCTGGATGGTAGTAAGTAAATAACGGACTAAACTGCAGAAAACAAAAAAGATTTTTGGAAAGAAGTAGGTAATTTAAGTTTGAGATAGGAGTATAATTGAAGATCTCGTCACCATACGAAAAAAGCATTACGTAACGAAAAAATGTCATGTGACTTTTTATTTTATGTAATTGAAAGAGACTGAGAGTGAGAAAGTTTTCGTGATTTTCGAGAGTGAAATCAATAGTGAGGACAAAATGAAAATCAAAGATGGCGGCTGAAAACATTTTAAAACTATTCGTCATCAGTCTTGTTTTCATGGTTTTTGAGGGCGCTGAAGCCGATAGAAAGGGGAAAATGAAAATCCTAGATGAGCCTGCAATTTTTTTTTAATATTTTTGTCATAAAAATGACATTTTATGGTATATGAGGATGCTAAAGATTGTGAGTCAAAATAAAGTTTGAGTATTTTAAAGATAGAGTAAGTAACCTTACGCTTAAGGACGAATAAGCGAAACTGAAACGGTACTTCTTTCCTGACGAGGGTCCCCTGGACCTCACACGTTTTGATTTTTGCAAACTTCCTGTTAGTCTGTTTAAAAAAATAAACAGTAATTGTAATTGTTTGGCTCTAGCGTCTGAAGCTGTTAGTTCCTATACCTACTCAGTATAGAAGTCATGGGATCAGTAACAATCAAAATCTATACCTCGAATCCATCGTATGTTTGACCGTCATCAAGTTCGCCACAACCCGTTATTTCATTGATCACGAGTCAATTCCCGTAAACGATGAACGTTAAATAAAACGCCAAATAATCCGTCAAAGGTTTGATTTATAAATGCGCTAGTTCGTATTATTCGGTTCTGTGCAGTCAGGCGGTGTGTTGCGGGGATGAATCGCGGGATAGTTGTGTGCGTTTTAAAACATTGAGCCTGGATACAGATCAAAGTTGATACTACGATATAAATGTTTATTTTGGGGATGTTTTTGATTTCATCACAAAACAAGATTTTCACAGATATGTTGGCGATTAGTTTTAATTATATGGCCCTGCAGACTGCTTCATTAGTCGAGGTTAGTCCTGGCTTCGATTCCCGGGGAGACAAAGCAAATTATTGGGTTTTTTTATCTGGAATTTCTCAGTAACAGCCCAGGGTCTGGATTTGTGTCAGTTCGATGGCAATAGGCCTGCCCCGTATTACATGGGACTTAAAAATAACTGGCGGAGTGCGGGTGTACTATAGGTACAACTCTGTCAAACCCTTTACGGGAAGATAAGGAGTATATGTAATAATCCTGAATTAAGAGGATGGTGATTCTATATTAACTCTGATTTCCCTGTAATGTTGTAACATAATTACAAGCTGTTTGTCAACCACTCTTATTATCACCATAATTTCAGCCGAAAGACGTCCACAGCTGAACATAGGCCTCCCCCAGGCTACGCTGCTTCGTAGTGTTCTGTGCTTTCCACCTCCATGCGGATTCATTCATTCCAGCCACTGTAAATCATAGTCATATGTAATAAATAATGCATTTTCAGTATGAAAATCTCTTGAAAATAAACTTGACCAATAAAACCTCAGCTAAAGTCGGAGGTTTCTCGCCAATGTAGCTATGATTGCCGACGTTAAGTCGGAAACAACTGAACTCTTTTAAATTAGTTATACAGTTAACGCGTTTATAACAACTTAAACAACTGCAGTATAAAGTTGTGATATTAGTTTTATTGTGTTACAAGAATGAAAAACAATTTTTGATGCAACACTGAGTTGTAAAATTGCTTTTTTCATGAAATGTCGATGAGAAACACCGAAACAATTAAAAGTTTTGGTTTAATTTTCTGAAAAAGCAATGCAATAAATGTTATACCAAATTCAAGGTCGCTCAGCGCGCTATGGAGTGGGGTTGTGCTCGGAGTTTCTCTGAAGGGTAAAATCAAAAATGAAAATATCCGAAAAAGAATCGGAGTTACTAATTTAGCCTGCAGAGTAAGCAAACTAAGATGGCAGTGGTCTGACCATGTCTGTCGAAGAACCAATGGTCGGTGGACCAGATGAGTTCTGGAGTGGAGACCGCGTATCGGCAAGCGTAGCGTTGGTGGACGCACCCCGGCTAGGTGGGCCGACTACAAATAGTAAGTGGCTGGGGCAGACTGGATGAGGAATGCCCTGCCTATGTCCAGCAGTGGACTATGATAGGATAAGTTGCTTGATATACCTACTACATTAACACTCACTTTGTGTAATGTTTTATGACAAAAATTCAAGGATAATGTACAAGCAGAATAATATAGCTTGTTGTATATGTAGGACCAGTTGCTAGAAAATGGCTAGGTATTTAGAAAATACTCATTTAAAATATAGAACAGAGACAAAGTAGCGATCAGAAACACAGCACTACCTGGGTAAAATGTTAGTAGAATTGCTACAGTGATAAAATGTACATAGACTACGGACAGATTGGCTGCAACTTACAGAGCATTTCCTGCACTCAACATTTACGACTTGCTAGCTCAACAAGAAGTTTTTAGCAAAGCTTAGAAAGTATGAAAAAACTTTTTGTAACTTTGTTTTATACCTTGTTAATTCAGAAGACGTAACTAACTTGGTCCATCTCTCTTCATCCATTTTTGTTGTCCGTAAGCTGCGAGTGCATTTTATAAATTTTGTTTTCTTGAAATTTCACTCAGTCCCTTTGTTTTCTTCTTGTACAGAGAAAGAAACTAAATTAGTTATAGAATCGTACCAAAAGGCAGTTAAAGAAATAGAGGTAGACAAATGAAACGATGGAAGGACGACTACAAGAACATAGCTGGTACGGTATGGAGTCGCGTAGCAACAGACAGGATTATGTGGTAATCTTTTCTAGTCTTTGTCAACAGACCAGCTGTTAAAAATCACAGTCACAATCTTTATGATCTTGAAACGAATTTAGCGCTTTAATTTGAAGTTTTGTTTTAAGGCATTTAAATAAATAAAAAAACCTTTCGCCGATCATTTACTTTAACTGTTAAAAGGCAGCTTATTTGTCACATTTACTCAGTTTTCTTTAGTAAGCAGGCATATATTTAATAAACTCTTAGTCATTGACAGAAAGTCAAACAATAATAAAGACTTATTTTATTTTAATTAACAGTAGTTGTTGTAAAAGGTAATGAATAATTTGTCTCAGAAAATAAAGATGAACTAAGCGAAGACTCAAATCTGTGGCTTTTATAAACATGGTTTCATAGAAAACCAAACTAAAATGTAGAAAATAATGTAACAAAGCGTTGGGTGCTTCATTTCAATTAAAAAATACCTCAAAAACACCCTACGCTTCTTCCCGTTATTTTCTACTTTTTAGTTTGGTTTTCTATGAAACCATGTTTTAATTTTTTTTTAACTATTATTTATTAAAAATGTTTTAGTTCGGCTAGCTATAAAAGCGGGTTTTCCGTCTTTTTTTTGCTATCATGGTGATCTTGGCCAGGATAATGGCACAAATTTATCATGATAAGCGTGTCCGGTAAAGGCTCGTTCAGACTAGCGCGACGCGACGGTCGCGCGCGAATCGGCGATTTATATCCGTAGAACAATTTCTATGAAAACGCGCGCGACACTTCACACAGGGGCGACCTGTCGCGCCGCGACACGGTCGCGCCGCGTCGAGTAGCGCGACAGCTTATTAGTACATTTTGTATGGCGTCGCGGTGATTTCGCTGCGACACGGCGACGCCATACAAAATGTACTAAAAGCTGTCGCGCCGCTACAAGGACGTCGCGCCAGTGTGAAAGGTGTTGCGTCGCGATATATCGCAAAATCGCCTCCGCGACAGGTCGCGCGACATGTCGCGCCTGTCTGTACGAGCCTTAATCCGATGTTTTGAAGGAGGTGAAAATCACGTTCGAAGATTCCGTTACATACCAAGCTAATAAAAACGTGTTAAAATAGTACCTATAAACTTTAAGAATGAAAAGCAAGCTGGATGTTGACTTTGCCTCAATTAATTAACGCTTCAGTACTTCACTTGACCAGAAGGCTGGCTCGTTCTTTGGCCAATGAATTTGTATTGCCATTCAATGTGGCAATTCTGCCAGTCTTCTAGGCATGTTTCCGGATGAGAGCGATATGGACGAGTAGGTACTACGAAGGAAGTAGGTGCTTATAGTGTAAATAATTAATTGTGTAATAATCGAACAAAGATTAAGTAACAATTTTTAAGGCCAAGTGCAATGAAAAGTTCTGAAGTTAAGACAGCGTACCAGAAGACTTAGCGTTGGAAAACCTCCCACAAGGTGAATCGATGGCCTTGCAAAGGCCAGAGGAATCTGCTGGATACGAGACGTACAGAACCGGTCATAGTGGCGGTGCTTAGGAGAGGCTTATGTCCCACAGTGAACATCTTCGGGTGAAATGATGAAGGAATAATTTCCTGGTAAATGTACAAATGTTTAGAATAAACTTCAGTACTTACACTTCGGTACGCTTTCCTGAAACAAGATCAAGGTTGAGTCAACAATAATATTCACCTCAAATTCTGACGGTTTGTTTAACAATCAATCATAAACAAAGGTTATTGTTTACGGTAACTTCGCCGCAACAATAATTATGAAGGCCTTGACTTCTACTACGCACAGTTCCGGTATATCTTGAGATGTATTGTTTTCATATTTACCGCTTCAGTGGTGATCTCGAATAGGTACACGTAAGGTGGAACACCCTCAAGCTAGGTGTAGTGAAGATGTTTGCGGGGTGGCTGGTAGCAGCTGGATGAGAGTTACCGAGAATCGCGCTGAATGGCGTGTAATTGGGGTGACCTTTATCTACTAGTGAACTGCTGTAGGTTTATGATGATAAGGATTCATCATCATCATCATTTCAGCCGGAAGACGTCGTCTGCCGAATATATGCCTCCTCCAATTTGGGGGAATTTGACCATGATCGCCACGCTCGGCAGGTTCGATGGTGATCGCGTATTGTGCTAAAATGCATAGAAAAAGCTTCTTCCCATTCTCTAGTAAGTCTCTTAGTCACCTCTTAAAACACCCACGGGAAGAAATGGGGTGATATTATATTCTTTACGTCCGGCAACACACAGAACTTGATTGATAACGATCATTTCCAGAGAATTTGTTTTCATACAAAATTTAATAGAATATTTCGACTTCGCTTCGATAATCTCGATTCCGAACTAACAGATAAACAAATAACAAATCTTCCAAAAATAAATATTACTTCACTATAGAAAAACTCTCGCTTCCCATGTCGAAAATTCGTGTTAATATCTTGTAATAATGCTCAGTACACTTTCACGGGTCTAAGGTGTTTATTTGTGACATTAGCACTTTATGTATGACTAGCAACACCGAGTGTGAAATGTCATTTTATAATACGGCACTGAACAGAGCTGAAGGTCTGAAACATAGAAATAAAAAACAAAGTAACTAAAACCCGATATAATCTATTTTAAGTTTTCTTTTTTTGAAAAATGTTTCCACCTGTTTAGCGATAACCTCTTTTAATTTATTTCCACATTTAAAAATATTTAGATTAAAGAAAAAAATCTTCATAATGAAGGTGTTATTATTAGTTTTGATTGTAACATTATCGTGGTCAGTGGAAGCTTCGGCTAAAAGTGAAAAATCAAATGCAGTGGAGCCAAGAGGCAAAGCAAAGTACGCGCTAATAAGTGAGTATCAATGTTTCATAATATACTAGCTTTTGTCAGCGGCTTTGCCCGCGTATTATACATATAAACCTACCTCTGGAATCACGCTGTCTATTGACGAAAACCGCATTAAAATCCGTTGCGTGGTTTTAAAGATCTAAGCGTACATACACGAAATGCGACTTTGTTTTAAGTAAAGAGTAAAGATAAAAAATTGTGATAGTTTTAAAATATTCACGCCTAGTACAGGATCAGTAATGATCATGAGTCAATAAATCAATTTGCCTAGAGTTTACCCTAATAGGTTGGGGTCGGCTTGCAGTCTAACCGGATGTAGGAGATTTACTGTTTCCAATGGGTCCCGAAACAATTAATCGAAAATGTCAATTTTTAACGTGACTGATCGATCATTGATGCGTAAATTGATCGTCTACCAACGCAATTGTAGCGAAAGTCAATATTACTACAATTGATGGAAATTGATCAATTGCAATTGATCGTTTAACAAAGTAACTTAATTGGCATAACCTATAGAAGACAAAAACACGCTCTGAAATCCGTTCAGAAGTTCAAGAGCTACGATGATCAGTGACACAGACAGTTAAACAGCGTGTTCAAAACTATACTGCGTACCACTTTTCCTGTGCAACTCCTGATTGACCTCTTTACAAATAATTAAACCTAGCAGCAGAGCCAAGGCTCTACTTACTACAATAACACCAATCTATACAAAATAGTTTTCTCAATAAAAGCCTTTATACTGGGTAACAAAAAGGAATTGTGTTACTTGCCAGAACTCTGTGGAACTGGAATGGCATCCATTGAAGAAGTAAATAGATAAAGTTTACCTTTGTGCATCGATATTGTTTACGACTCCGAGTATTTTGTAATTAAAACTACGGACTTGTTTATTCAGTGAGGAGATAAAGACTACTACTTGAACTACACTATAAACTAAACCAATCACCATTCTTTTGTTTTTATCCCAATTGATTTCGGGTCATCGCAACATGTCTTTTTCTTCCACACTTCTTTATTAGTTGTCATCTCGGTAGTCACCTCTTTTCTATCCATATTATCTTTCACACAATCCATCCATTGATTCTTTTTTCTCGCTCTACACTTATAGCCATCGACATTTATCATACTCAAAACTTTCCTTACGAATTTTTAATTTGGACCAGTAATTCCTGAGATTACCGCGTTCAATCAAATAAACGAATAAAATCTTCAGCTTTATAATATTAGTATAGATATTGCCAGACATTATTCAGGCCAGACTGAGAATGTCAAGATGGTATTTTTTTTCAAAATTGTTGCGAAGTGTTGCCGGGACTTACTTAGTTGTCTATAGTCTACAACTAATCATATCATCAACAAAACCAGTACTTAATTAATTGTTTGTTGAAACAAAATGACCTTAGTACATAACATACCACAAAATAATCCCCAAAAAGTTAGGCAGAGGCGCACCTAGTTCACCCAAAATTCATGAGTAACCATGTAATAGGGAGTGAATCTATGGCCAAAAGCTGGGCACAAATATAGACACCGATCAGCTACTGAGAAATTCCCGAAAGCAAAACCCAATATTACTTTTAACCTACCTGGTCATCAAACTAGGAACCTCATGCTCAGTAGTAGCGCTTGTGATCGCTAGACCAACGAGACATACATAAGGCTCACTTTGTATGTATGTACGGATCAACAGAATGTCACACGGTTCTTTCGTCATGCACTACATTTTGTTTTTTTTTGGGTAGAAAATCAACATATGACGTCTCCTGCTCTGGGTGGAGCGGAAAGGCGTGTCAGACTTTTACTGACTAAAACCCACCCGTGTTCCTTCAGTTGCTTGTGCCAGAGCCGTTGTAACTGTTCCGAACAAATCCACGTCATGCACTCCTGAAAGTGAAAGTTCAGTTCAGTGACACTAGCTACCAGTGGGTCTAACTACCCACATATTTGGTTACAGATGTGGGTAGTTCAGCGATTGCGTCAGTTTCTGTTTAGCGACACTTGGCACAAGTTATGTATAACGTATGGAGCACGGATTTGATGCTGATAAAGAAATAGCTTCCCACTTCTTTTCTTGTGGGCGTCGTTATATGGAACTAATACCGGATTAGTAATATGCGCTGCATTTTCTTGTCTTTATCAGCATTGGTTTTGAAGTTAACCTTCTAACATGTATTTTAAAGATATTTGAAACAAAGACCAGAAAGGCAATCGCGTCAATTTGACGGTGCAACAACATGCATTGCATTATTTACGAAGACAAACTTTTCGAACTTATGAATCAATAGAGTAGTCCTTCAAAGTGATACTGATTAATATAGTGTGTTACCTAAACGATTGCGAAGCGCAAATAATAAACAGCAGCTTACTTCGTCTTCGTCCTTCCTCAATTTGATTTTTTATCGCAATAACTGTAAGTATTCGCCCTTTTTCATTAGTTCGTGTAGCAAAAACATAGTTGCAACTTAAACAAGAAAGTCCAGAACTAAAAGATCTCCGCGAAAGCTTATTCCTGATTATACAGCGGATTAAAGTAGAAGTCTGGACCTAGGATTTAAATCTGAATCGAGAACAAATTGGAAAGTTTTCCGCAAAAACCTTAGCATTTCTTGGTTGGAAACATTTTAAGATTTTGAAAAACTAGTCTCGTATTGCGGTTGGGATCTGAGCAGTTGAATATTAAGAAATGGGAGAGGAAAAGGAATACTTACATGAATTAAATAGCTGATTTTTGCCTAGATGTAAAAAGGTTCGTAGTTTGTTTCCCTGTAAATCATGTTGCTCAATGATCCATTGTAGTCGTGTTTGTTTTTCGTTCTTTGTAAAAAATATGACGGTCAAATGGATTTTCATTATTGACATATTTTTTTTTGAGGCCCTATGAAGCTTTACTCTCGATTTTATATTCATGTTCATAATATTATTATATTTAGTCTGTAATATAATTTAATATTCCGTCAATGATAAAAATATATTATGTACATTTTCTTGTTATATTACACATTATTATTTTTGTCTATACTAAGATGTAAAATTTGTAAGTTTGTATGAATGGGGTAGTCTCTAGAACGACTGGTTGAATTTGAAAAATCTTTGTGCATGTGATGACCCAATACTTGAAGAAGGCATTAGGCTATTTAAAAATCATGCCTAGAGAGCCGAATAAAAAGAAAAAAGTGAGATAGAACGCTAAGATTAAACGAAGTTATATCGCGTGCGGGCAACGCGATGCTATAGGATATATTTTATGTTAAAACAAAAAGAAAAACATGCGAACGAAGTACCAAATAAGTCTACCTAGACTTCATTATGATACTAAAACCAATAACTACTTATTATCGGTCTTTTTTGAATTGAATTTATCACGCTTGCTACCGACATGTTTTGAAAATTCAAATTTTCATCTAATTTTTACAAATATAGTGTGTCTGTGATACATCACTCCAGAACTCTTTTTATTTTCCATTATCTATTCCCTACCACCACTATATAAATAATACAGCACAGCCCTTTCTTTGTTGCAGCCAACCTCGCGATCTTACTGGCTGCGAAAGTTGGACTGTACAAACTAGTTCTGGCCATTGCCCTGACGGTAGCTAGCTTGAAGATACTCCTCATAATGGTCTGGGCTTCCGTCATATATAAGCATGTGCCTGACCCCTACTTGCATTATCAGAAAACGGAGCAGTTTTCGCCTTACCTGGCGCAGTTTGCATCTTATCCGGATCATTTTGGAACTTATTCGAACAATTATGGGCCTTATTCGGATAAGTTTTCTCATCACAGAGAAGGTTACCAGGCCTTGGACTTGATTGCTGATTTTATTAAAAATCGGCAGGGGCGGTAGTTCGTGTAGGTCTGTATTTATATTCTGTTTGATCAATTTTCATCGTTACTTTCATATAATTTTAATAGGATAATAATTTTTTTTTATTAAAACCAGCGCTGGGACTCTGTCTCGCATAGGGTCTCAGCATTATGCTGAGTGATGGCCGTTTTGCGTGGATATGACGCATGTTTTCTCACACCTTATTTTTTATTTTTGTATACTTCTGGTCTTTCTGTGCGTAATGTTTGCCGCAAATAAACGAATAAAAATTTTCTTTCTTTAAAATCAGCTTGATAATTGAGGAGAATGGTCATAGATGTATAGAATCCCATACCATGTTGCATCAAAATAAAACTTTATGTTTTATAGGCTCCAATGGTTATATTAACTCCTACAAAAGTTCTTATTGAATAAAAATCCCGGATTTAGGAGTTATTTTATAAAATCGAAAATAACCGCTATCATATTATGTGAAAACGATTGTCATTTGTAAAGAGTGAAACAGTTTCCATACTTTTAAACTCAAAAGGAATAAGGAATTACCTTATTCAAAACTCAAGTCCCTGACACATAATGTCGTATAAAATTATGTAACTTACTACTACACAAGTTTGGTCTTGATGTGTGAGACGTTTTGGTACCACTTTTGGTAATTCTCCTTTGCAATGCCTGATTGATTATTATTTTCATCATCATCATCATCATTTCAGCCGAAAGACGTCCACTGCTGGACATAGGCCTCCCCCAAGCTACGCCACTTCGACCGGTTTTGTGCTTCCCGTATCCAGCGGGTTCCTGCGGCCTTCACAAGGTCATCGGTCCACCTTGTTGGAGGCTTTCCAACTCTACGTCTTCCGGTACGCGGTCGCCACTCCAGAACCTTCCGGCCCCATCGGCCATCTGTTCTGCGAGCAATGTGCCCTGCCCACTGCCACTTCAGTTTAGCAATTATTTTAGTCGCAAATAATTCTAAATTTATAACTTCTAAAACCGCCAGAAATACTAGACTTTAAGATATTCGCTAACGGCGCTGTCCTTTAAATAATGTTCAATTTCTTTAACTACGATTTACGAAAACTATCTCAGAAAATATAGTTCTATTTATTTCGGTTCGACATAAAAAATAACATGATGTGGCATTTTTCCATTCGGTAATTCTCAGTAGCTGCCCGAGGGTAGACTTTTGCTTGAATAAATGGAAAAACTTGTCACAACTACATGGGACTTATAACTTACGAAATGTAAGAGTGGGTAGCATGCTTCAGCTACTTTTTAGCTAATTGTTTTCTAGTCTTTTTGACGTAAGTTTTTTTTGTTCGGTGATTCAATCTCGGTGTAAGTTCAATATTTCCGACAAATGGAAATAAGTAAGATTTCAAGAGCTTTAGTGTTAGAGTAATGGTGGGGCATTCAGAGGATAGATCATATTTATACTCATTTTTAAACAGAATACAATTCTTCTCAAAACCTAGTTTAGCGAGTCTCCGTTACCTACGAGCGAACGAAGCGAGCTCTGTTTAAAAAGTAGTGAGTGCCACCTACTGCGCTCTGCTCACTCGTGGTGAAGATTGGCTGGCTTCGGTCGCTTGTCTCGAGAGTAGAGGAAAACCATTTTTTTATGTTGTTCTCCCAATGACATGTTGACTCAATTAATAATGTAACCATGTACCTAATACATTTTGAAAAGAGTGTCCGTGGAGTTTCTTGTTCGTTCTTCTCCACAGAGATCTTTGTTTTTGACCGGCCACCTAGCTTCAATTTTCTGACTAACTGAGCGACCTTGATAGTTCAAAAATACCTGTAAATAGTTTAATTGAAATTGATGCTTTAATTTTCAACCCTCCGGCTACAATGATTTTCCTTTGTTCACAGTACACTTCTTCTACGTGGTAGCAACGAAGTTGATCGTCCTCAAGATTGTCTACGGAGCCCTATTCTACGTGTTGGTAACAAAAGGCTGGCACTTCGTCCTCTGGTTCATCCACTACCTGAAGAAAAAGAAACATGAACACCACGAGTACATCGAAGACCATCATTTTGACCACGGCCACTTTGATCACCATGACCACGGCCACTTTGACCATAGTTTTGACCCCCATGACCATAGTTACGGCAGTTTCGACCAAAGTTATGGGCAGTTTGACCAACAGCCGTATGGCTACGATAAGTATAGTTACGGAAGTGATAAAAAGAGGATCTACGATGCTGATGGGTCGTATGCTGTGAAAGGACATTAATTTTGATAGGTACTCCAGTTATACAACAGTGTATTTCTTTGCGTTCAAAACAAGAGTGGACAGGCATCTTCTGGGCATGCTCATTCCATAATAGACTTTATCCATCGCTTTCCATCAGGCGTAATCAAAGTCATGAGCAGGCCCAGTCAGCAAAAAGAAAAGTTTTCTCCGTTAAATATTGCGAACAGAATTTTATAATTATTTTTTCCCAGAAAATTGTGAGAACCAGGTACAGTGTCTTTAAATATTTATCTCGTTAAGATGGTAATTAAGTGTTTTTATTTGTGTGTCCTGTATATAATTCTCTTTCTTCATCTTGTTTACAAGGACCGGACCAGCTTTCGGTTTGCTTAGCAAAAAATATAAATAAAAGAAGCGCAGATTAAAGAAATCATGTCTTCACAAAGAAATTTTCTGAATTGAAGGAAGGAAATCCTTAATTAACTTCTTACTAATATAATTAATGTTGCTGGGTTTTGAAATCTGTGTCAGTTTTTTTTTAATTTACTGAATTTCCAGGCGTGTTAAGTCAGAAAAATTGTTGAGTAAATTGGAAACCAACTTACATTGGTCTTACGTTCAAATCTGTTTAATTGTTTTATGAAACGGCTATAACACGGAAAATTGTTATAGGGTGTAAATTTGATTCGCAATTATGTTTCTGTTTAGGCGTCGTGTGGGTGATAATAATGTGTTAAGTTTTAACTAGATGTAAATATATTTTTTTAAACAGTTATTAAGAAGCAACCAGCATTCGTTGTTTAAAGCCATATTGATATAGTGCCATTAAATGTAGGTACATAGTTTAGCTTTAAGTAATTTATTTATTTATTGAAAAAAAAAGTAATAATGTGCCTGTTTGTTTAATTTCACTATTAGATAAGTCCTTCAAAGGTCGCAAGCACCAAGCCTTATTATGCCAAAATCAGCCGCACAAATGTATTATTTTTACGTAGATAAACAGACTCTTAGAACTTCATCATCATCTGCCTAGACTTTGCTAACTATGTTGGGGTCGGCTTCCAGTCTTACCGGATGCAGCTGAATACAAGTATTTTACATGGAGCGACTGTCTATCTGTCCTCCACAACCCAGTTACTGGGTAATACGATACCCATTGGTAAGACTGGTGCAGACTCTTCGTGCTTACCCTTAAGTTTTAGTCATACGTCCTGGGATCTTAATTAAAGTAAAAACTAGCTCAATAATCAGTAACAATAATTTTCTACAAGTTTTGGTTAAAGTGAAGTATCGAATATGGTACGATGGGTCTTTATCACATTAGATATGCTGAAAAAACTAAATCGAACACAGTTTGCCTAATTTCTACGAACCTCTGTGAAAATTTTTTTCTATACATATCGCTATTAGTTTCGATCACACCAGTTACTTATGACTATTAAGGATTGCAGAGGCAATCAATCTATCAAATATTTAATGTTGTACCTATATCAGGGCTGCCACGGATTTAAATCTGAAAAATGGCTGAAAGCAAATGTAACTATAATCGTCATTCATTATCATTAAAGCCGAAAGACGTCCACTGCTGAACATAGACCTGCATCAATTTGGGGGGGGGGGGGATTGCCATAATCGCCACGCTTGGTAGACGGGTTGGCAATCATTCAGTATGCCTATAATAATTGTAGAATTTCCTCGATATAAATCGATAAAAATATAGGAAGCTATCATCAGATCCTGACCTTTTCACAACAGAAGAATTTTCCAAATCGGTCCAGTCGTCCTTGAATAATCAGGGAAAACCGCAAAAAAAAAATCCGACGAACTGAGAACCTCAACCTATTTGGAATATATATTCCGACGAATCTCAACCTATTTTGAAGTAAATTCGCAGGTATTTTTGGTAAGTTCTTATTGAAGTACTGAGACAGTAAATAAAATACTCTTTGTTTATACCCAGTTCGTGCCTTGTGACAAATACCAAAGTTTTAACTATCCACCAGGCATAATATCGGAAATTCTCAACAAACACAGCGAGAGTTAATTTTTACGACGTGCTCGTAATGATAAGAAACCAATACATCCTGTTACTTTTCCTCCATAAAACACAAAGTTTACTCAATACCTAGAAAATAGAGAAAATCGTCAAGAGTCAATTTCCTTTCAAACCAAGCCGAGGTAAAAGCTAGTCTAGCATGTAACCCGCGAATTGTGAAAGCGTAGGGAAAGCCTCCTTAGCTAGCAGACGCTTTCTATGTAGTATTATGAAATGGTATTATTATATCTTGGAGTGTTTCCACGAAATAAAGATTGCAGAACACCTGCCAAGGAATTCATGGTTAGGGAAAATGGAAACTAAACACAATTTGGCTTTCTTAGAATCAGTTAGTTCATTATTATCTCTTACACGTGTAGACTTCTCAAGTTTTTCACTATCAAAGGTAAAATCTATCCTATAGGAGGACTACAATTGCGTGAATGATGTCGATTCTGTTGTGCAAAATACTCTAAACTAAATCAGAAATCACTAAAATTTGGTTTATTCCTGTAAAACGACGATTTCCTATTCTGAAATAGACTAAAGTGACACAACTTAACTATATTTTAGTTAGACAGCACTAAGATTGCACTGAGTTATTAGTTGAGTGAAAATGACAAATTTTGCTATTCTGAGTTTGCTGGTTTTCGCACTAGTCACATTTACATATTCGAGTTCTTAATTATAGTAGCTAAAAAGAAAGAACTCTACTACTACTACGTTTATTTATAATGTTTAATTTGCGGCGAGTTTGGTTACAAAACAGTGATACACAAGACGCGGCGAATGCTTGCTTCAAGCGTATGGTTTAAGCACGCTCCATTTGTTGTTACAAAACGGCGATACACTAAACTAAATGATATACTAGACTACTCTAACGCGTTTCAAAAAACTCGAAACATTACAAAGTCAGTCTAAAGTCTAAACAATGATATAAGTCTTTGCATTTAGAGGTAATACCTGGAAGTACTGGTGGTGGCTAACAAAGTTAAGGGCAGAAGGTAGTTTATATACGTTTTTAATATTTTTTTATCTAGGCACTTAGTACTTAGTAAAGTAGACCTACTGGAAGTTTCTATATAATGTCTGTTATTGCTCAGGCAGCTTGCTCAACAGCACCTGTTGCAAGACGCGCCCTGTTATAAGCGAAATGTGAACAAAATTTAATTGTTTTCTCTCTTAAGAAAACAAGAAATGCTTTTAGCAATATTTTTGTAGAACGTGCTAACGACCAGTACATAGTACAGCTGTAATTGTTATTTGCTAGGTCTTGGCTGAGAATAGGTAAGTAACTAAGATAATTATGCCAAGCTGGATTATTCTTATGATGGTAAGTCCTCCGAAGATCCGACAAGCCGACGATGTTATCCTCCGTTTCCGTGTGGTGTTCGTGGGTGTTGTAAAAGGCAATTTTAGGAACTTATTAGAGAATGGGCAGCAGCGTTTCCAATGCATTTTACCACCATACTGTATTACCAACTCGCCGGTGACGTTTTTGAGCAGTAGACGTTTTTCGGGTAAAATAATGATGCTGATGGTAAACCCTAAGTACTGAGAACTCATAAATTCTGGTCTGCCCGTCATTGTCAGAGCACATATTAAAATGTAACCTTCTGTAGATACCCATGTCAGTTTGTTAGAAAGTTGGAGCTACTCGTTCACTACTGAGATTCCAATGGTGAAGCAAGGGGCAAGAAAGTCCATAGTGATTCTTTTGCAACTTTATTAATTTTTAATCGATTTCCATAGCAGCAGTTCCATTAAAAATAAATAGAATAGAAAAAGTGTCAGCCCTACTATTATTTCCATATCCGTGGGGACTGGGGAGTGGTTGATGGCTCGCAAGGGCATCTAAATTTGGAGCCTGCGCAGTAATGGAGCGGGACCGGCGGGCTTGTCATTCATTATACTGCTCGCGTAATCATTGGTGTCGCCTGGGAGAGGTCGAGCAGGGATCAAGGTGTCTTACAATTGCTTGAAATTGGTGAAAAATACTTAAATCTAAGAAAAAGTTAAATAGCTGCAACAATTTTTAATTAGGGCAGGCATTTTTATTTTATTTTTATTTTTATCAATTTTGTCGTTAAGTGACTGGAGTTTATCCATTATTCAGAGATCACTACGACATAACAATGTTGTCAGTCACATTTGTTGTGAAAAATCAAAACACTCTGTAGCTATCTCAAATTCAGCTGTACAAAACCCATTTTTCTTGCACAGATTACGTATAAATACTACTAATTTCTACCAAATTTTCAGAAAAATCCATTGGCATGTTTTCGAATGGTAAGTTTTCTAATGTGGCTCTTCAATTCAGATGCGTATGAATTGAGGAGCCACTTAAAATGCCTTTAAATTTTGTTATACGTTTTACTACAACTTCCGGGATCGGGCCTAAAAATCGGCTAATTTATTACAATATATTTGTCGTACCCGCGTTTAAATATGAGACATGGCTTCTCAATCCATACGCACACCTGTCTAGCATACATAACGAAGGACAAATCTGCAATTTCTATGCAATCTAAACCGAAGCTATAGTTACAGGCTGTTGTTAAACCAATCATTTAAAATCACGCTCAAAACAATAAAAATACATTGTGCACAGACTTCAAATGCATCGGCTTTTATAGCCAGCGTGTCGACAGCTCCAGTGTCAAATGATAGCCACTCGTCGACAATTTATTTTTACAACTGTTCTCGATTGTACTCGATTATGTTGTTTGGGAAGTTAAATGGCGGCGATGTGTTCAAGTTACATTGTTAACGACTGTACGCTACAATTTAACGAGTTTGTTAAAGTTTTGTTGTTGTGTGGCGCGGGGTTATGGGCTTATCTGTGTGTCTTACAAAGTTCCTACTCCGAACCCAATTTTGTAATTCATTCTACATTTGCACAATTGAGAGCTTGTTTCAAAGTGCTACAACCTGTATATTCGCGGTTTGCGGTTTTGAATAGCTGGATAAGTGCGGGTTGTGCAAATATAATATTTAATTAGTGGTCTTTCTCCATAAAAGTATTGGAAACGGTATCTCTTGAATGTTTCCTACATTTTCACGCCTAATTTGAGGGATTTTAGCAGTACCTACCTGTGATTCTGGAAAATTCACCATGAATTCCCTCGGCATATTGTAAGAACCTCACATGTCAAAAATGTATGACTATAAGTGATTCATCCTGTCATGTCACTATTCCTGGAAAGCACGATTCTGATACCAATCCTCTTGTCAAGATTACTCGCTGTTGCCTATTTTCCAATCAGCAGTAGAATGCGACGAACATTCAGGAATCTTCGGAGCGATACGAGAGCTTCGTAGAGTGTGCAAAGTGTTTAAAGTACGTGGAGTAGGTACGTGGAGTACACAGCTCATAGGCGCATGACTGCGTTGGCGATTGAATTGGAGGGCGCAGAGCACTGCCCTCTGGGTATATTTGATTAGGCGAGGCGTTCCGAACATAGTCGTTCATGCATACAGTACCGCCATGAAGTGGGTTTCCGTGACAGATTTAGGGAATCCTAAATGAAAATTAACATTTTAACATTGCTTGTCGCCGTGTGTTGTCCGCCGTGGAAAAACAATAATTTCAGCAGTAGTAAAAAAGGCAGGAATGATTGCTGTTGATAGAGTGGCAATCCCGTACCGGTATTTTCCCCGGGGTAAGGCAGAGGTGTGCATGCCTTTTTGTAAACACATTTCGCCGACCAAAGGACTGTCGACTAACGAGGCAATCTTTATAATAGATGGGATTTTTATTCTTTTTAGGGTTCCGCACCTCAAAAGGAAAAAGCGGAACCCTTATAGGATCACTTTGTTGTCCGTCCGTCCGTCCGTCCGTTCGTCCGTCCGTCTGTCAAGACCATTTTTCTCAGGAACGCGTGGAGGTATCAAGCTGAAATTTATATCAAATACTCAAATCTACTGTCCCTTGTAGCTGTGAAAAAATAAAACTTCTAAGCTAACGCAATCAAAAGATATAACCGTTTATGCCGCAAAATTCCGCTAATTTTCGAAACTCGCAAGGGAATCAAAACCTAAAGGGTACTTCCAGTCGATCTAGAATTTTGAAATTTGGTACGAAGCAACATCTTATAGCACAGATTAAAAAAAATTGCGGAAACCGTATTAAAAACATTTTTATTATATGATGTAACTAAAAATTTACGGTTTTCGCAATTTTTCCTTTATCTGTGCTATAAGACGTTGCTTCGTACCAAATTTCAAAATTCTAGATCGACTGGAAGTACCCTTTAGGTTTTGATTCCCTTGCGAGTTTCGAAAATTTGCGGAAATTTGCGGCATAAACGGCTATATCTTTTGATTGCGTTAGTTTAGAAGGTTGGTTTTTTCACAGCTCCTAGGGGCAGTAGATTTGAGTATTTGATATAAATTTCAGCTTGATACAACCACGCGTTCCTTAGAAAAAGGGTCTTGACAGACGGACGGACGGACGGACGGACAACAAAGTGATCCTATAAGGGTTCCGCTTTTTCCTTTTGAGGTGCGGAACCCTAAAAATGAGGATAATTATTTAATCTGTCTTAATAATGCAAACATAATATACTTTTCTAAGCCTAATTATCTGCCTTATTACTTAGGGGAATTGATCAACATCTGGCTTTTAATCTAGAAATTACTATTACAATAATTGAAATAGTATATTAAATTACATTTTTAATAAAAGTCTTTATTAAAGAAAAGCTACGCATACAATTTATTTACATTCAGTATTGAGTTAATTAAACGAAGTCTTGTCAAACAGAAATAAAATAGTTATATTTAACTTGAAAAAAATGTATTTACAATGAAAGTAAATTAAATGGCAGTCGAATGAAAGATTTAACTTTTATTATTCACTAAGAAGTTAATTTTAAGTTACTCTGGCAATTTAATCATAGCGCTTTATTAATTTGTTTGTTATATTTGATTAAATTATTTCGATATTTTCTATGTTATATTTAAATACAATACGTAAGAACTTCAAAGTCCTCAGAGGTTTTTGGTCCTAATTGATGCATATATTTATTATATATTTTTTTTACATGAAATAACATCATGCCTTGTTTCCCCGACGGGTTGGGCAGAGGAACACCTACAATACACCCACATTGTGCCAGTTATGTTTAAGTCCCATGTAATAGGGGGCGAGCCTATTGCCATCAACCGGGTACAACTCCAGACTCCGGGCTGCTACTGAGAAATTCCAGATAGAAAATCGCAATAATTCTTTGCCTGACCCGGTAATTGAACCCAGGATCTCTTGGTCATCAGTAGCACTTGCGAACACTAGACCAACGAGGCAGTCAGTATTCTTTTTAACCGACTATAAAAAGTTGAGGAGGTCCTCAGTTAATCGGAATCACTTTTTAAGTATTCTATGTTCCCCGATTACTGGAAGACGGCTGGCCATTAGAAAATTCTTTATTCTAATGCGTTTTATTCTAGCGACTATTAATGGTTTCGACCACTCTCGTCACTCGGGTAGCTAATATTGAAACCTAATATCTAGCATGGAGGTTTGTATGAATCTTTCACTGAAAATAATAATGTATGTGAAGCATTTTATTTAGATGTGATTATTTTTGTCCCTTAATCATATAATATTTGAAATTAGACTTACTGTAGGAGATTTGATGAGGCATTTAGACGACGAGTGTTGAGATACAGAGATACAGATCAAAGAAATAACGCTTTTGCCAAGCCTTTTGTTGCTATAATACATACCCATTGGCCGAAAAGAGACTCAAAGTCTTTGTCTTGATGACAAAGATAAATTACGAATGAGCATTCTATTATAAAAAAACTTTTTACAAAAACATAAAATCCAACTTCCTTAAAAAAAACACTACAAAGTCAAAAATAACTTTAATTTCGGAAGTCGGTGGCAAAAAACCTTAAATACCTAAGACACCGAATTTCGAAATTAAAGTTATTTTTGAGTTTTATTTTTAACTTTTTAGTTATGGTACCCTGCACTAATCTAATCGCGTTATTCGTTCATTTGTTACATCAATACTTTATGCATATATAAGAATTATATGGTTTTCACATGGATCCCACTGTCCGAATGGAACCAAATTAAAATGGGACTATTCAGGAAGCACCAGCTTTCAAATAATAACAAAAATCATCGAAATCGGTTCACCCAGTCAAAAGTTATGAGCTAACAAACGTAAAAAATAAAAAAAATCTGACGAATTTATAACCTCCTCCTTTTTTTGAAGTCGGTTAAAAATGTCTCGCAATTTTCTTTGTTTATCCCAAAATCAACAGGAATGATCATCATTCAAGCCCACAACATAAATCACGAACTTTTTCCGTCGATGCAAATGAGGCTTTAGACCATTAAGGAAGCATCCCATCCCTACAGAGTGCGTTACACAGATTTACACACAACATTAACATAAAGAATGTCTTATAAAACAGAAATATCGCCAGTGGAATAGAAACACATGGAGTAATAAATAACATTGTTTATTCGTGGGGAAAATGTTTCACAACAAATATACAGTTAAGCTTATAAATAATAACAACTATTGCTCCTATACCAACCTTTCGAACGATTTATTCAAAACACAACGGTCTGACATATATTTTTGTAGCAGTATAGAATACTTTGTCATATTATCGTCATTTGTCGTTCGAAAAGTTAAAACATGCTTTGAAGGACTGTCTGTCGCTTTAAAGCTTTGCTCAGTCTTAGTTCACTTGGTGCAGTCTGTATTCACTCTTCCTGTTCAACTAGCGCGTAATCCAAACCGTTGCCCTCGAGCCCTTTCGAGACTTCGTTGTCCTTTGCTGTTTTTGTTGTTGTTTTTAATTCCTTCTTCCTTATTTTGCCAACGTGTGTTGTTGCTTCTACCAATTCCAACTGCTCAAGTGGTGTCACTGAAGATGTCTGGATAGGAACATCCTTTTTCTCAGTTGTTGTTTCTGCAATTTCTACTTTCTCTTCTGTTACAGGATTTTCTGTTTTGTCTTCTACTTTAACTGGTAATCTTACTTCGATGGGTACTTCTCTCTCGGGCGGCGGTGGAGGCAGCTCATGTTTAGGCACAGACACAGTTAGAACACCATTTTCCTTGAGAACTGCGGTCACTTCCTCCTGCTTGCTGCCGGGAGGTAGCACAAACCGCTGAACAAAGTGGTTCGCCATGAACTGCTGAACGTCATCCTTGATCTTATGCTTTCCTTCAACTATGATGTAACGATTCTTCACTTTGATCCTTAGCTCGTCAGGTTTGAACCTCCTCACATTGAGATTAACTTGGAATTTCTCCTTGTCTGATATTATTTGGGGTTCTTCTAGAGCTTCCTCGACGTCCATAGCCGCTGCTGCCCTGATGAGCTGGCTCCAAGGCCATAGGTAGTGGTAGGCGAGTGTGTGGGTGATTTGTTTGTCCAGTGCGGAGAAGGGATCCTCCACCCTGTGCTTCCTGCCCTCATGGCAGGCGGCGGTGGTGATGAATGCAAGTATTAAAATATATTTCTGCATCGTTCGTTGCTTCGTTGTTGCTTTCGTAATGTACTATGTCGGCTGCAAGCCAGCTCGGGGCTTATATAGGCTTGGTGGTGTTTCGAGAATGTACGCCGCTCATTGATAACCGCAGCGGTAAAACCAGATGTTGTAAACATTTGGAAAGTTTGACCAGATGTTTCCGTATTTAAGTTAGGTGAATCATTTAATTGCTGTGTCGTAAGGAGGTGACATTGAATTACATGCTCCTAGAGGCGCATATCAATAAACTTTGAAAGAGTTTTTATTTGAGCGGCGTAAACATGTTATATTAATTAACAACTGTTTAGCTATTGAAGAAACATATATTCCTCGAATGTTTGAGTGTATTATATTTGATCAACACACATTAAAAATATATGCGACTGCCTTCTGTAAAAGTTTCCAGAATTGACACAAATATTTATTTAGTCTGCAATATTAATATTTACTTCAAATCGCGCTGTTTGGAGTGATAATAATTTTCTTACATAAGACTCCTCCTAGGTACACCAACGACCAACATATTTTATTGCGCGATTTTATGGATCTGTGGGCATTAGAAGAAGGTGGGCAGGAGTCGAAGCTCCTCCAGTAGAGTACCACCTCTCTACGTGCTCAGGACAGTTGGCCACGGTACTATCATCTTAAGTGGCCAAGTCATACATACATCATATCATGGGCTACTATCAGGCTACAACATATCTGGTGGCACGAAAAGAAGATCAAGTACGAAAATATGATACAGAAATAACACTGAGCTATACTGCCTACTCCCAATTAACACTTTCATTAGTAAGAGCTTTGGGTTGTCAACTCCTGCGCAGCGCGACGTGTTTAGATCACACACACACATACACGCGCACGCCGGGCAATGACCGCGTCTGTGTGCGCGGTACCGTTAGCAAAACTAGCAATGCACTTATTTGTAGGTCAAACACTTTTACTCTTAGTACAAAACAAAAACAATAACACTTTCGTCGTTTTTTTTTTGTTTTAGTATCAATAACCTTTCCAATTTGTTGAACATAAAACGAATCAGTGGTGATTGATGCTTTCTTTGCTGTCTCTACATTGAATGTGGTGATTATTTATAAATTTACTCTCAAGACTGTTACCTACTTATAAAATGTACCTATGTTAGTGTTATTTGTAGGAAATTGCTTTGAAGTTGGAGCCGTGTCAGTTTTATTTATGAACTTGCAAACTACACAGGCTTTGATCGAAGAATTTCTGCACGACGTCGATTTCTAAGTCAAAGTAAAATGTAAGGTAAAACCCTACAAATGAGATTTGTCTGTGAAGTGACGATCCCTGGCTTTATAATTAAGTTACAGACAGCGGTCTTCGCACTATTATTATACGATTTTCATGAATAATGTCTACACTATATTATTATTATAATAAAAATTAAGAACGCAGTTAGTGGAACATGACTAATCTTTTAAAATCTTTTTGCATTACCTACATTTTGGGTACTTAACTCTTTCACCAAAAAAAAGTAAACAGTTGGTTTGTTTTTCCTATTAGTGAGTTGCTGACTCACTATGACAGGGTTCTATCTACATATTTAGCTAGAAATGAATCATCGAGGCATACATAATTTCTTTTTTACGGTTTTCCTTCTGCAAATGTTAATGCGTTCTTCGTAAAAACGATCATTTCCGATTGACGTCACATGACGCTCATGTGGGTCAAACAAATATTGTTGTTAATTATCTAACTGTAGTTAATGTTTGTTAATGGGGTAAGTAGGACTCTATTGTAAAAGCTGGGTTAACAATCAGCAATTGCAGGCCCAAATTGGATTTTAATTGAAAGTTAAAAATACGCAGTTTCCTTTTGTTTTGGAAAGTAAAGGTTGTAGCTTCAATTGTGTTTTTAATTAATCATCGTTGTCTATTAAGAAATAGATTTGTTTTGGATATTTGCATGTGATAAAAGAGGCAAAAAAAGCTAATGTAAAAAAAAACAGAGATATGACTATAATAAAGCATTTTATTTGAAATTATAGTTCATTCTTATTCCGAAATACTAATCTGACATTTAAAATTTTTTGTGTTTTCTTTTTATTAAAGAAATTTGACATTACACCTGTCAAATTAGTATCTGGATTTATAAAATGAACTTAACCATTCATAATAATCATAATCAGACTATAATTATTGTTCCCACTGCTGGGACGCAGGCCTCATCTCGGTAACTTAACCGTTAACAAAATATTATTAAAACTCAAAGAGACCAAATAACATACACTCTGTCAACCAGCAACTTAACCTTTAACACACATCAACTAACCAAAGAGAAAAGCTTTTACCGGTGACGTTTAAACTTGTTTTAAAGTTGTTGACCAAAATAAACAAAATGTCGTAACTTCAGTGGAATTGTAACAGGTTGTTGACCTTTTAGTTACGTGTTTGGTGACTCATTGTCTTGCTCCGTTGAGTGGGAGGACCTTAAATTTATTCATAGACTAGTTTATAGATAACATCGACTGCTTCTTTGGTTTAGTGGTCGTAAGCACAGCTTCTGAGCATGAGTTCGTGGGTTCGATTCCCTGGTCGGGCAAAGTGTTCTTGGGTTTATTATCTGGAATTTCTCAGCAGCTGCCCAGAGTCTGGGTTTGTGTCCTGTTCATCAATCTGGAAATATATCCAAACTCTGAGCTGCTACTGAGAGTCCAACATGATAAAACTGGTGAATATATTAAAAAATAATAGATGTAATGTACTCGTGATGGCGATGGCGCAATGGTTAAGGCATCGCTTCTCATACACGAGATTATGGGTTCAAATACCAATGTGACTTTTCCAGTCCTAAGGAATAAGAACTGTGGACGTTATATTTAATTATTTTATATAAAAACTTGTCTCTGGCGTTGAATCATAAACAACATTGTTATGTAAAGGAGGTAAATATGGTTACCTAACTTTGTTTATGAAAATTATCGCCTTTTCACCAATTTAATGTCTCCTTTCTCTTGTCTTCGCCGAATTCTGAACATAATATTTACATAACTGTGGGGGTTTATCCATGTCTGTCAGCAAAAATAATCTCTATTTGTTAGCCACACAAATGAATTTGTGTTTTTTTTTTATATTGCTTATTTGATTTGATGTATGCAAAAATTTTTAATATGCATAACCTGTATTTTACGTATATTTACACTGCAGAAACAAAATACTATAGAAACCAAACCGGTAAATTTTATATGTTGACGCTACTGTTGCGTTAACATTACAGGTTTACATCATTGTACCCTACATCGAGAAATCTATGCCTCAAATTTACACTTTCATTTCTACTAAATAAGACTCAAACTCGTTTACAGTTCTTATGGATAAACGTTAGTACACTTTCTGGAATACTTGAGCAAGTTTATGCAACAGAACGTCGTAACTCTACTAACGTTTTCACGCGATGTGCAGCTTTGAAAGATGTGTTTAGAGTCGATTTTTGACTGGTGGTGTTTCTTTAAGTAAGGTGCATTCGAGACCATTCGACTGGTTTCGCGTAACATTGTAAACAAACATACGCAACAGGTCGACAGGGACTTAGGGGAGGTCGGGGCAATGAGAAACAGTTACCACAACTTGTTGTTACGTAATTATTATAATTTCACCTGTTGCCTTACTGTTCTATTGAGTTGTCGCCGGAAAACATGCAATATGGCAATTATATTAATGTGGTTTAACAACATAATTATAATGTTTGTAATAGTTGGAGTTAGGCAATGAGAGTTTCGGATTGAGGGCGGTTAGTTTAAGTCATTGTGGTGAGATGTGTACATACAGACACCCTAAAATGGGTCTCAATTGATCATCTTCATATCACGGTGAAGTGTACTTTTAAGTGAGCCGTCATTTCGCCTGATTGACAGCTCACTACAGGATCAATTCAGCTAAGTTTTCACAGTGAGTTTTTAGCAGAATGGATCGGCAGAAGTAAGTAGGTTTCATTCTTATGCGAAGCTCATGGTGAATTGTTTGCATTAATAAAGTTACGTTAATTAAAACTGGCCTTGATTTATTTACGTGTAATTCACGGTCTGTATAATTTACTATTTACATTTATTATCTTTGCTAACTGCGTCGCGTCGTGCGGACGCCGACGGTCGTTATAGAGTTTTCTCCTTAATTTTCAGCACCATTGTTTTGTACTCTGAATATTTTAATACATAAGGTCTGTGCTATTTTATTTACACGAAAAACCTAATTATTATTTTTATCATTAGAGCCATTTATAATATTTTCGAAAAAAAAAAGTTATTAAAATGTTCTAATTCTTGTAATTAATTTTTAGATTTGAATAAATACAAATTCCCTGTAAAACATTTAATTCCTACATTTAATTATGAAATCTCCAAAGCCACAGCAAACATAAATCTCTTTTGAAACAAAGTTATTACAATTGGTGCGCCATTTTATAGAGCCAACTTGTCATCAAGATGGCCGCTTAAACTGTCGTCTGTTGATTGCCATCATCTTGTTCACCAGCGACAAGTGGTGAAAGGTTCATGATTAGGGTAACCAGTAAAAAAGAAATTAAAAAGAGAATGCTGAGAGATGGTTTGGACCTATTAACTAGATGAGTGAAAGGCGATTAACGAAAGCTTACAAGGACCAAGGCCAAGGCAAAGACCAAGATGTAAGTAGGAATACCGGGAAGAGACGCCCCAGAAAGACTTATAGTAAATAAATAAATATCTTAGGACAACCAACACAACGTTATCTGATCCCAAACTAGGCAGAGCCTGTACTATGGCAACCAGACAACTGATAAACATACTTATATATTTCTAAATACATACATAATATAGATAAATTACACCCAGACACAGAACAAATGATCGTGCTCATCACACAAAGATTTGTCCTGGGTGGGAATCGAACCCACGACCTCAGTCTCAGCAGTCAGGGTCACTAACCACTAGACTAACAGGCCCGTCAAATAGTGACCTTATTGGTGATGTTCTTCAGAAAGATCAGGAGCGTAATACTCGCAATCAGCGCGACGTGCATGTATGACCAAATGTTTGACCATAAACAAATTAAAAGGAGTTCTATAGTTTCTGCCTACCACCATGGGATGACGGCGTGAGTATATGAATGTTTTAATAATATAACTAAAGTCGGGTTCATCGTCTGTCTCCCCTACAGTTTATTTTATTGAATAATCTTTAACCAACTGACAAAGCTGTTTCAATGTTCCAATTTATTATATCCCTACTCTCCCCTTTATGGGGGGAAATAATAATTGAATGATTGCGACCGGTGGAGGTTAGTTCTAGAAACGTTCGGTGTGTGAAATATAATCTGTTACGAGTAAAAAAGACTGTGCGATTAATCGCAACGATTGTTTGTTTACTTCTGGGAACAACGTACTGTTGTTATTATGAAATTGTTATCTGATTAGCGTGTAATGCATCGGTCGATGTTGCTAACAGCAGGTGCTAACTCCGTATGGAAGAATTTATAATAAGATTTTTACCGTATCTTATACACAGTTTTGCCCTGCTGTGGGACACTGGTTGGCTGGTATACATCAACATTATCATCATTTCAGCCGAAAGACGTCCACTGCTGGAGATAGGTCTTCCCCAATTTGGGGATCTGCCAAAATCGCCACGCTTGGCAGGCGGGTTGGCGATCGCAGTATGGTGGTAAATGTATAGGGAACGCTGCTGCCCGTTCTCTAGTAAGTCCCTTAATCGCTTCTTACGACACCCACGGTAAGAAATGGGATGGTGCTATTCATTACGCTCGCCACCACATGACCAAGGCTGGTGTTATTATTATTTTAAACATAGTTCGTTCGTACTGAAAATACATGTTTTTTTCTTTGCAAGCTGAATTGGCCTTCGGTTTGTATGTTGATAATATTTACGTAATGCAAATTAATAAAAATCTTCAGTAGGGTTGTGTTGATCATTCTGATGATTAATTTTTATTAATTTCAAAGTCAACATACAACATACATACATTCAAACATTTTGGTCAACATACAGACACTGATCTGCAATTTGCAAAAGAAGGTTGCACAGGCTGATCTCCCTTACCCTTTTAACTTTGTCCAAAAAACTTCAACGCCAATAGCAGGAGGTTTCACATTAAAGCTTATTTAATTTATTTATTTAACCATTTATGTATAACAATACATAAACAGACAAGAACAAAAAAAAAAACAGAAATATTGACATAAAGGTGATGCTAAAGAAATCTCTTCCAAATACGTATAATAAAAAACAGTTAACTAAATAAAATTAAACAAATAATATGAGAATATACATACACACGTACAAACAAACATACATCCATAGATACATACATATAGAGTTCTAAAATAAAAAGCATAACGTGAATAGATTTAAAAAAAAATGAAATGGTGTTTAGACCAACTGCTTACAGACTGCTTCATTAGTCTAGTGGTCACAAACACTGACTGCCGAGCATGTAGTCCTGCGTTCGATTCACCGGTGGGGCAAGGTACCTATATTATTGAGATTTTTTAACCGACGAAAAAAACGGAAGAGGTTCTCAAGTCGACGCGTATATTTATTGTTTTTCATTAAGAATTTCTTAGTAGCAGCCCGGAGTCTGGATTCGTCCCCGGCGGATGGCAGTAGACTCTCCCCCTATTACATGGAACTTGAAACATAACTGACGAAATGAGGACTTACGATGGGTACATCTCTGCCTAACACTGGCGAATACAGCCGTGGTTTTATGTAATAAAAACATAGAATCAATTTTAGGTATATAATTTACGTGTTCGTGTTTTGCAAAAGACACAGTTACGTTTTTAACTTTCGATCAGTTTTTAAATGTTTTCGTGAAAAACGCAATAAACCCAAGTTATAAACACATACAGACGAGCACAAAAGTGATAACACACAACACTATGTAAATTAATTTAGGTTTTTTTATTTTACTGATCGACCGTTGAGGCCGAAAGTTTCTAGAATGGCGACCGCATACGGGAAGACGTAGCGTTGGAAGGCCCAAAAGGTGGACCGATGACTGGATTCGGGAAGCATAGAACCGGTCGAAGTCGCAGTTCGTGGGCGAGGCCTATGTCCAGCAGTGGACACCTTTTGGCTGTAAAGATGATAACGATGATGGAGAAACTTTTACTTATTAGGCAATTAATTTTTATTCTAATATTATTTCTAGTATAGAATATTTCCAGTATAGAAAAATGAACATACCTTATTCGTATTTATTTATTTAAATCACGCAATTAAACATTTATAACATGTTAACGAACTGTGAAATTTCATTTTACATTACACGAAAATATTTTTTCTCATGGAATATTTCCTTTATACATTCACAAAAAACGTAACCGCTTTTCAGCGTTTTATATTGTTATGCAAAGTACACAAGCACAATATCCAGAGAGTTCTAAACACGCAGAAATAATTATACGAAAACGGGAACTGGCAAATAAAAAGGTACACAAACGAGGGTACACACGCAAACACTTTTGTGCGCGACAGTACTTTCGACGTGAAAGTAAATACGGTGAAAGTGCTCTTCGATTGGTACCGACAATATTATGAACTGAGATGAAAGCTGACGATGGTCAGTAAAACCTAGGTATTATATGTATATGTTGAGTCATATTTTTATGTTGCATATTTTGATTTGAAGTGGCTAAGTAATAACAGCCGCACGGGTTGATCGTTCAGGTTAAGCTACAATTGCCGTGGTTGGTCCGTAGATGGGTGACCGTCTTTACATACCACGATCCTTCCGTGCCTCTGAAAGCACGTTAAGCCGTTAGTCCCGGCTGTCTTTCTTAGATCTTAGACAGTCGTTACGGGTCGTCAGAAGCCCGAAAGTCTGACAACCAGTCTTAACAAGGGGTATCGTATCACCCAGTAACTGGGTTGTGGAGGTCAGATAGGCAGTCGCTCCATGTAATATACTGATACTCAGCTGCATTCGGTTAGACTGAAAGCCGACCCAGCTAGGAAAATGCCAGGCAGATGATGATGATAATGATTTTGATTTGAAGGTATGGTGAACACAGGGCAACAGTGTTCTCACAGTGGGTACCTGAAGAAAGACGACGCTAGTGGGGTTATTACGTAAAAAACTAACAGTAGTAATGGCTACAACGTTTATTGCGTTATTTACGTTGTAGAGCAGACAAATTTTTCGAACGTATGAAGCAATGTACATGCAATTTCCTTTTTTTTTTTGGGTGGGAAATCATCCAAAGACGTCTCCCGCTCTGGGTGGAGCGGAAGGGCGTGTCAGACTTTTACTGACTAAAACCCACCCGTGTTCCTTCAGTTGCCCATATGCCAGGGCCACGGTAACTCTTTCGAACCAATCTCGCGACCCTGGCAGGATACGCAATATCCTTTTAAATTTTTTTTTATATGCAAAATCCTTTAAAATAATTCAGTCTCTGATCGATAGTGTGTTACGCAATTAGCGTGCAAAAAGAAGTGGCGAGATAATCTAGATATCTTATTGATATCTAACACGAAATAAAAAAAGCCTGTTATTTTTTTCTGGGATCAATGACCACTGTTACCGTATTTACTTGAAGTATTTGAGAAAATCTGTTTAGTCATGTCTATTGAAACCCCTGATGCCTGTGAAATTGACACAGAAAGAACTCATTTTGACACTGATATTATGAGTAAAGCCAAAAAATACTAATTTTTTTTTCGTTGTATCGTACTTAGATATCTATAGGTACCCCTTTGGACTGCTGAGTTTCACTAGCTAATTTAACTTGAACCTGTATAAAAAGAAACGGACAAATTAATTTCACCGGCACCTATGATAGTGCTTTTAAAACGGGACTCAGCAATGCTGCTTGGTTGCAGAAACTTAATTGGAGCCTGTCTCTGGATTAACTTGTTTACAGACCTACTTGCCAAATACTTAGGTAGGTATTATTACCACAAATTTTAGTTTTCCTGCTGAGTCTTGAGATGGAACAAGTTTCATAAATGAATGTAATAAGTATAAGGACATAATATGTATAAGGACCTTTAACCATTGCGTAATTTACGTTGATTAGCGGACAATTTTTTCTAACATATGAAGCGATGTAGGTTTTAGCAAAATTATTCTGACTGTGATTAATAAACAGTGTGTTTTCATAATACCTACTCTTTATTAGAAAACAGAAACAACCTTTAAACAGTAACCTTAACATTAATAATTTATTTTCATTGAAAAATTATAATATTAGATTATATTTTCCCTTGCATTTTCATAAATGCAAGGGAAAATATGATCTATGGTGCCTCATGGCAACGATAGCCTAAATCGAAGCTCCTGTTGTAGGCAGGGTGCGCCCCGATGTCTAAATTGTATCTGTGTTTTAGATATGGACATTTCTAAATAATTGACTTTGTCCCCAAATTATTTTGTCACGTGGCACTTGATAGGCTATCCCTACAAAAGTATAAAATAGGTACTTACACACGGCTACGGGTCAAGCTATACATTTCCAGTTTTAGCTGACCTCGCATTGTATAGGGTTTTCGTACAATGAGATGTCAGCTTATACTGGAAATTTATAGCATGATGTGGGCCTTGCTCACGGTGGCTTATTAGTCGATTCGCACGAATGAACTCGATGATGACCCAAATGACTAATACGTGTTTCTGGAATTGTCGAGTTGCCCACAAACGAATTATGTTCGTTCGAGTCGCCTACAGAAAATGTTATATTACATATTTAAAAGAACCATTTGCACGATTCGGGCGACTGGATTCGTGCGATTTGACCAATAAGCTGGTACCGTAAATGTATTATAAACACTAAACAGTTAAATACTAGTATATGAGTACGACGTAACTGCGAAATTTCCCTTATCTATATTATGCTTAGAATGCTGCTGGTTTCTGAATGTCAATATTAAGACTTCCACTGCTGGACCTCCCACAAGCACCGCCACTTCAACTGGTTCTGTGCTTCTCGCATCCAGCTGATTCGTGCGGTTTTAATTTATTCATAAAAAAACATAACTTGTATCTGAATTTACACACAAGGATTAAGAAAGAATTTACATTCAGAAGCTACGCAATATCTTCTCGTCCTACTTACCGCAGTGTCTCAAGACTAAAGTCTTTGACCAGTGTGTGCTGCCAGAAACCAGAAACGTGGTCGGTCACAGCGAGCCTCATACGAAGGCAAAAAGTCATCCAAAAGGCAATGAAGAGGGCTATGCTTGGAGTTACCCTATGCGATCGAAACAGAAATCAAGACATCCGCAGATGGAGGCGATCGGCTGCGGCGACCTCTCGCGTCCGGCCCTGGTGCGAGCCATGGTACGGAGCGAGAGGTCATGGGAAGCCGTCACCTCCTTCTGCGAAGCAGTAATGCTCGCGAAGGAGGAGGCGGGGCGCGTGAGGGAGTGGCAGTCTCTGCACCCTCGCGTTCCTAGCTGCCGCAGGAGGAGACGCCCCGGGCGTCGGGAGTCGATAGCTGACTCCCGGCCACCGTAGGCGCGAGCTTGCGGGCGGTGAGCAATGGGTAGCTCGCCGCCCGGTAAGGACCAAGCTCGGTTCGACGGCGCGTAGTGTTCCACGCGCGCTTCAAAGAGATGTCAGCAAAACTGAAGGGGTCTGCTAGGACCGATGCCTGCCAGGGTCGCGAGATTGTTCGAAAGAGATACCGTGACCCTGGCACATGAGCAACTGAAGGAACACGGGTGGGTTTTAGTCAGTAAAAGTCTGGCAGCAAAAGTCCCGCTCCGCCCAGAGCGGGAGAAGTCATTTGACGATTTCCCATCCAAAAAAATAAATAAAAAAAGACATCCGCAGAAGAACCAAGTTAACCAACATAGTCGGAAGAATTCCCAATCTTAAGTGGCAGTGGACAGGGCATATTGCTCGCAGAACAGATGGCCGATAGGGCTAGAAGGTTCTAGAGTGGCGACCGCGTACTGGAAGACGTAGCACGGGAAGGCGTCCCACAAGGTGAACCTCATCGATCTAATATTGAGAAACTTTTTTTATTTGAATACGGGGCTTTTGGCTACTTGCACATGTGCGTTTTTTGTATGATCTACTTTATTTTACTTGTCAAAATGTACATTTTGGTTGTGCAGAATAAACAATTTTTCTTTCCTTGTACACTTGAACAGCCAGCTGTTCTGCGAGAAATATGCCGTGCCCATGAGAATCTACACATACAATATTTGTAAATATGTGAGCAGTTTGTTTTCTATCAACATAATAATGTCTAATTGCATAATTTTAAACATTTCGTGCCTACTGTAGTATTCATAGTTATTTTCATTCCAGATACATCATCATAATCTCAGCTGAAAGACGTCAACTGTTTCAACTTCACTTATAAATACATACAAAATCTTGTAGAGTATTTTAAAAGAGTATCGTAAGTTTCTTTCTTTCTTTCCACCCCAAACTTTGTTCGAGCCAGCCCGCGCCACTGAGCCTGTTGCTTTAAATTTGTACCTAAATAATAATAATAATGATATTATCATTCCGATCCAGCCCGTTACTTGCGCCCTCTACCAGTGATCCCCTAAGCCGAGGTTTGTACCCCACAGGGGGTGCCCGTAGCGAGTAGTCGCTTTAGTTTTAAGTTTTAAGCCCTGGCTGGAGGCCTCAATTTATTAAAATAGCCACAAGCAAGCCCGGTTAGGCAGTCGACAACCTCATAGGTTGACCTGCGAGATGTCATCTCAAAAAACAAAACCAAAAAAAACTTTGTTATAATTCTTACAATACTACTTTCTGGAACACCTAGAATCAATTCTATTTTTTTGTAAGGAAATAATGACGTTCAAAAGTTGAATAAGTTATTTGACTTTGACTATGATGACTACACATATAAGCCCAGCTTCTGTATTTACTTAGAACCAGGTAAACTTTACCTCTACACCCACCATTTCTAGGCACAATGTTATCATATCCCAAGGGTATTAAAGTTTCTTGAATTCAATCAGAAAGTTTCCATTTGTGTTTTGCTGAAGCAGTATTGTTTTCGTTTCGATATGAATTGCTTTGCGCCGCGGTACAGACGGGGCCGTGGCCCGATGGTTGTATCGATATTGGATTGGTATTGGAGAGCTATGCCAATATGATTGTTAGTGTGGGTTTCAATAAAGTCCGGTAGATTTATTATGTTATAGTACCTAACATTTGTTTTTCTTATGGGTAATGTGACCTTTTAATAGGCTAGTGAGTGGGGGAAACGTTAGGGTTGATGGTTTTATCACAAAAAACATTTTACAAAAAAAAAAAAAATAACAACCAACTTCCTACAAAAAACACTACAAAGTGAAAAATAACTTTAATTTCGAAACTAGGTGTCTTAGGATCTGTATTTAAGGTTTTTATTCCACCGAATTCCGAACATAAAGTTATTTTTCACTATGTAGTGTTTTTTTAGGAAGGCGGTTTTTTTTTTTTTTGTAAAAAGTTTTTATTTTTAACTTTTTAGTTATGGTAGATACCCCGCACTAATCTAATCGCGTTATTAAACCAAATTAAAATGGGACCATTCGGGAAGCACCACGTTTCAAGTAAAAAAAGAATCTTCGAAATCGATTCATCCAGTCAAAAGTCAAAAGTTATGAGGTAATTAACATAAAAAAACAGTCGATTTGATAACCTCCTCCTTTTTTTGAAGTCGGTTAAAGATACAATATCATTATCATCATCATCATTATTTCAGCTGAATGACGTGCACTGCTGGACATAAGACTCCCCCAGAGGGAGGTGTTTTGCCATAATCGCCACGCTTGGCAGGCGGGTAGACGATCGCAGTATGGTGGTAAAATGCATAGAAAACGCTGCTGCCCTTTATCGAGTAAGTCCGTTTGTCGACTTTTACGACACCCACGGGAAGAAATGGGATGGTGCTATCTAGTACGTCTGGCACCACAAGGCACAATACAATATCATGTAAGGATTTATAGTAGGTGGGCTTCTGTCAACCCTTAAAAAATCCCGGCTAAGTGATAGGCGGCCAGGTTCTATGAAAGGTCCCGTAGTTGGGATGAATTTATCCCAAAAACGTACTTAGCATTGTAGTTGAATAGTATGATCTCCCATACATCGATATACATACGTCACGGACTGTTCTCTAACAGTAAATGTGAGTTTGTAATCGACTACGAATTAAAGATCTTGCTTCTTGCTAAATTCTATGATTCTAGGTCTAAGGGAAGTAACCGACAGGTTAAGATATATCTATTTGCGAGCATCAAAATATGTCGCATAACCCCGTTTCGAATATACAATCCACTGAAGTCCACTGCTGACCATAGGCCTCTTTCAGGCTGCATAACTAACCACTGTCCTACACACGCATTTCACATCCAATTTGGATATACCTAACATCGAAAATACAGAACCCCTAAAAGTTTGTTTCCAATATTTTCCTCCTATAATAAAAATACATCGCGGAGATCTTGCATAATAATAGTACAATCTGAATATAGAGATATTCTGATAGTATTATCCTGCAAGATTCCCAATGCACCAATCACTGAACCGGGTCCCCAAGGGTGTTCGATGACGCGTTAATATCCGGAACCGAATTCACGCCGGATATACGGATATTACAAAATATGGTTGTCGTTCCTTTTGTGACAGTGGCTTTATTGAGAGATCGTCGAGTATTTTTAGACGGTGGTTTATATTTGGCTGTGAATAAACTTACATAACATAGCCCGAAGAATTGCCAAACTTAAGTGGCAGTGGGCAGGGCACATTACTCGCAGGTTGCAGGCCGATGGGGTCGGAAGGTTCTGGAGTGGCGACTGCGTACTGGAAGACGGAGCGTTGGAAGGCCTCCCACAAGATGAACCGATGACCTGGTGAAGGCCGCATGAATACGTTGGATGCGAGAAGCACAGAACAGGTCGAAGTGGCAGTTCTTGGGGGAGGCCTATGTCCAGCAGTGGACGTCTTTCGGCTGAAATGATGATGATGATCTGGAAGTCGGGTTCCTGAGTTTTTATCGACAATATCCTGCGTCAATCAATTTAGCATCGCTGCAGTTGACAGGCGGATTGGCAATCGCAGTATGATGGTAAAATGCAAAGAGAACGCTGCTGCCCAATCTCTATTAAGTCTCTTAACTGCCTTTTACGACACCAACAGGATGAAATGGGGGGCGGTACTATTTTTTACGTCCGACTTCGCAAAGAACATTACCTCATCAGTCCTCAACATTACCTCGTCAACCTCAGTCATTTAATGTGCAATTTAAAATTCTCAAGACCTTTTCATGCAATCAATAAAGTTAGTTGTTTGCACGCTACGGAATTGGTGGAAACTACTGAAAGTGCCTGACTGTATATAGATTTCTGTCGACACGCTAAGAAGAAGTTAGTTACCTAATAATTTAATAACCTTTACTTAATGAAATAAATCATTTGCAGGCTTAACGTCTAATATTCTATAAGCTAAGGGTGCTAAATAGCAGGTTGTCCGCATTATTCCCCTTAAGGTCAGCACCGCCGTACCTTGATGGGTAGCTGCCCAGTTTCTTGGTGCAAATGTCGCGAAAAGGTCGCTCCCTCGTTATGTGGCTGTCACCATGACACTTGAGGACACATGAAACTAAGATGAAATGGAAAATGGACATGTCCTCATTTGCACATCCATATTTGCAAATGTCTCCACATCTATATATTTTATCGGTTTCCATAGATAGCAAGAAAACTCTTTGTTATGTTCCAACACTATAAAAAATACAGATATAAATGTTAAAAAATTAGTATCGCTAAAAGCGATCTTTTAAAAATAACCTTTTGATGGATTAAAGAAGAAGAAGCGACGGCATGGCAGGTAGCCTGTGGTGTATTATGTACTTTAAAATACATACATGCTGTGTACATGAAACATAATTGATCTATATATGTTTATACAATAATAATAATCACGGCAAAGAAAAAAAAAACAATAATGGTGTTTATGGAGAGAGATATAATGTTATTATCAAAATAAAAATAAAATACAAAATGGCAGGCGGGTTGGCGATCGCAGTATGGTGGTCAAGAGCATAGAGAACGCTGTTGCCCATTCTCTAGTAAGTCTTCTAGTCGCCTTTTACACACACGGCAAGAAATAGAATGGTACAGGATCACACGGGACGTGATGTGTGTGTGTGTGTGTACTACGTATACTTGTTTACTACTTTAACTTTTACAATATTTAACACAACTATCTATGTTTTACAGGAGGCGATCACTACCAGATCTCTCTGTTGACTAGTTTTTGATAAACATTTTTCATTATTAATTTGTGTTGTTAGGCCATCGTTTTATCCTGATAAGCATGGTTTCATGAAGCTCCAGAGTCACGTTGTATATTAATTGGTTGTTTTTCGTTGGTCCACAACAATTATCAATTACAGATACTCTAGAAAGAGACAAAGATGACAGTCAAATAATTAAGATAATCAAAATTTATTTTCAGCTTCAACAATATAACCCCAAGTGCCACTAGAAATTTAGTTCGCAATTGAAATTCTTAGAGAGACGTAAAAGGGCACGAGAAGGCACTAAGTACTCTCAAACAATTAAATATAATTGTTAACGCGATAAACGTAATTTGCAAGTGAAAAGATTGTATATTCTATGATAATGATGGTATTTAGGAGCTTAGTGAAATAGCTGTTTTGGCAGTCTGCGTAGCGAATGACCTTTAACAGTTAAATGTTATTTCGCGTGTCTTTAAACTTTCATTCCATGAAAAGATGCGCACAAAATATTTGTTTAAGTGACGATGATAATCGCATCACAGATGATTGTGAATATTTTAAGGAGAACAGCTGTCTACTAAGCCATATGGTCGAAGGTTCTGTCAAATTTTTAATCTAACCTAATGGTCTTTGTTGACACTATGGTCGATAATGGTACCTACATCATTGCCTAGACGTTATCCATTGCCTCAACTCTGCCAGCTGTTGGAAAACAGAGTCTAGCAAGAAGTTGGCTGTGTAACGAATTGAGGGCAATGAGAGGTCTCATTGCCCTCAATTCGTTCCTTTGTAATTTATGGTAGGCCCGTTCACACTCAATATTTCTGTGATTTTGCATCCTTGTCAAAATCTAAGTGATCTTTTTTCTCGTTACAATAAGGTTGTTTTGGATTGCTGTCACTAACAAGCTTGTCAATATCACAGTAATCAGGGTGCTTACTCTCGAATATAATTCCAATAGATCGACATTGGAATTTTCAGTCAAACGTCAGGGATTAGCTGGACTCACTGAGTCTAGCCAATCCCTGACGTTTAACTCAACCAACTGACGTTTGACCAATGTTGATCTATTGGAATTATATTCGAGAGTAAGCACTCAGATGCTGACACAGATAAAAAAAACTATGAAAGGTCTGTGAAGAACTAGGGCCTCCCAATTAAAATTGATTATTTAAAACTGAAATATCAGTCAAGCAGTGTAAACCTGGAATGCTAAACAATGCCTATTTCTGCTGTATCTAGATATTATGAAAAGAGATACCTACAGTGAAATTCTTAAAATGTACCGCCTCTACTTCTTGCCACATTTCTGTTCCCTCCAAAACTATATTGTTAGGGTCTAATAGTGCCTCGACGAAGATATAAAGGTATGGATAAAGAATAATGTCCCATCTGACATTCAGTGAGTGACCTCGCCATTTTGTGGGTGTCGTTACGTTCAAGAATAAGCACTCGAAAGTAGACGATTGTTGAAGTAAGAATAGAAATAATTATGGAAATTACTTCTCCAATTTCTTTTTTGTGGAATATGTTATGGAAATCGTATTAAGCACAACTAGGCGTCAATTTTAGCGGGCCGTAGGACTGTAGGACCTAAATGTTAATAACTAGAATCAAGCTCACAACAAAAGATAAATCGTTTTCTCTATAGTATAGTAATATTACAATACAAGAATGTATGTAAAATTTGCGCGCTTGCTTGCTTGTAGAATAAATACAATGACACTTAGGATATAAGATTTCACCTCCACCAACAATGTACTTCTAGCAAATAATCCTTTGGTTAGTGTTATATTTTACGCAATTATCCTGCTGAACAGAAAAATGTCTCATGAAAGAGCAATGGAGGAACAAAGGTACTGATTTTTTAAGTTTCACGTGGGTTTCACTTTTAAACAGGCATTAGCTTTTGCCAACGGTTTCGCCCGCGTGTAGAGCTATATATTTGCTAAATTCCATAAAAAATTGGTTGAGTATTTTTTGCGTGAAAGGGTAAAAACATCCATACATCGTCACAAACTTTCACATTTACAATATTATTAGAATTTACATTTTCGTTGTTTGAGAGAATAACATCAAAATACTCAAATCTTCCTGCAAAAGCAGAACAAACTGAAAGTATGAATCTAACCATAAATAATGCACACGAACTGACTAATAATATTAGGATAACCCAAGTATATTTCCCAACGGATACCCACGCCTTATAACCTTGCGTCTGCCCGGAAGTGTTCTATAATGTGTCGCAGGTGCATACCGGAAGATGCTCCCACGGGCTGTGAGGGTCAACACTGACATTAACCTTTCAGTAGGGGTCTATGTCCATCTATTTGAATGAGATTGTGTTATGAAAGATGCAAGGAACTTGGTCAGTTTGAGAATGTGCTGTGGAAAAGATCTTATAACGCAATATTTACATATTGTACTTAGACTTTACTTTTAGAGCTTGTGTCTAGGTAATCATTGCCACACTATCGATCCATCAGGTTATGCTCCCCTAGTCCATAGATGGGTAAATCCTAGGACCCCTCCTTGTCGTCAAAATCCCTGACAACCAAACTTAGTAAGTGGATATCGCATCACCCAGTAACTGGGTTGTAAAAGTCAGATAGACAGTCGCTGCAAATAAAGTTAGACTAGAAACCGATCCCAACATAATTGGGGAATGGCTCGGCAGATTGGTAATACATATATAGCTGAGCTTTGCGGTGTATTTGCAAAATAAAATTGTACTCTATTGATTGCACTATGAATCTGCTAAGAAATGCATTTCATGCAAATATAAACCTTATTTTCAAATCAAATATGCTTTTAAAATATGAATATTGATGGTTAAAGAACAAGATACATGCTCGTTTGAAAAGCTAACTTAAACATTTTGGTCCGTTAGTCGAGGACGGTGGCAAAACAGCTGAACGAATTTTGATAAAATTTGGCACACAGATAGTTTATAATCGGGATTAACATATAGGCTAGTATTAATCCGTTTGTAAGTTCCTGTGGAATATTTTCCGACATCTAGAAGAGAGAAAATCTAGTCGTCTATGAAATAAAAATCTGTACAGTATACATTATCCTGTTGCACTCTTAATATCAGCTCACATATTATCAAGTAGATAAAAGTGTTCTGAATACAGAAACAAAAAACAATGAACGATTTACATACTCTTGTCCAAGATTAAGTTGACATCAATCCAATACAATAAAGCCAAGCATTTATTTAAATAATAATGATAAATGAGTGCAATAAAATAATTACGTTTAAAATTGAAGTTTATACTTCAATTTTAAACATTTAAGAAAATAAAGGCACAAAATGAACACGATCTCAATTTCTCCGACCAGTGTTGCTGCATATTATTTTCAAATAGTAATAACGTTAAGCTCTATGGCGGCTATTATAGAAAATGTTTCAATCGTGGCTGTGGAACAGGTGGGTGCAATCACCGCGGACATAGACACACGACGTAAAATGTTTCACGGTACAACTATTAGGCTGCCTGTGCCGTCTGTTGGGGCACTAAGTTGGCGGACTAAATTGAAACATCTAACAACGTCATGCATCGGACTTAAGGTGGATGCGCTTTCGCCATTTCTATGTCAGTGTCAGGTTATATGTTCATTAGAATATGATTCGCGGCCGTAAGAATTTTGGGTTTACAGAATTATATTCATTAAAGCCATCAGTACAAGATCTACTTTAGCACATTCTCCTTAGGGAAATAGCTAAATGACGTTTTGTGATTAAAGGAGTGTAGAACACTCATATTTCGCAAGTTATTGTTAAGTCCCATGTAGTAGGAGGCTGACGCATTGCAATCAAACAGGAGCTGATACTGAAAACTTCCTGAGGGAATTCTCGCCCTAGGGCTCGAACTAGCAGTGGCATGTGCGTACAATAGATAGACAAACTCAGGTAAAAACTATTTTGGTAACATTTGTAGAGGGTCCTAATAATAACCGAACTAAATATAAATATCCCAACTATTTTTGGATGTACAAAGGAAATATAAATACTCATGCATTTTCTTTCTTGAAAGTACAAATAGTTCGATCTACGTCCGTTCCCTACCCACACAGTCTAAATATAAATGCCATTGTTTAAATAGCGTTACCTTTCGGTGAGCCCAATCGAATTCCCTGGGATTATTAACGTAGGTTGCCTTTATGGATGTTTAAATGAGATTACACCCAAAGTACGTTCCTACTTTCCTAACTTGCTCTAACAAAATCCAACGCGGCTGCGATGTACCTAAAATGTGGGCTGCGGCGAAATATGGCATTAGTTTTTATACTATAACTTTCATTGATTCTTAATTAGTCAAATGATGGATGATATATGATTTTCAGTGTTTAAGTACATGTTACAAACAATTTTACACGTCACCATATTTTTATAGAAGAACGGCCGAAACCAACTCAGAGGTCAGTCTCTTTTATAGTCCAGACATAATCTTGCTCAGATCATGTAGATGTCTTTTAACGAACGGGCCATACGATAAAGTAGACTTATCTAGTCAGTGTACGCATTTGTATATTATAAATGTCAAAATAATACAAAGTCACGTGGGCGAAGCCGAATAAGAACTAGCTGTAGTTCTTAAAAGTTTAAAAGTCCTGAATTTGGCAAATACTTTCGAATGTCTTTTATATCATACACTGTATACTGAAACGCCGACAATTATGGTAATCGCTTTTCGCGTGACGTCTACACGACGCTTTGACTGCGTATGCATTTACGCAGCGTCTACGCGGTGTCTATGCCTGCGCTTTCGAGTGTAGAAAAACTTTCAGTTTTCCTGGCGTCTAAGTGACGTTTTTACTGCGTATGTATTTACACAGCGTTTTAACGGTGTTTACGCCTCTACGCCTGGTATATTTTCAGTTTTCATGGCCTTACTAATAAAATTGTTACTCATTTAGTAATTTAGTGTAACTATAATTTAATGAGGCACGTCTCAGCTACTTTCAAGGGCAGAAATATTTTCAGTTTTCGTAGCGTCTACGCAATGCTTTGACTGCGTATGCATTTACGTAGCGTCTACGCGGTGTCTACGCCTGTGCTTTCAAGGGTAGAAATATTTACTGTTTTCGTGGCGTCTACGCGACGCTTTTGCTGCGTATGCATTTACACAGCGTTTGAGCGATGTCTACATCTACTATATTTTCAGTTTTCATGGCCTAACTAATAAAATTGTAACTCACTTAGTAATTTAGTGTAACTGTACTTTAATGAGCCACGTCTCAGATGCACGAGTTTCAATATAACAGGCGCCGTTCAGAAAATTATGTTATTTGAGCGGCAGAAGATTGTGTTGCTTTCCACGAGAAATTATAAGAACCTGGTATTTATCTTGATTATGCAGCTTAGTTACTTAAGGAGTAATGTAATGATAAGGCAATATATTAAGCCATTCTCTTTGTTTTTATCGTTCTCCAAGGTATAAGTACTTCTGTATGATTAGTTGATAATTTTTATAACATAACATCACATTTTGTTTCCCCGACGGGTAAAATAGAGGTGTATACTTACATTTCGCCAGTTGTGCTTAAGTCCCATGTAATAGAGGGTAAGCCTATTGACATCAACCGGGCACATATCCAGAAACCGGTCTACTAGTGACTAATTTCTGATGGCAAAACCCAATAACACGTTACTCAACCTGAGAATCGAACCCAGAACATCTTACTCAGTAGCATTTGTGACCACTATTTTCTCTATCTGCTATTACTATCGGTACAGGCTCATGTGTTTATTAAAACACAAATGTCGCAATATGAAGAACAGCTCTATAGTAAGCGTTGCAGTGAGTTAACAGCAGAAAGTGATGTACTGCCAATTATTCTTAACGACGCACAGATTGAACCATAAAATTCTAATTAGACACACATTTATAGCGAATTTACGAGCACATGTGATGTTGTGCCATGAGATTAATATATGAAAGAGTAGTTGTGTGGATCTTAACATAAATATATCTTCATAATAATACATATATTTTGCTTAATCATAGAATTTAACAAGAAATACTACGTTTAACGTGGACATCGATAGTCAGGCTAGTCTAAAAATTTCAGGTCGCTCAGCGCGCTATGAAGCGGGCTATGCTCGGAGTTTCTTTGAAGGATAAAATCAGGAATGAAATTCTCCAGAAAGGAACCGGAGTTACCGACATAGCTTGCAGAGTTAGCAAACTGAGGTGACAGTGGGCTGATCATATTTGTCAATGACCGATCGAAAGACTAAAGGACTTAACTGCAGAAGGCGAGTGATAGAGTGTGTTGCAGCCTGGGAGAGACCTATCCAGCAGTGGACTGCAATAGGCTAAGTTGATTGAATATACTTAACATGACATCGTTTTATGAGTCGAAGAATACTGCTGGCCTAGGAGACTCATAGTTGCCTAGTTTTCTTGCCAATATTCTATTTTGTTAAGTACCTACCTGATACTTGTTGACAGGCCGACACTGTTGCTAAGCCAATTATTTTTCATAGACTGACCATGGAGTTATTTGTCGGATCTTCTCCAAAGGAAACGACCGATTGGATCGGTACTCCTAGCTTCTGAAGTTTTATAAATTAAATGGACACACCATTTAAGTTACACGCGAAAATAAAACATTTGGAATTAGAATGGTAAAAGCCGTACCCAAGTACTACATATTTTTTAATCAGTACTTTTCTACCAATCGCCTTGGGGCATAGGGTTTAAGTAATACTTCCAGTAGAAAACATTTTACTTATATGGTTATTTCGCGTAGTAATGTGAAGCTTATCAGCAAAATAACATAAAAGCCAATAGCATCGAGATAACTAGACAAACGGACGGGAGTGTCGCTGAGAATTTGACGTTATTCTACCCAATGTAGCATTTGTAGCGAACCGTAAGGACTGATTCACACTTGTGCGATTAACGACAAAACTTGCTTGCGATTGAAAATAATACAGTGGACCCCTGGTAATTCGGCCCCTGTCTAATCCGACACGTCTATTATTATTGAATATTTTTTTGACAGTCTTCGCTAATGTAGATAATGCATGACTGAACGGGAAATGGATCTGTAATTTGTCGGATTACAAGGTACTCTTTTGTATAAAATCCGGACTATAGGGGGTGTTCTTAGGCAGTAGTCTATAATCCGACTAATTCGATAGTCCGACACTGCCCTGCAAAACGTTTGTCGAATCACCGGGGGTCCACTGTACTGTTACGAGCTGGGGTTCGGGATAATTAATATATGCATATTTCCACCCCAGAGCAGTGATGGCCCCGTGGTATCACACACCGTAACAACAGTAAAACGTGTAAGGAGGAAAAAAAGGAAACCGGCATGTCCTAAAACCAAAAACTCGAAGACATGTGACTTCTATCAACCCGCACTGGACCCGCGTGGTGGATTATGGCCCACTCCCTCTCACCGAGAGGAGGTATGTGTCCCAGTAGTGGGAACAATATTTAAGCTGTTGATGACAACGATGATGAATTTCCACCCAAAAAAAAAAACTCTAACAATTTATTCAAATAGTCACAAATACAGTAGGTAATCAAAAACTTTAATCAGAATCACTTGTGTCCCACTTTTTAATCGACGAAAAAACGGAGGAGGTTATCGATTCGACGCGTATATTTTTTTTTTTATGTTTGACCATGCATAATTTTTTACTTAGTAGTCCGATTGGGATAATTCTTTTTTTATTGGAAAGGGTATACTCCGAAGGTAGTCCCATATAAATTTCAAAAACAAAATCGAATCCTAAGGGTTGGAAAACAGGGGATGATTGATTGTTCACTCACTGATTGTAATGTATAATCATGCATAACATTATACAGTGTAATCCAATTTTTATAATTCTTTTTTTATTGGATAGGGTATACCTTGCTTAGTATTATTAGTACATTAAAGCAAAAAAAAAATGGTTGTTTTTTGTTAAAAAATTTTAGTTGATTGAATTCGTAACTGGACTGACTATACAGTGCTAATAACCCGTTATTAAATGACAAGCTTACATTTCTAGAATATTCCCGAAAATTCTTGAATTTCTGCTTCTTGATATGAATGGCCTTTTCTGCCTTATGTGACCATTATATTATTTTTACGTCATTCTTCTTCGTCGTCGTAAAAATTGAATTGCTACCATTGGTCTCGAAAATTCTTGAATTTCTGCTACTTGATATACACGTAGATAGCCTTTTCTGTCTTATATGTGGCAATATATTATTTTAACGCCACTTTTCTTCTTCGTCGTAACGATGAATCCATTAATTGCACTTTATCATTGGTCTCGTAATGTTCTTCCATAGTGCAGATGTTATTGCTCTAACAGCACGGCAAAAGGTGGGGTATCGATTGGGTCATCAGTGCTCCCACCTGACTAACTACATGTACAAAAATTTAGTACTGATAGACGGTTCATTTAATTTTGATTATGATATATTTCCGTGTCATTTGTAAAGCCAATTTTTTCTGCTTTCTGGAGAAAAATAATGTCACACAAATGTATGTGCGTTTAAAGGTAATCACAAGATGAAGTATCACTGTAAAATAATGCGATGCAATGATCTGGAAATAAACATTTCATTGCAATGCAACGAATTTACAGCATGTAAACACGGTTACATAATCAAGCTATATTTCCAGTTGTAGCTGACCTCGCATACAATGAGAAGTCAGGTTATACTGAAAATGTATAGCTTGACTTGTAGCTGGGCGTACCTACTCGATTTTACAAAAACACTAGGTTTGTAGGATATAACTAAACGAAGTTATAAACACACCCTAAAGGAATGGAATGTTGCATAGTGGACGCTGGCGATAATGCCAACTAGAAAAATAATCTAACAAAAGAAACTCCTCTGAAATTATGAATTTTATTTAACACTAGCTTCTGCTCGCGACTTCGTCTGCGTTAAATTTCGTGTTCCCCCGACCCTTCCCGTCGCGTCGAATCGCCTACCCGTTTTTCCCCGTTTTTGCAATATTTTTCATTACTGCTCCGCTCCTTTAAGTTGTAGCGTGATGTTATAGCCTATGTTACTCGCAGATAATGTAGCTTTTTTCCTCTTTATAATATTAGTATTATATAATTTATTAATTAATAATAGTGTAGATGGAAGCTTGAGTCTTAATTGTTTTGTTTTTAAGTAAGTTTTCAGGGTATATTCGTAGCGGCATCCTTTCTTTTATGCGCGATGAATTTGTTCAGAATTAAACAACATTTTCTTATGGATAAAATGAAACAGCGAATTGCGAAGCAAATTATGCCACGCTCACGTCGCCGATGAGCAACCAGCCTTATGTACCTTAAGCTTGGAGGCTCGGCTTTACGCTAATTTGGATTCGTTCCAGTTAAGGCCAATACAAACGGTGCGTTTGTTCTTTTTAGAAAAACGTAACGGCAAATGAAGATAAGTTCCGTACTAATCTGGAGAGAGAGGAAATAAAGGAATTTTCGCAGCTTATGTCGTTACTTTTATAGGTTCATTTGCATTTAAGGAAATAGGTGTTTATGCGAACATTGGTTGCGATTAAAATAACCTGTAATCCATTGGAAGGAAAAATACAAAAAAAAAAAAACTGTCTAAAGATCTATGCTCTTATACAAAGGCTAGGAAATTTAGAACAATTAAATGGAAAACCGGCCAAGTGCGAGTCGGACTCCCGCACCGAGGGTTCCGCACAAACGTTGTAGTACGTTTAAAATGATTTAAAATATTAATATTATATGATGTAACTAAACATTTACGGTTTTCGCAATTTTTCCTTTATCTGTGCTATAAGACGTTGCTTCGTACCAAATTTCAAAATTCTAGATCGACTGGAAGCACCCTTTACGTTTTGATTCCCTTGCGAGTTTCTAAAATTTGCGGAAATTTGCGGCATAAACGGCTATATCTTTTGATTACGTTACCTTAGAAGTTTGATTTTTTTTCACAGCTCCAAGAGACATTAGTATTTGATATAAATTTCAGCTTGACATCTCCACGCGCTCCTGAGAAAAAGGGTCTTGACAGACGGACGGACGGACAACAAAGTGATCCTATAAGGGTTCCACTTTTTCTTTTTGAGGTGCGGAACCCTAAAAATTATCTAATACCAAAAGTTAAAAGTTGAATGTTACAAATATTAAGTAAAACAAAAAACATTTTTTTTTTATGACATTGTTTGCACTTGCTCTGTTTGTCTATGCATCACCCAAAGGTTGACTGGTTATATGTTTATGGAATTAAGTTCACATGAGTACATCTGTGTGCTAGAATAATTGAATAAATAAATGAAAGAAGGTCAGGCATGAATGAGTCTTTCAATTTATTTTTTAAATAGGTAATACATTTACACCTCTGCCAAACCTTTTGAAGAAAACAGGCGTAATGTTTTAAGTTTAAAAAAAACTTTTAGCAGACAACATAACAGAGTGAGACGAAGTACTAATAACATTGTAGATGCTACCCAATATTACTGGCACCAAAAAAATCGCGTCTGCCAAATAAATTCAACCGAAACGCGGCGAACACGCCACTCGTTCCAATTTCAAATCCGCCGTACCTTAACAAGCTCTCATGTCAGGCGCCGATACCTTGATAATTAGTCCAGAGCGAAGGCACGTTTGACAAATTACCTTCACTTTGGAAGGTCGCCAGTTCGACGCCGACTCCACTCTACCTGGGAATACAATTAATCTCACTATTGTGTTAAATTCTACTATTAATCCGTACGTCGGCTGAAAATTTTCGAGGCTGTAGCTTCCAAAATGAGTTTTGTTTGGCAGGAATTGTTAGAAACTATGAGCATTGCGGGTATCTAGGTAACTAGTTGGGATTCCGCAAGGTTATGCCATGAGGAAATTGACTGTGCTCAGATCTTATTAATGAGTCTGTTTTGAAGTCGTTATCTGTGCCTAATTATAGATTAAGTATAATTCTAACACCAATTGTAACCTTATAGTAAACAAATAAACACCAACCAGATCGGATTAATAACGACAATCAAGCACAAGAGAGCTATAAAATCTGTTTTGGATGAAAGAAATACCAGCTATTCTTTGGTTAAGAAAAAAATGCTTTCGACCCTGAGCAAGTTAATACATGTAAGGTAGAAATTAATCGGTAACCACGTCCTTGCGACAGTGAATAAAATGATGACATAAATTAAAACAGGGCAAAGAATGTAATCCTACCGACTCTCATTTATCATGCCACTATTATCGTACCGGGTAGTTTAGCTACTACACTATTTACGTACCTACCTATTAAACTTAGTCGACGATGAGCATTCAAAACTCACAACAGCTCACTTTCTTTGGAGGAAAAATGCTAAGAGATAAACCACGAGCAGTATTCATATGCAAATGCGAATATATTCAACAGTAAACAGATAACAACCAAGAAACTAAAAATATAAAGCGCCTGCTAAAAAGTTGTTAGCAATGAACATAGTTTACAAGTTTTCTTGCTTGCATTTTGCACAAGGATTTTGTATAAAAGATAATGGGAAAGAGCCGGAATTTGCATTTTCAGTTAACAAAGCCTTCTGTAGTCTACAGCGGTAGTAGAAAAGATCTCATGAAGATTGCTCCCTTAGTTTTGTTTGTATCTTAAGCTAGCTACTGACAAAAGTTTACAAAACCTTTGTGTTACTAAGAGCTTTGTCACTTTTAACGGAATTTACTGAGGAAAGCTTTTATGAAACTGCCGATAGATTTTGATCGATGAATTGGTGCTCGAGGTTGGGCTTAAAGTGCAAATTGGTTTTCGGTTAGAACAATATTTCAAGTCCAGACACTTTTCCTGTCAAACATGAGCATCAGCATCCTTTATTGGTGTGAGTTCAGTCTGTAGTCTGTACACTTATTTATTTGCTAGGTTTAAGTACTGAGGAAGATACTACGGAGAAATACGGGAAATTTAAATTCATATTAATGTTGGGACCATAAAATATCGGGAATCGATACCGGAAATATGTATAACCCCGAAAATGACTTCAGGTATCGGCACACGTGTCGTGCACAGAATGATGCCTCCAAATTGACATCGCAATAAATATAACCAAGGGTTGCCGTTTAATATCCATCAAAGCCCTCAACACTCCGAGGGTTGGTTGTACGTCGATTTCATAAGCTGTAGCGATTATAAGCCCCGAATTATTTATGATTATTTCACGAACATAAGGTAGGAAACAGACAAGGATATAGGTAATTCAAGTAGGTATGTATCTTGGTTCTGGAGGTTCTGAAGTGACGAACAGGTATCAGAGGACGTAGTATTGGAAGGCCTCCTACGAGGCGGACTGATGACCTGGTGAAGGCCGCAGGAATACGCTGGATGCGAGAAGCACAGAACCGGTTGAAGTCGCGGTGTCTGGGGCAGGTTTGAAGTCTTACGGTGGATAAGATGATGATATATAATGGGCATAACTTATAATATTAGGTATGTTTTTTCGCAATTTATTTGTAAAACGTTAGTAAAAAGAAAAAAATAGTTAAAAAAAACTAAAAAACACGCTTCCATTGAAAACCAAACTAAAAAGTACAAAATAATGGAATAAAAGCGTGGGGTGTTTTTAAGGTATTTTTTTATTGATATCAGAGGCACCCCACGGTTTTTTAAACTATTATTATTTATTTTCTATTTTTTAGGGTGTTTCGAATTTTGAGACGTATGTCAGCGTAGTTTGTGACGTATGTCAGCGTAGTTTTCGAAGACCGTTTTTTTGCTGTCCTGGTAACCCTGGCAAGGATAATGGCACAAATTAGTTAGTGACGTATGTCAGCGTAGTTTTCGAATACAGTTTTTTGCTGTCCTGGTAACCCTGGCAAGGATAATGGCACAAATTTATGAAATTATTGCATTGTCATCGGTCCTTGACAGGTGTGCAAAGTTTGAATGAAATCTGGTCGTTTAAAGTGGGTCAAAATCGCGCTATAAGGAGTCGGTTACAAACAAACATACAAACATACAAGTGAAGCTAATATAAAGCGTGTAAAAAGGCTTATTTTATTTGGCATCAAAATCTCATGAAATGAACACAACCTTTAAATTTTCAAACGAATCAATTACTTGGAATCAATTAATTAGAATAGCAACTCAAAGGCCTTGTTGGCAAAAAACAAACTTGTAGATAAATGAACGACTACGTTTGTAGACCCTAATGAGGGAATGAAAGATAAATAATACCTAAAGAACAAGTCTTAATTAAGGTTTCTCTTTATGGCTAGCCAGTTTAGGCCTTTCAAGAGACCCTCAATAAGTGTGGGTGTTCCTAATTACGTAAGCATACTTAGCTCAAATTATAATGTCCTACAGCTTAGGCAATCTGAAAAAGATTTTTTTTCATGATGGCTTAAATATAAAGTCAGAAAAGTCGTCGGGCGGGCTCTATTTGTCATTTAGTTGGGACCGCAAATTAGCAAACTTAGAGTATACGCTTTCCAGGCAAATATGTATACAGGGGGACTAAAAAAGTACATGTAGGAGCAGTTTTGTGTCCTAATCTAGTACCATGACTAATATAACTAAGTTGGTTGCTAGATACCAATCATATACAGATGACGGATGAGAGACAGATTGAATCAGATTGAATGTACCTGTCAGTCAGTCAGTGCACGCATTTGTCACGCAATCGTGCTGCTCATCTCAAAGTGATTTGACGAAAAATACCAAAAAATCTGACATTAGTGGGGTAGAGCTTGACACTGGTGGGTTTTAGTCAGTAAACGTCAGATACGCGCTCCACTCAGAGTGGGAGAACACACTTTTTTTTTTAGTTGAGCCACTGCTCTCCTCGGACAGCAATGATGGCGTAGTGGAATCGGCCGCGATTTGCAAATTGTAGATCGTTTTTCGAAATCCTGACAGGCGCTTTACCTTGCGTGAATTATTTCGTCGCCACTGCTCTCCAAAACGCTAAAAGAAAACACCGTGAGAACACCGGCATATCCTAGAACCAAACATTCCAAGACATGTGACATCTACTAACTCGCGCTGGGACTACTCTCTCTCACAGAGGGGAGGCCTGTGTCCCAGCAGTGGGAATATTATAGGCTGATTGTGCTGATGATTATGAGATGATGCTGTCAGCCGGTATAAAATCTACTATATTTAACACGTTGACGGACAGTATTCCCTTACTGGTTAATCGTGTTGAGACACTACAAAATTTCATTTTAATTAACATTTTTTTTTTAACGTACGATAAGACAGTAAAAGATTAAAACTCTATCCGTCGTGAAACTACAGAATGCCCTTCCTTTTTAACCGACTTCAAAAAAAGGAGGAGGTTATATGTTCGACTGTATGTATTTTTTTTTTTTTTTATGTATGTTCACCGATTTCTCCGCCAATTGTCAACCGATTTTGAAAATTCTTTTTTTATTCGTAAGGGTATACTCCTGAGGTGGTCCCATATTAATTTTGTGAAGATTTGATGTATACTTTGGGAGATAAATGAAGGAACTCCTCAAAAACAAACAGTACACGTAATGTGATTTGGATATTGTACTAAAGATCAAAAATAATTGCTGGTTCTATCTATCCATCCGTGGTGAACTAATTATAGTCTTCGAAGATACCGCATGGAACTCCTCATCGGTGAACAGTACATATAAGAACTTACAGTGAAAGGTTAGAAGGTTAGGGGATAATTCTTTGAATATTATAGGCACGTTTAGACCGTTACTTGTATTCTTATATTCCGTTGAGCTGATGATGGAAGGTACAACTCCTTATCGATCAGGAGTTAGAAGATATCTTGTTCTAGATAGACATAATCGTTGACATCGAGAATTGATTCCTCAGCAGACACTAGAGATGGACTACTGATGATGAGTTCGGGAGACAGACACCGGAACTCTTTAAAAAATGACAGGAAATCAACCACGATTTCTGCTATCGCATAAATATGCATTGTTTGTTTGGAATTAGTGCAGGGTGAATACCACAACTAAAAATTTAAAAATAAAAACTTTTTTACAAGTCGGTTGTTTTTTTTTTGTAAAAAAGTTTTTTATTAGTATCATATTATTATACCAAATATAACGTCGCAAGGCGTACTGATTGCAAGCAAAACAAAAGGTTGACGTCGATAGGCGTACTGTCGTATTATTTTATCCAGAGAGAACGTCGAGAGGCGTTCTGCCCGTCAACGTGTTAATAAAGAAAAATGCTGATATATCAAGTGATTCAGGAGTTATACTAAGGTGTCGTTAAAGTTTAGTTTAGTCAAAGGTTAACCGATAGTTTAGCCACTTTAATACCATTATTCTAGTAAATAAACCCACAAAAGTATTAAGTTTTATGTAGTAGGTAATGTACTGAATGCCCAGTTATTTTTTACTAACGGCCAAACACATTCACATCGGCTGTTTACTAAGGGAATAAGGACATAGTTGTTACGCACAGTCCATTGAGCACGGCCTATGGCTTCATTAACGAAAGTCATCAAAAAGGTTATTGGAAAGACGCAATGGAATATGAAATCGAATGGTCGTTGTTAATAAGTTGTAATCAGCAGAGGAACGTGAAAAATAAACGGAAAATAAAGTTGGGAATTGATCAAAAGCATTTCTGTGAAATAGTGCGCTGATTGGAAAATCTATCCTTCCAGCTTTCAGAGGACACTTAAAAACTAAAATTTATGTGATAAAAAATTCTGCTATTCAGTATATTTCTATTCTCATAAATTGACGACATCTGAGAAAAGATAGAGCAGCAGATTTTTTTTACGCGATTTCAGGATTCTGTATAATGATGCGTTCAATGACTCTATACATATTTAGTTCAATAACACCAAATGTAATGGCATCTTTCAACCTAGATGTGCGTGAGTCGTAGTTGTAAATTTAGAGTTATTAAACAAAAGCAATTTACCAGCTAGGTGCCAGAGTTTCCCTAAGAGACTTTTTTAAAGATATTGGTATTTTTACGGTGTCATCACAATTCATTTTCGCCAACATCTTATATATTAGGCAAAATATACACTTATACGCTAAAAACAGTGATATTCACACTGTTAACACTAGAAGTAAGGACAAACTACGTGTTCCCTTTCACCGGCTTCATAAGGTGCATAACTCATTTGTTGGGCTTGGTATAACATTTTACAACAAGCTACCACCTTCTTTACTAGAATTACCTTTTAATGCGTTTAAAGCTCAAGTAAAGTCCAACCTTTGTCAAAAGGCGTACTATTCCATCAACGATTATTTAAATGATAAGAATAGTTGGTCGCTGTGATTAACTCAAGACAATGTTTATGTTCTTTCTCCAGTATTAGCGTACCAAGTGATAGGTTCAATATAATTGTTTCCATATTTTTATTTTTTATTTTACTGTTTATGCCAATTTTATTTTATAAGTATTGCATAATGTGGTTAGCTAGCGACCTCGACAAGTAATCATTCAATTTTTGCTTGAGCAAACGGCAGCAAGTTCGTCATGCTCCCTTAGATGTCAATGCTTGCGGTAGCGTCGGGGGTCGGGTTACCCCCTTCCCTCAAATATGGTGGGGGGTAATGGCTGATCTTTGCGTTATGCTCGTGAACGGGTGCTGCTTGTGGTGACTGGTCGTCTTCCTGAATTTGATGTTGATATTATTATTAATATTACTTACCTGTTTAATTTATTTTACGTCGATGGTCCTAGTTTATCATTTGTGGCCTCGAGTTGTAACTCAGGTCGTAACAGCTATGTAAACATTCAGCATTGCATATGTAAGCTGTCACGCCCTTTATGCCAGGAGGCTTTTATTTTTGCAGCCATGTTTACATTATACATATTTTTTTGCTTATGCTTGAGTATAGTTTTCATTTTATTTGTTGGTATATTGGGTTGGCTAGCTGGCATATAGCAAATCATTTAATTTAATTTGTGTCTCTTAATGTTTTACTATATACCATTGTATAGAATCAAGTTCTTCTAACTGGACAGACAGCTGCGCTGTTGGGGAGTTTGTTGGCCACTTCTTCTTTCCAGCTAAAGCACTAGGAAGTGCGCGACGGGTGGGCGTTTTGGGGGGACTGTCTTTTGTAATTTTGACGTTCGAAAAGTGCTGATCCTCAGCCTAATTTGAATAAATGACTTTAGATTTAGATTTTGAAAAATAACGGCTGCTTCTTGCTAATGCTATTTTTGTTTAATTTATAAAATCACGTGAAGCAGGCGTTATTTTGTGTAATAATTATAAATCTACGACTGCGATTCACTGACATCTAGGTTGAAAGATGGCATACTATATCTATCTGTATATCTATAAAATAGAAATCACGCCGATCGAAAACAAAGTAATTGAGTGAGCAGGCGATGCGATAGGTCGCAGAAACAACAAATTCACATTATCACGCGGACGAAGTCATGGGCAGAAGAAGCTAGTAAAAAATAACGTCCATAAGTTTATGGCAGGTAGAGACACACTAGAATATAGAAGTACCTATAGTCGTAGTATTATTTCAGCTTTTCAACACACACACAACAACAGTCCCGGTTACGTTGTTACCGTGATGTAACTTCACAATTAATTAGCACCTAGAATGGAATGTAGGTATCTACATACTTGCCTTTTGCCTACCGTAGCTTCAAATTCCAACGCCTGAGAGTTCCTGCCTTGCTTGGAGTGCCAGTATGTCGCGTTGTCACGTGGAATTCCGCTCAGCTTTGAACGGGACGAATTAAAGAGGAACCGTCAAAGCCCAAGTAGCTGGAGTGGACACGGTACGACAATTGTCACACTTGTTGACGAATTTGTGTCTTTGGTATACCATACACTGTCACCTGAGTGATTATTCCGCCTCGAAGGATCGATGGCAAAAAGCGTGACGAAAATTCGAACGATTTTTTAATTGAAAATATAACAATTCTATGGCACTAGAGGTCGCCCAGTGGTCTTTCTGCCCTCCTTCTGCATATAAATTTTAACTGGGCGAAACAGTATTTTATAATATAAAAATCTTTAGTATTTACGATACGTTTACTTGTGCACAGCAACTTCATAGCAAGTTTATTCCATAGGTAAAACTACACTGAATAAATAAAACAATAGGAAATATTTTACCACCCAGGTGATACAGAAAGCACGTTCACAGGTTAGCAGCACGTTGAGACGACTTTAATACCTCAAAAAATCTACATCTAGGTTACAATAATTATATTATTTGCCACTGAGCCCCAAACTAGACAGTTTCGAAAGTTTTTAATTTCAGGACAATCCTTTTCCATTTTTCAGCGGATTGATTGAGTACCATGGCTGTGGAAATGTACCAAACCGAATGAAAGACTAATTTCACATTTCAGGTACTAACTTCACTATTTAGGTTTCCAGAAATATAAAATTTTGACATTGGGAGATCGAGGCATCCACATTTCGTGCGGAATTCAATAATACTCCAATAAAAATGACAAAACTTTACACAACGCTGCATTTCCGGTAAAGTATCATTTGCTAGTATTTTCTTGCTACCTTAGCCTGCACGAGGCAGGTCAGATAGTGGAATTGTGTCAACAATCATAATGGAAGCTTCCGGGAGTCACAGACTTTCTCGGAATACCTTCCTTACTTTTTTTCAATTACCTCCAACAATTTCCTACCCTATTCGCGTAAAGTCCGAAGACTTTTCATTGAAAGCTTGAAAGAGAACGATTTTTCATTTATTGGTTATATTTTTTATGGGCTTACGAAAATAGTTATTGATTGAGCGGTATTTTAATTAAATATATTTTGGTTTGCCTTTCTTTAAAACTATTTAAGTGGGCATTTTTAGATGTTTGTCAAACGGGGTCCCAAATAAATTCAAATAGGGATAGAACAAAGACTATTTATATTCTCTTTGGGATAGAATGATAATGTTTGGTAAACCGGGCTATGGGGCTACCTATTGGTAGGTAAAAAGTTCCAACAATAAATAATTTAAAAAATGTACTTAGTAACTGGAGTTTTGCCGGCTATTCAAAGGAAACGATCAATGGGAAGCATGCACCAAACTTCTGACTTATCATAAGTGGCCATGTACATAGGTTAATATGAAAAAAAAAAAACAGTTGTAACAACAAATTGGAAGTAGCTACGTACTTCCCTAAATGCACTCTTCCCAAGAATAACTATTACAATTTAACATAAAGAACACGTATTCTCGCAATTTACATTTCCAGGCCAGTCCTTATTGTGAACGAATAACTCTAATTTTACAAAACACTCTTAAACTCTTATTTCGTTATAAAAACTGCTTGTTTACGTTAAACAATAACACTTCTTGCCACAATGTCTTGTCCAGACTCATATTGCTGCTTACTCTAGCTTTGACATTTCCAATTACGTTCACAATAGCTCGATAAAGGAGACGTTCAATTAGCCCAGTTCCCGGGATCCCGGGATTCCGAGATTAAAGTGGGCTGCCAGCCCTATTCGTCGACAGATTGAGGGGTTCGGATATGGTGAGGTGTATTTTTAAATGATTGATTTATTAAGGTTTTAAATGTGTTTGATTAAAATGATTAGGATACCGGCTCTTCAATTTTGTAAAAGACTTTTCACATTCCGAAGGATTTTCAATGATGTTTACAATCCATTGTTTCTTTTGTTTAAAAGATTGGTCTGATCAATAATGTAAATAAAGTAATGAGTGGTTGTTGACCTGTCAAAAATTGTAAGCTTATTATGCAATTACACCAGGTGTTTTAGTCGCTACCTGAAGTTTAAACCTTCTGCTTCCAGTATTATAGTTTTGGGTATGTGAGTACCTACTACTAGCTGTAATACTGTAACCCATAAAATTTGTTCTATTCTGCCTACTTTCTTACATGTTTCTAACTTGGTTGTTCATGTTCAATCAACTGATTGGACAGGTCCACTCAATCTGAATGGTTATTTTCTCTAAAGACCACTTCAGGCACCAAACCACATGGTCTTCACATCTGACCAAGATTATGTCTGGACTTTAAAAGACACTGTGACCCCTGAGTGTGTTTCGGCCTTTTTTCTCAGAGTCATTAGATAGGAAACGCCGATCTCATCTAGTTTTAAAAATATGATTAACGTGTAAAACTATTCGTACAAACCTAATTCATCATCATCATCATTTCAGCCGAAAGAGGTCCACTGCTGTACATAGCTCTCTCCCAAATTTTGGGCGTTTTGCCATAATCGCCACGCTTGGCAGGCGAGTTGGCGATCGCAGTAAGCAAACCTACTTGCAGAAATAAAATAATTTATCATTATCAATGTATGACTATTGTTGATTTCGGAGAGCGTTTGATCTTTCGTTAAATCATTTTTAGGGTTCCGTTGCCATGTGGCAAAAAACGGAACCCTTATAGATTCGTCATGTCTGTCTGTCTGTCTGTATGTCCAAGTATGTCACAGCCACTTTTTTCCGAAACTATAAGAGCTATGCTGTTGAAACTTGGTAAGTAGATGTATTCTGTGAACCGCATTAAGATTTTCACACAAAAATAGAAAAAAAAACAATAATATTTGGGGTTCCCCATACATAGAACTGAAACTCAAAAAACATTTTTCTTCAAACTCATACGTGTGGGGTATCTATGGATAGGTCTTCAAAAATGACATTGAGGTTTTTAATAGCATTTTTTTCTAAACCGAATAGTTTGCGCGAGAGACACTTCCAAAGTGGTAAAACGTGTGTTGGGGGGGGGGGGGGCCCGTAACTTCTAAAATAAGGGAATGATAAAACTAAAAAAAATACATGATGTACATTACCATGTAAACTTCCACCGAAAATTGGTTTGAACGAGATCTAGTAAGTAGTTTTTTTTAATACATCATAAATCGTAAACCACAATTTACCTTTCATTCAGTCAACTCAAATATAAAAATTAAAAAAAATATATCATAAACATAAACCTTATGCATAAACTGTGAATACTTGCAGGTTTGTACGGAACCCTCGGTGCGCGAGTAAGACTCGCACTTGGCCGGTTTTTTTTAAATCTGTGAAAGAAGTGCACAATTTCCCCAAAAATAGCAGTCTGGCTCCTAACAATGGTTTAAAATTGTATATGAATACATTGCCATCGTCTTAAATAGCTCAAGTACAAGCAGTCCACTTTCTGATTTTCGGAAGGTTTATCATAATTACACCTAACAGCACTACCATAGGTCAGTAATAAGTAAATAAACTTGACTATATGCATAATAGGTATGCAAATCTCTCGTAATGTAAATAACATTACGAGACATAAGGCAAATGATTTGATTTCATGTTCTGTAAATAAATAAATATCTTAAATAAATATCTTGGGACAACCAACACACCGTTATCTGATCCCAAACTAGGCAGAGCCTGTACTATGGTAATCAGACAACTGATAAACATACTTATATATTTCTAAATACATACATATTATAGATAAATTAGACCTCGACACAGAACAAATGATTGTGCTCATCACACAAAGTTTTGTCCTGAGTGGGAATCGAACCCACGACCTCAGTCTTTGCAGTCAGGGTCACTAACCACTAGACTAACAGGCCAGTCAATGTACATTAAATCAAAACATTTGCTATATGTCAGCTGGCCAAAAACCTTGCCAACAAATTAACAACCTTTGAGGGTTTAGATTTGGGACGGCCTGTGCCTTCATATTCTCACCACTTACGAATTACCTCAGCCTGTCAATTCCCGTCACCTCATCCTGGACCAAAATCAGCTGATTATCTGTAATCCTTACGAACAACGAGACGTAAGCGGTACTCGTAATGACGTCACTTATCCTAAACACATTGCTCGCATTATACGTTCTATTACACCTAGCTCTCACCCCAATTAAGAGACTAAACGGGCAGCGTGATCAGTTCCATATCAACCAATCTACAACCAACCTTAGGCTGACCAGATAAAGTTGAGTTTTAGTTAACAGTTGGGGTATTTAGACTAAGGATTACTAAGAGAACAATGTGCGCTGTGTAGGCGAATTAGTCCTAATGGTATCTGCACTATAGGTGTAGGAAGTGATTGCAAACATTGGCTTTTGTGACTGGTTTGATGGGGTACTAAGTAAAAGGGTATTGTAAGGTCGTTGGATAAGACATTTCGGACAACGTATTCGGATACTTTCATAGCCAATTGTGGAGTTCTCTCCCAGCATCTGTGATTCAATATTTAACCAGTCAGCTTTCAAAGCAAGAGTAAACACGTATCTTTTGGGCACGTTCGTTCCACCATAGACCTTTTTTTTCATCTTTTTTTTTGGATGGGCAATCGTCAAATTACTTCTCCCGCTCTGGGCGAAGCGGAAGGGCGTGTCAGACTTTTACTGACTAAAATCCACCCGTGTTCCTTCAGTTGCCCATATGCCAGGGCCACGGTAACTCTTTTGAACGAATCTTACGACCTTGGCAGGCATCGATCCTAGCAGACCCCTTCAGTGTTGCTGACATCTCTTTGAGGCGCGCGTGAAACACTACGCGCCGTCGACCCGAGCCTGGTCCTTACCGGGTGGCGAGCTACCCATTGCTTGCCGCCCGCAAGCTCGCGCCTACGGTGGCCGGGAGTCCGCTATCGACTCCCGACGCCCAGGCCGTCTCCTCCTGCGGCGGCTAGGGACGTGAGGGCGCAGAGACTGCCTCTCCCTCACGCGCCCCGCCTCCTCCTTCGCGAGCATTACTGCTTCGCAGAAGGAGGTGTCGGCTTCACCACCATCACCGTACACCATACCGTTCGGCACCATATACCTGAAATATAACTGTCCAAAAAAGGTAAGTTAATAAAACATTTTTGCTTCGTTTGGTGGTTTATTAATTCGTTTCAAAGGACCACTTTCAGGTATATGAATACTTGTGCAGTGGATCCAGGTGTAAACTTGCAAATAACAAAACAATTTTTTCAGTTATTTTCACGAACCAACAGAGAACCATCGCTATGGGCGTAAAGACTTATGGAATTTCCATAAAAAAACTGCGACCCTTTCTTAACATTTGTGGGCGCCGCGGCGGCAATGTGGTAAGCAATTAAGGGATCAGCTCTAAGATCTTCCTGCCCCTAATAACAACATCCCGTTGTAGATTATGTCGAGCCCTTTGACCATATGTGAGTGATAATAGGGAGACTTATAAACCCACTTAAGTACGCACGGACGGCGATGAGCTGATAATTATGTTTTGGCTAAGCTACAGTTAAACTTCATATCAGCTTCATATTAATATACCAAAATATGTTTAGAGAGCCTACAGACTGCTTCGTAAGTATAGTGGTTCCAAACGCTTACTGCTGAGCATAAAGTCGTAAAAAAAAATAAAAAAAAACATTAAAAAAAACTCTTAACAGTAGCCCGTAGTCTGGATATGTGTGTCCGGTTTATGGCAGTGAGCTGCCCCCATATTACATGGGACTTAAAACGTAACTTGCGAAATGTGAGTGTACTAAAAGGTGCACCTATGCTTTAGCTTTTGCCTCAAGGCGTGATGGTAAAACTCATTTTTAACCGACGAAAAAAAACGGAGGAGGTTATCAATTCGACGCGTATATTTTTTTTTAGTTTTTTTTTTTTTATGTATGACCACGCATAACTTTTTACATAGTAGTCCGATTGTGATAATTCTTTTTTTATTGGAAAGGGTATACTCCGAGGGTGGTCTCATATAAATTTGGAAAACAAAATTGAACCCTAAGGGTCGGAAAACAGGGGATGATTGATTGTTCACTCACTGATTGTAATGTTTAACCCCGCATAACTTTATACAGAGTAGTCCGATTTTGATAATTCTTTATTCATTGGATAGGGTATACTCCGAGAGTGGTCCCATATAAATTTAAAAAACAAAATCGAACCCTAAGGGTCGGAAAACAGGGGATGATTGATTGTTCACTCACTGATTGTAATGTTTAACCACGCATAACTTTATACAGAGTAGTATTATAAGTACATTAAAGCCACAAAAAAGTATAAAATAAAAACTTTTTACCAAAAACTTTAACCGCCGAAAAAACTGAAAAGCAAAAAATAATAAACCTTAAAATTATGAGTCGGCGCTGAAAAACCAATGAACAAAGATCACTCAAAGCGCCGACTCATAATTTTAAGGTTTATTATTTTTTGCTTTTCAGTTTTTTCGGTGGTTAAAGTTTTTGGTAAAAAGTTTTTATCATGCTCAATTTTCTCAATTGAAATTACAAGAAACGGAAAGTTTTCGTAGAATTAAAAAGACACCTGGACAATAGACTAGAAAAACGCTTCAATTGAAGACCCAACTAGTTAATTAACAGTGAAATTAGAAACAATAGTGTTTTACACTTCAGTACGTTAAACGCGGGATACAGACAAATTACCTAAAAGTACTTTGTTTTGTTCTGTAAATGACAAACGCATTTCAAATTGATTAATTTTATGTAAGTATGTTATGTCTGTGGAGAAATCCTACTGCACTAAGAGAAATACTGCTGTTTTACAGGTAACGTCAAAATAATTAATTAGTTAGCAATTTGACTGCCAACTTAAATTGACCATATCAACTGTCATTCTTTTACATTCGTATCTAAATACGTAGTAAGTTGGGTGTCATTTTGCTTATAATGAAAACTCTTACTTACTGTAAACTCAATAGTCAGAATCCAAGATTTAACTCTTTTCTATAATGTTTTTGTTTTGGAATTGAATTATTTGATTATATCAGAGGTAAGTCAGTTAAGTTACATTTACAAGGAATACAAATTGCCACCAGATCCTTTAAAATTAAATGTACTCCAGAAACAACCAAATACATATCACACCACTAGTATCAACATTGCGAGCGCGTGACAAAGCATTTCTTTCAGGGCGACAGACATCTTGACACCCTCCTAGTTTCTGAGAACGTGACATGACAGACAAACTGACGATTGATGTTTGAACGCACTGCGTCTGGCGTAAAGATTCAGATAAACGACTTTTTGAATATGCGTAAATACTCCAACGAAATTCTTACAAGTTGGAGAATATATTTTCTTTGTAGCGCTGATGTTTTCTCTGTATTTTCGAGTAGGTGTCGAAGAATAATAGATGATACGAACCTTTCCACCTGATGTACATACTAACTCTTGGCATGATAGTATACAAATTGAACATTTTTGTCTCTTCGCAACTTGGTATAAACTGTTCGGTGTCGGACAGTGTTTTTTTGTACTCCAGATTTGGTTATTTCTCTTTATTTTTAAAGGCGGTGCTTCTGAGACGGGGAACTGTTTGATTAATTAATGACTGCCTCGTCGGTTTCTTGGTTGGAGCCGCTAATGCTGAGCATGTGGTTCTGGATCCTGGTTCAATTGTCTTGAGTGTTACAGGGTTTCTTCGCCAAGGATTGCAGTATGATAGTAAAATGCTGTTGCCCATTCTCTGGTTAATCCTTTAGTCGCCTTTTAGGACACCCACAGCATGTCCGGCACCACAGGAATTGTGTGTATACAGAGGAAAATTCAGTATAGTGCTTTTTTTACGATTTGGAACAGTTTCAAAGCAATCAATATTTATTAATCAAGCCACGTGAAATCTTGAGCTGTAACTTATTCTAAGTTATTTGAATTTTAAAAATAATTAACGTGTAGGAAGTTATATTTTTAAATATCAAACATTTTTTTAGCAGAAAAAATAATCAAGAAATTGGGTTTTACACTTGTTTTAGAATTTATTTACTAACTCAAGACAGAGGATTATGGTTTACGCAGCAGTGAGCACTGCTCTCCTAGCTAGGTTATGAAAACCTGTGTTAAGGAGAAGAAGTCCGGTCCTCTAAGGTACAATGTCGTAATCTTATATCTTATATATATAAAAATCTTGTGTCACGATGTATGTTGCCAATAAACTCCAAAACTACTGAACCGATTTCAACCAAATTTCACATGTAATCGTATTTTGGTCTAACTTACTGGATAGGATAGTTATCATCTAAATTATTCGCTTATGTCGTGAATGTAATCGAATAAAATGTATCAATTAATTGTTTCTTAAGCAAGTGTTTATTTACTGTTTAGTTTTATGAAGTTCTCATAGATGGCGGTGTACGTTGATTCATCGATAAAATTCTTCAATATTGTTTGACATCTAGGTAGCAAATACACCCAATAGATGGTGCTGTGTTCTGTTTTTTAGAATATAAAAATTCTATTACTTTATTTCACATAATATTTATTTATGTTCACGATATAACCGTATTATTTTAATGGTTTGAGACTGATATTTTTATAATTATACTGCGTATTATGTTACAATATTATTACCATTAATAACAAAAAAAAATAAAAAAATTGTACTATTTTTGTTCGAGAATTATTAAAGTCTTGGCGCCAAAGGACATTGCCAGCCAATGGGCCCCTAATTTTTGGTGCCGGGCAGAGACTATTTACTTCTCAAAAATTAAGTCGTTATTTTATAAGTCCAATTTTATTTTATCAACATTTCTTTCACCCTAGTATAGAAACCGAAATTAATCATTATTTTATTGAATCAAAGGAAGTTCTGCCATTAAAACTTAACCTGAATGTTGCCAAGATAGACGACAGATTATGTCAATTAAATGGTAATCGATTGAAAATATCGATATATTACTATTCAGCCGACTAAAAGTATCGGAGATGTTTACAATAACTTTTCTCCGGTCATAATCTAGGTCTCATGTAACTGATTAGAGGTATATTCAAATCGCGTTTTAAAATAGGCAGTGGGCGCGCTAAAATAAAATAAAAAATAGAAATCGGTATTAAACAAACTAAAACACGAAAGAATTATAATTTGAGGATATATATGTCGTGGGTCGTAGAATTGATCACTTTATAACGTGACTAGCCATTTCATGAATTAGTTGTATTTCATGATATGGCCAACTAAAACTGGCTAGATCGTTTAAAAATTAACGTATGATGATATAATGGATAATCGACGTTTGGTCATTGAAATTAATGTACACTTTCTATGATATTAAAATGTCTAAATAAAGTAGGAACTTACGCATTGCTCTGTAAGAACAAACATAAGCTAACAATTAAAACTCAAATAAAAAAAACTTAAACTCTCCATTCAAATCAAAATCTAATTACAATTAAAAGAGATATTTTAAACTGTGCATCAAACTAAAAATACTAATTGTGTACCAAATAATAGACTTTTACAATTATTGAGGGAGTTGGGGTATCCCGACTCGGATAGGTTACGTTAGAAGGAGATGATGGGGTCTAGTGAACATTTCTTATGAGGTAATTTTAGTTTAAAAACTTGATAAAGCATATTTTAGTGCACAATCAGTTTTTTTTATGGAGCAAAGGCATGTTTTGTAGTAGAAACAGTAATAAATTGAGGAACAGTTAAATAGTACTCCAACTCAAATCGTATTTACTGATGTCGGTGGCAAAACTGCACCATAGCTGCATTAAGTTATTTACATCAAACATCGCAGCTTTGTGTCGTAATTATATTTCACTACACTTCTATCTTCGATTTGAAATTATTCACTTTTATTTAAGAATATAAATCGTTTGCAAAAGTATCTCTTTAATTATGTAAATAGAAAGCATTAAAAAAAGAAAGAGAAACTGTTTACAACTGTTGCACAAACAAAACGGTCACACCACAATTCTTAAATGATATTACCTACTTTTATCAAATCGATTTGGTAAATCGATCAACAAATTATTTCACATGGCCACACCTACCCCGCGTTCCGAATCACAATAAATAACATCGCTGTTAGCGCGTCAAGAAATCGCCACACTTTGCGGAAGGATTGTTTGGCGCGCTTACATTATAGATTTTGCGTAACTCGGAACGCGAGGCTAGACTAGACAGATTAATCTGTCAAATCAATACATCATTCAAATTCAATTCAAATTGATTTTTTTAGTGGTAAGTGAGCAAAATATTGACTCTATTTAGTTTAAGTGAGCTTTGGACTCTTGTTTTAGTGATAAGTGAGCAAATTGACTCGTTTTTAGTTAAGCCTATATTCTTGCTTTGCTCCCTTCGATCAAAAATGTACTCCTGAAAAATGTCTGCACCTGGTAGAGATCGGGTAAACTACTCTTTATCTCGCCGGTGCAGCGGTGTGTCATTGCTCTTTACGTCTGGCGCCTAATCTTCGTAGACGTCAAATCGAAGAATTAGATGAAGCAATACTTAGCCTTCTGAGATCCTGGGTAACATCTACATTGGTAAGTTTATATGTCATTTACAATATATATATGAATACTTACGATGCCTACCTGGTCAATCAAGGAGTCATCGTCTGACAAAACAGGTAAATATTCAGGCAGCTAAGTTCCAATTCGTTTTAAGCAATGTTAGAAGTGTGCTTTCTATGAAAAGACAGCAGCTTTCTGTGTCCTAAGGTTATTAAGCCATTGTGCACACAATAGTAATAGATATAGTGTAAAAAGTAAGATTTATGTCTGCATACTTGAACTTTTTATGTTATCATACATTTATTTTCATTTATAAACAAAATGTCATTATCATGTATTTGTCTCAGACCTATCCTCTAGATATATGGCTTAACTATTCCCTTTTTATAATTAAAGATTTACAATATAATCTATCATTTGTGGTAAAACTATTTTGTAATTAATTTTAAGCACATGAATTAATATACTTAGGAATTCACAGATTTTTTTTTTTGTTATCTTTTCAGATATGTTCTGATGACATCCTGTGTGCAGAAGGTTTTGTATTATTAGTAAACCGGACATCATCTAATACAAGTCTATCCCTTGTATACCCTGCTCTTGGACACCTAAACATATGTTTTGCATGTGGCTTGTCAATTGCAAGTCGCAGAACTCACAGTTAGTCAAGATTGTCCTCTAAGGAATGTTTTACTAAGATGGACACGTAAGTGTTTAATCTTATTTATTTATATAAACTTAATGTACATATAGTAATTGAATAACAATTTATAGTATAAATATAATATTTTTGTTTTTAGGTCTTGCATTTGGAATGAGTTTGTCATCCTTGTTGGGAAGCTGCATCAAGAGTAGCACAGAGGCCACCCATTGCTGGCAGTAAACAACCCACTGTGGAGTCTGCACCAGTGTCTGATAACATAGACAGTAACATCATTGCAGATGTTGTGATTCCTATACCAATTATAGCCCCAGTGCAATTTCTAGATGATACATTCCTTGAAGAATAAATGTCTATTGTTGTTATTGATTATTTTACTAATTAAACAGCTGTATAGCAGCATACTGTATTTTAATCTCCTCTATAATTAAACAGCTGTATAGCAGCATACTGTATTTAAACCTCCTCTATAATTAAACAGTTGTATAGCAGCTTACTGTATTTTAACCTCCTCTATAATTAAGCCCCTCCTACATAAACTACAGTTAATCATGGATGGCAGTGAACTCAATAGGAAGCGGGATAGTGATTTTACTATGTTGCTATCGCTCACAAAAGATGCTGTTTAGCTTTAGTCATCATCAACCTAGCGTTTTTTCAACTATGTTGGGGTCGGCTTCTAGTCTAACCGATGCAGCTGAATACAGTATTTTTCAAAGAATGACTGCACATCTGACCTCCACAGCCGATACACAAGTTTATAACATATTACTGCTTGGTAAGAGATTATCACACTTGCGGGATTGGCTACTCATAACGAGTATCTAAGGTTTAATTATAGCATGCAGAACCAATAGCTTGAATGTAGTAACAGCCACTAAGGAGGAATTTATATGTAATGGATGGTCGCCCATTTGATGAGATAGATCTGTGCGGTTATTGTAACAGCCACGAGCTCCTCTAACCAAAGGTTTTAGCCGTTGGTATTTATTTTTAATAAGTGGTTAAGGCACAGCCCAGTTAATGCTGACTGCCGGGTGGTCAGTCCAACATAATATCTAGCAACAGAAGATGCTATCAAAATCAAAAGTCATTTATTCAAAATAGGCTATGTAGGTAATAGGTAGAACGGGCTGGTGTCTGCAACTCCACGACTGAGCGCGTATTTTGCGTACGGAAGATGCTGTGTAATGTTTTTATTTGATTCTGGAATCAATATTAATACATAAACAATATTATTATTTTAATTTCAAATATTTTTATAAAAAATATTGTTTTATAACCTCAATTTCATCATCTTTAAAAAATGAATTTCTCTAAAACTAGGGTGAAAATCTGAAAATTGTTTTCAGGATCTGAAAAGGTAATTGTTGTTCTTCAAAACCAAGTTTAAACCACCGCTGCCCGCGTTGTTTTTCTAGGGGCCCAAATCTCCTAACAAAACGGGCATTGTCCTTTAATCAAAGTTTCAAGATCTGGCCATCAAATTCTATAGAGTCGCCATCTCTGGTTTGAATGTCCAAAGCTTTGGTATTTCATTTGTTCTCGAGACCTCCTCTGAGCGTAAACAAAGCTTCCTCTCGAACCATCGAGATCCACTATTTCGAACAATCGATCAATCGATTCTTCTCGAAGCATGCGAACTAGAACGTTCGGGAAATTCAAGGTTCAGGTATAAATACTGGCGCTGAGTGTCACCGCAGTTCAGTTCCTTTTTAAACGAGTGAATTAATACTATCTCCCGGAAAGTGATAGTCTCAGTAAAATCTCAGTGCAAGTCTTAGTACTACTCTCTGCATCAGTCTCTACGTAAATATACCTGTGCATTTACCAAGTATATAACCTCTGCAAGTATCAATCAGTGCAAAATCATAACTTTATACACATGTAAGTATTTTTTGCTTGCATTTTATTTTATTTTCTTCATGAATTTAAATTTCGCAGACTTAAATTCATTTTTTAATAATTAATTAAAAATAAATAAATAAAATAAACGCACTTATGAATAAATGATTTATTTAACTTTATAAACGTGCATTTTTCTTTTTAACTTATTAATATTGTAATAATTTTCTTTTCAATCATAAAAATTAATTATTGTCAACCAGATTTTTATTTTGATTTTTTAATCTGATAATTGTTATTTAGTCCATTCATTAATTTCGATTTAATTTATTAATTTATTTCAATCTATACAAATAAATAAAATTGGAGTGTCTGTTTTTAATATTAAGATAACCACTTTTTACTAAGTGTATATGGATGTATACACGGTACATATACCAAAACAACATTTTTTACAATTTTTGTCTGTCTGTCTGTCTGTTTGTTCCGGCTAATCTCTGAAATGGCTGGACCGATTTTGACAGGACTTTCACTGGCAGATAGCTGATGTAACAAGGAGTAACTTAGGCTACTTTTATTTTAGAAAGATTCTTTTATTTTAGAAAAAAATAACTGTCTTCGAAAACTACGGTAACATACGTCATAAACTACGCTGAAATACGTCTCAAAATTGAAAAATCCTACGAAATAGATCAAAATAATGTACTACAGTATTATACACCTTAAAAAGGCCTACAAAAATGTCGCAATGGCATATGTCTATCTCTTAGGGATAACCCACAATAACCATTTTTTATCTTTTACTTTTTACGAGAACTAAGGGCTTATTTACGAAGCGATTTTAAGCAATACAGCATTAATCCTTATCCAATTAGGTACCTTAAATACATTGTGTATTTAATATAGATCAATATGGCCACTTACAGCATATAATTTAAATGAATATCTTAGAAGATATTAGAGATTTAAAAAGCGGGCGCAGAGTACCTGGCGGGTCGTACGTCCATCCCGTCCATCCGTTGGCAGCGGCCGGGTAGTACAGGATAAGTAGGATTGTAATTCATATTACTTTGGCTTCATAGTAATTGCGAATATCATGTGTGTTCATTATACTCAAAATAAACCTAATAGTATTATTCCAAGGAAGAGACCGCGAAATGGCTTAGATGTTTAAAATTTTGGATGTTTGTTTCTCAATGATGCAAAGACGGCCAAACGGATTTAGATCGAATTTGGCAAAAAGATATATTATATCATGGATACGTAACAGATAGGAATCATAGGATACCTACTTTATCCCGGTAGTAGGTACCCGGGTTATATTTTCCGACAGCTATACGGGCCAAGCCACTGGCAAAAGTACTATTCCTATAATAGGGAAGATGCAAATATAATATTTATGAAAATTTTATGATTTAAATGTTAAAAAAGTATAAAAGAAGGGCCACTGCAATGTTTTTATTTTACATAATGTTGATTTTTAACAATAATTACGTATTAAAATTACTTGAAACGAAACGTATTTCAAAACACCAATCAGCGTTTAGTGACGTCACTCCCGCTACGACGACTTGTTGAGGTTATGGTTGTAAAAGTGAATATTATTTTATGGGAATATTAATTGCGTTTTTTAAATAAAAATGATAGTTGGGATTATCAAAGCAGACTCCAGGAATTTATTAACCAAGAGTTAGTGTTGACATAAGATCTTTTTTCAGAAAAAGGGTTCCTCCAGACATTTTAAACTTTTACCAATTATCGACGTCGATCTCAAACTGTAAAATTAAAAATCTACTATAGACAAGTTTTGTAAGTATTAGGTAGGTAACTAACGTGTTTTACGTACAAGCAAATTAACTAAGCATACTCGTATAACAAGTATATTCGCCTTATGACGTATAACACACACGACATATAACAAGTATATTCGCCTTATGACTTACGTCAAAGTGTTCTTCACAGCATCGAATAGTGATCTTTGGAGAATAATTGTCATTTCTTTTTGCAGCTTGATATCACTTTTTTCTCAATTTTGGGTCAGAACGTCTAGTCAAAAACAATTTATTTCGAAACTTTGTTGAAGTAGACAGGAACACATTGGCACAAAAGATGAGTCAACACGGCTTTTTTCGGAATATTAGTGGTATTGTTATGGTCACCTGATGTTGATGGATAGACCATTTTAATTTTTTACAAAAAATATTTCGAAAGTCGATAAAATATGCAAAAGTATGAAAGCCAGCGACGAACAAGTACGACCAGTGACGGGAATGACGTCATCGGAACTATAGGCCCGTTTTCGCGCGAAAATTTAAACTGTCAATTTAAAACCGCATTTTTCCCGATAAATTACAATGTTTTAATTTTTTAATATATTTGTGGTCTATTCTACATGGAATTCTTTAAAGTGAAAACAAAAATAAAAATATTGCATGTTCCCTATTATGTTCGGTATCTGGTAAATGATTGAGTATCTGTATAGGTAAGATAGGAGCGTTAAGAAAAACCAGGAAGACTTATATTCAACTAAATCAAGCCCTATGTCGCAGTCTTCTTACTCTGAATACTATTACTCTTATTTTAAAAACACCAACACACATGATGTTCTCATAAACTATGAATCCTAAGTAATCTAAATATATAAAATTCAAAGTCCTGAGTGACTGACTGACTGACTGATATATCAACGCACAGCCTAAACCGCTGGACCTAGAGACATGAAATTTGGAGGGTGTGTTCTTTGTGAAGAGTAAGTATCCACTAAGAAAGGATTTTTTGAAATTCCACCCCTAAGAGGGTGAAATGGGGGGTTGAATTTTCTATGAAACTTTATTCTCTGGGTCGATTGACACAAAAATTGGTACACATACTCTTGAAGTATAATTATAAGATACGTGTATCACAATTATTCCAAAATCATCCCCTTACTGAGTCAAATTAGGCTTCGAAAATCCTACGTGGAATGGTAAAAGTGCATATGGCGTGCGGGGCAGCCCGGGTATTGCATTGTCGTCACCGGTGTCCAATCTCAACCAAGGTATCACGAAGTATCAAATATGTAACTGATATTAATATGAACTAACTAGCTTTTGCCTGCGACTTCGTCCGCTTAAATGTCGGTTATCGTGGACGGAGACGAAATTTCGGAATAAAAACAGGCGTATGTCCTTTCTTGGGGTTCAAACTTACCCCGTAGCAAATTTTATATTTCGAAATTTTATTTTTTTCATAAAATGTATCTTATAATACTTCTAATACCTCCGAAAATATGTGTGCAAAGTTTCATGATGATCGGTTAAGTAGTTTTCGCGAGAGCGTAAAAAAACAAACTTACATTCACATTTATAATATGTATTAGTAGGAATATTTGCAAGTTATAACAGCCGCACGGGTCGATCGTTCAAGTTAAGCTACGTTTGCCGCGGTTGGTCCGTGGATGGGTGACCATCTTTACATAAAAAGACCCTTCCGTTCCTCGGAAAGCACGTTAAGCCGTTGGTCCCGGCTATCTGTCGTAGATCTTAGACCGTCGTTACAGGTCGTCGGAAGCCCAAAAGTCTGACAACCAGTCTTACCAAGGGGTATCGTATTACCCAGTAACTGGGTTGTGGAGGTCAGGTAGGCAATCGCTCCATGTAAAATACTGGAACTCAGCTGCATCCGGTTAGACTGGAAGCCGACCACAACATAGTTGGGAAAAGGCAGGCAGATGATGATGAAGTAAGTACATGTAAAAAAACGCGTTTGTTTCTGTATTAAATAAAATTAAATAACTACACTAACTATTCTTTAATAGATACTTATGCAACTTTATAAGTAAAAACGAATTGGGCACATACCTACTATAATACTTTACGCACTAACATATAAATCTGTACGTTCAGTGAGCAATAGTGAGACTTTAGTTTATGCATTAAAGTAAAACATAACGACCAAGCCACAATCATCAATTAAATTCTTTTGAGATCGTTTGAAGGAGTTGAAAATAATTATAAATCAGTGGACTCGAGTGATAAACAATGATGACGCCATACATTACCCGGTTTAGTTTCTTAACACGTTGAAGCCTCTCGGTACGGTAAAAATATCTTTCGGTCTCCCAACTAACATATGAAAATTAAGAGTTGGTGCCCAGTTATGTTGCTGCGTAATTTAAACCCGCCAAAATTATGCAATGACACCAGGTTGTGAGTGAAAATATTGCAACGAAATCTCATCGAGGCAACTATACTGACACGTTGTTCCTGAGAGGAGTCTGTGTTTATTTCGAGGATGCCACTAACGACATCGAACTACCCCTTTGAGTTCAAAACAGTGCAGTTTCCCCTCAAAGTCTGCTTTGACAAGACCATAAATAAATCTCAAGGCAAAACAGTTAATTTATCAGGGGTAGAGTTAAGGGAGAACTGCTTTTCACACGGTCAGTTATACGTGGACTGCTCAAGAATAAGCTCACGGAGCAGCCTGGTAGTTCTAGCACCTGAAGTAAAAACAAAAAATATTGTTTACAAAGAAATTCTGCGGTAGGCATAGTATTTCGTTGTAATCAATATTAATTGTTCATTATCCACTTCTGATTGTCTCTTAAATAAATCTTTTCACACACGCTTTGAGTTTTATTAAAACTATACTACTCTCATTCCAGAGATTAGTTTAGTTTTATGGAGAACTTCGTCCTATTTGCTTTGTTTGGGATATTGTCAGTTTGTATATTAAATTGAGAGGTACTGAGAGCGCGTATGTTTGTTTCTGAAAAAAAAAAGTGATTTATTTCTTGTAGGCCACGCGGGTTAAGCCGCGGGCAGAAGCTATTCAAAATAAACCAATAAAATAAACACAGGCAAAAAAATCTGTCCTAATTATGTTACATGCATACGTGTCGAATTCATAAGGATGATGCTATATACATATCCTAAGGAGCTCTTAAATTTATTCAACCCGTCTGGTCTCCGTCTCACACACTTATCCTTATAGTGGGTGCTCCAGTAATGCTACTACAAAATCTTAATCTTCATTTGAATAATTTAGGTAACAAGTTTTTTCTAAATTCCCAGGGAATAAAGAGAATTTTTATTTTCGCTTTAAACTTGCCTTCAAATTTGTCATGCAAGTAGGTAATTTGCCATTTCGTCACTATTGTTAGATTAATTATCCCACAACAATCATTCATCAATCCAAGTGCTGCTCCTTGGATAACACAAAGCAAGCAGTGCAATAACACATTGTTTACCTGGATTAACACATAGGGTACTTTTTATCCCGGTAGTACGTTCCTGTGGGATATTTTTCGACATCCACGCGGGCGAAGCCGCGGGAAGAAGCTAGTATGAATTATAATCCTACTACTACAAATATTATAAATGTGAAAAAATGTATGATTGGGTGTTTGTTTCTCCATCACGCAAAAATGGCTGAATGGATCTGGATCGAAAATAGCACACAGAGTCTATATTACCTGTATAACCTGGAATAACACATTCTTATCGCGGTAGTACGTCCTCTTGCATTAATTTCCGACATCCACGCGGGCGAAACCGCGGGCAGAAGCTAGTAGTTATATAGTTCTTCTGATGTTGCTATTACATTTTCGGAGAATTGAGTTAAGGTTAAAATTTAAAGTTTTAAGTAATGTGAAAAATTTATACATTTTTCAGGATTATCAACAGGACTTTGGCACCGATTTAGATCTCAATTATTTTGTCGACGAAGTCAACAACCGAGCGTATTCATAATTTTGCATTCTTTTTTGGAATGACATCTCGCACGTCAACCTATGAGGTTGTCGGCTGCTTAACCATACTTACCTGTGGCTACCTTAATAAATTATGACCTCCAGCCAGGGCTTAAAAAATTAAAACTAGAGCGACTACACGCTAAGGATACGAACCTCGGCTGAGGGCATCGCTGGAAGAGGGCAGCAATGCACGAGCTGTATCGGAATGAAAGTTTGGAACTTGGCTCTAATTTTGCATTATATTTTGATGACATTAGCGTTTCGCAGAGACAGAAAAAGCTACTTGGAAATTTTATGTACGATCACAGTGCAAGTCGGTTTTTCGTAGAGTAACATAACACATCAATATTATATGACCAGCTAGATAATATACTATTCTTTAGATCGTAGCATTACAGCCAAACTGCATTGGATTAATTGCATCACGTTTATGACGTTATATAACACCTCACTTGGGTATCAGATAGTGCCAAACTTATCTAGATGGCACGGTAACTGGCACTTAATAACTGATTGGGGATTTAAAGCCATTTTGATGGTTCCACGGTGCTTATTACGGTAATTTGGAGTAAAGAACAGTTTCAGAACTCTAAGGTAATCAATATGGTGTTTGGGAATTTAGAACTAGTTTGATAAATGACTTTATTTCTGCAAGTAGGTTTGTACAAACACTTTTACACGTCAATCATATTTTTTGAATTGGATAAGATCGGCGTTTCCTATCTGACTAATTTAAAAAGAAAGGCCGAAACAAACTGAAAGGTCGCAGTCTCTTTTAAAGGCGAAGCCGCTGGCAAAAGCTAGTACATAATATTTCCGTGTAGCTTGAGTTGTCTCGTAAAAACACTAATCTCATCAAAATATAATGCAAAATGAGAGCCAAGTTCCAGATCCCGGTTGCCCTCTTTTTTGGATGGGAAATCATCAACTGACATTCTCCGCTCTGGGTTGAGCGGAAGGGTGTGTCAGACTTTTACTGACTAAAACCCACCCGTGTTCCTTCAGTTGCCTATGCCAGCGCCACGGTAACTCTTTCAATGAAATCGCAACCCTGGCAGGCATCGGTTCTAGCGGGCCCCTTCAATACTGCTGATATCTCTTTGAGCTGCGCACGGAACATGGCGAGCTACCCATTACTTGTCTTTCTGTTCGTTTGTTCGAACTAATTTCCGAAACAACTGGACCCATATCACGTTACCATTGGATAATTTCCGACATCCACGCTAGATTTACTAAAGAAAGACCAACCCTAAAAAGGGAAAATAAAGTTAAAACCTCTGATAAATTCACTAAGAATCATGTTCATCCAATAGAAAATGCGCTTAAAAATAATCACATGGTACCTCTTATTCACGACCACGTCAATAAACTTAGAAAATATAACAGGCCATGTCCCTGAATCGGCTTAGGGTTATTTAAATCTCGTATATGGACGCAAAGCTTCTTATAGGAATTATATAAGATCCCTCTGCTCGTACGGGAAAATAATTTTCAGTTGCTAAGATAAATGTTTTTGAACTGTGTGAAGTCGCTTCGAAAAGCGTTTGTTTTTTTAGAATATTTTTTCGGAAAATTTGGTCCTTTTAGAGCTGAATTTTTCTTTCTGCTGCGCGTAATTTGTTGTTGATAAAAATATGGCCGCGTAGTGGTTGAGTTACTTTAAAGCAGCTAGAATGACAATGTTTTATTAAAGGGCCACCCTACTCGTCTCGTACCCGCAGCGTATATTTTTCGTGCGACCAAAAGTATAATCTCCTTTGTGCCTGAAAACTTTTTGCCTGCAACCACACTGGACATTCTAGGATTAACAAAAGGTTTTTTTACAGAACATTCTTGCTATACTACGTAATGAAATACTAGTCAGGGCTTCTAGCATATTGTGTAAAATGTATAGGTACGTTTTTATTCGACTTTGTATAGAATGACATTACTACGTGAAAAATAACGTAATAGTAGGAAGCGTAGTTTATATAATGCACAAAGCCTAGATTACTTGGTAAGCCGTTCGGTACTGTACGTAAATTACATTTGCTGAAATCATGGAGGTCAATAGAAACATATATGATCCTAATGCAGATGGTATGGTTTGACGCCATTTATTATTTCCTATTCCCATGTTTTCCCGTGGGTGTCGTAAGAGGTGGCTAAGGGACTGACTGGAGAATGGGCAGCAACGTTCTGTGTGTTTTGTACCACGATATTGCAATCGCCAACCCGCCTGCCAGGCGTGGTGATTATGGCCCGCCCCCCTAAATTGGGCGAGAACTATGTCCAGCAGTGTCTGAACTATGTCTTTCGGCTAAAATGATGATAAATAATGAAAATGTATTTTGTTTTATTTTAAAATAAAAATAGGAAATGATAAAAACTTCTTTGAATCTCGAATTGGTATAAACCTTGTCCGACGAAAATAAAATGTAAAAAAGTCTATATACGGAGAATGTCACGTCTCACATTTGTCATTTTGGAAAATCAAAATATAAAATTTTTTGATGCAAACTATAACTACAATGGAAGACTGTGAAATTGCAAATCTAGATGTAGAATTTAAGCGGTACTTGCAACTGATAAGACCTTACTTAGGACAATTGGTTGACAAAAATGTGATTAAGATCTGTGATGCCTGGATACGGAGGCTCTCGGACTGCAAAGATAGTGAAAAAGCTTTAAGAAATAAGTATGTGTTTGTGCTTTGTTACCAACTTGGTAGAGGTGTACTAGATTTGCCATTCTTGAATCGACCACCTGCAGAATTGCAACCTCTGTCCGATGATGTCGCTACTACTGATTCCTCAACCGAAGTTGAATATGTCGTCATCGATTCCGACGAGCCCCGTATGAAAGTAATATTTAATAACAAGAAATTAACCGCATCCGAAACAGATTACTTAGGAATATCATCACATGAGCTGGATAAAATAACAGAAAGTCTATCTAGCAGTGATTTTACGGCTGGGACAACAACAAAAGAACCATATCAACCTTCTCGCAATCAAAATACGTTTTGTTATATATGTCCGGAAGTGATACAAAATGTTACAGAAAATGGGGAACATTTTGAATGTAGAGCAAATAATCTTGTCGTTAAACTAAGGGAAATTAAAATGCAAAATTTGCTTCTTCAGAAAGAGCTGGAGGGTTTAAGACAGGACTCTCAAACTCATAAAAAGGAAGAATTAATTTATGAGTGTATTACAAAAGTTGACAATGCCACAAGTGCTTTTATACGAAGTAATGAAAGCAGTGCCACGCTAAAGTCTATAAAATGCCAACTACAAGAGGTACAAGATTCTAGAAATGCTTTGATTCAGACTATAAATTCGCTCCAAGACCAATTGGATCATGCAAGTGACTTAAAGAAAAATGAAATTGAAGAAATTAACGCAAAACATAAACTGGAACTAATTAACGTCAGAACGGCGGCTAGAGAAGAGACTAAAGCTTTTTTCGAGCAGAAAGTAGAAGAGTTACGAGTGACGTATGAAGAAAATTTAAACAAAATACAAGAAACCGCTACAGTAAAAGAAAAAGATTTGATTAAAATAAAAGATGGAATAATTGAGGAGAAGGATAAGCTTTTGGAGATGAAAGAGGCAGAAATATTGCATTTAAAGATTCAATTTGAAGACCAAAAAAACAATTTTCATTCAATGCTGAACAAATTCATGGAAAGATCCAACGTGGATTTGTCAGGCGACGGCATGAGGTTCAAGGCCCAACAATTAGAGAAACGTCTTAGCAAAATGGAGAAATCGAAAATTAAATGTACTAAACTCTATGAAGCTAAACTGGCTCAGTTACAAAGAGAGCAACACTTGGCAGAATGTTCGTTACAGCTGCAATTAGTGAGACAGAGGGCTCAAGTTGTTAGTGAAATAACAGTGGAAAGTCAAGCTGAACTGAACACTTCCTTGGAGAAACTTGAAAATAAATATAAAGATATAGTAGCCAACGTTCAGGCAACCGCCATTCAAAGGAGGATGCAGGACCAACTCGCGTTGGAGTCGATATTCCAAGTAGCTTGCGGTATTCAAGAACAGAATCAAATACAGTTCCCGAAAGCAACACGTAATCAGAACCAAAGTTACGAGAGTGAAATTTCAGCCATGATGCACGGTAATAAAGTGGAAAATATAATTGTCGGTGGTAATAAGTCTTTTGGCGACGACAGTGTATCGCGTGGGTTTTGTCTTAATGGCGAAAGAATGGGAGAACTATTCGAAAGGGTGTACATACCTCAGAGAGACAACGGGGAGGCAAAGTGAAACTATTTTAACGGTGCCTCGTTTTCTCAATTAAAACTAAATGTTTGTGGTCTGTATATTAAATTTGCTAAATGATATACAGTTGTTATTCACTTGTCTGAAATGATGCGGCGTGTTCATTTGTATGTTATTTCCCACCTTTCTTTTAAGTCTTATTTGCAAATGCTTTTGTCTTGCTCGACGCCATTATCTGAGTGAAAGAAGTGAATGAGTATAGCGTTATACCAGTTTATGACAGTTAAACATATTGAAAGAATGGTTTATTGTTGCTTGATTATTTTGAACAGTTTTCTTTTACTAACATTCTTGTAAGTGATTAACAATCTGACATTTTTTTCACCGCGAAAAGCGTGTATCTGTATCAGAAAATGGCTGCATAATAACAAAGCTTATAAATTTGTATAATAATGAGTACAGTAGACTAGCTACCCTGATTTGCACGGGTGCTACGGCGAAATGTCAAATCATTGAGGTTTCTGTGCTAAATTTAATAATAATCATGTCAATCAACTCAGCCTATCGCACTGCTGGACATAGGCCTCTCCCATGTTGCGCCACAACACCCTGTCCTCCGCCTTCCGCACCCAGTTTGCCCCAGCCACTTTCTTTAAGTCGTCGGTCCACCTAGCTGGGGGCGTCCCACGCTAAGCTTGCCGATACGCGGTCTCCACTCCAGGACTCGTCTGCTCCATCGGCCATCGGTCCTTCGACAGACATGGCCAGCCTACTGCCACTTCAGTTTGCTTACTCTGCGAGATATGTCGGTAACTCCAGTTCTTTACCGGATAACTTCAATTCTGATTTTATCCTTCAAAGAAACTCCGAGCATAGCCCGCTCCATAGCGCGCTGAGTGACCTTGAATTTGTGAACCAGCCCAACTGTCAGTGTCCATGTTTTGGCACCGTATGTCATTACGGGTAGGACGCACTGGTTGAAGACCTTAGTCTTCAGACATTGCGGGATTGGCGACGAGAAGACTAATAATCATGTATTACATACATATACACAGTCGCGCCTTCCTCCCGTGGGGGTAGGCAGAAACTACGAACGAGATCTGCCACGATTCTTATTTACTCATTTTGTCTCGTTTACGATAATACAGCTCGTCATTATTGTTTGTCTACGTCATTTATTATATTTTGTACATTAATAAGTTGCAGCGGTTGGTCCGTGGACGGGTGACCATCTTTACATACCAAGACCCTTCCGTGCCTTGGAAAGCACGTTAAGCCGTTGGTCCCGGCTATCTTTCGTAGATCTTAGACAGTCGTTACGGGTCGTCAGAAGCCCGAAAGTCTGACAACCAGTCTTATTAAGGGGTATTGTATTACCCAGTACCTGGATTGTGGAGGTCAAGTAGGCAGTCGCTCTAAGTATAATACTGGTACTCAGCTGCAACCGGTTAGACTGGAAGCCGACCCGAACATAGTTGGGAAAAGGCTAGGCAGATGATGCCGATAAGCCTTTCGGAATAAATACTCTAAATTATGGTCAATGCCGCAACAGAATTCATTATGTAGTATAGAAGATCTAAGCGGTCACACGGACAGATACGAAAAGCGTCTGTATGGTATCTTTTAACCCATTCGATGCTACCAACGCACCATTTGCGTTGATCGAAATAATTACACCATGCCACCAACGTACCGTATGCGTTTAGTGAAATTTTGGACGTTTTTTTGGTATTACATAAAAATGTTAGAAATTTATTTAAATATTTGTCAAGATACACGGCTAAAAACAATTGTTAAATGTGGAAATACTATTGGTTTTTGCTTCGAACTGTCATTCTTGTTTTGGTAAGGAAAAAACGGGTGGTGCTGTGGAGGTTTTGGTGGAAGGAAAATATTAAGTGGCACCCAGGTGATGTTTTTAAAATTTAAGTGGCAAAAAATGGATTAAATATAGCTCATTCTTATTCCATGAAATTTTCAACACTGTTGGCTCAGAATCATGTAGTGTGTGTCGATATCCCTATCAACTTGTGTAGATGTGGTAACCTACCACAACTAGTTTCAAGTCTCTCAGTTTCACCTCTTGAATTATTCGTACCCACCTATTTAGCAATCATAAGGATATCAGTACATACTATATGTACGTATTACCTTATATATCTCTTACTCATTTCCCCGGGTCGCGGTCACTGAGGGTTGCGGTCATTTTCAGCTACACACGCATAGCTAATGGCCACATTATCAATTAATACACATGTTTATTTATGCGTGTTTCATCTGCTTTGCTAATGAGTCGGTTTTGGATATCTGTAGGTATACATTACCGCAGATATATGTACATAATAATAAGCGGTCTGTAGCGGTCTAATTATTTTATTTGTGTACTAGCTTCTGCCCACCGACTGTGACTGCGTGAAATGCACTTGAGTCCACTGGTTAATTGCGTATTCATACTATCAGTTGGTTTCGGGTTTCAGATTTACAGTTCAACAACAAAATGCGTTATTTAAAACATACTAACTGACCGTACAGACGTTGTCCTGTTGCCTAGAACTTGATAGCAGCGCCATCTGTCGGGCTAATTTGTAAATTTAAACCATCCAGGGTGCCATCCAAACACATACAAAAAAAATCATTCAAATCGGTCCAGCCGTTTAGGCGGAGTTCAGTGACATACACACGTACAGTAGAATTATATATATATAAAGACAAAGCAATGAAGTATCAATATTTTTCTTAATGATTCAGATTCAAATCCCCCTATGTTCGGATCGAACGCGCGCAAAGAGCTGACAACACGCTATTTCCTACTATTCTCAGCAAATAAATCGACGTAGCCGTATCATGGCCTTGACTACTCCTCTTAAAACTTCCTTTAGTTATAGATTCTTTATTTTCCTTGGACCCTATCTTTACAATAAATTGAACCGAATTCTTTCCCTACACTCATTGAACAAACATAATTTTAAAATCGCTTTACAAGCCTGGCTCCAAACCCAAACATATGCTGCCATGGAAGCTCTCTTTGACGTTTTAGTCTAATCAGACTCATCCATTGTCATTCTCCCCATCACACAGACACATGCACAACCCTTTCACACACACACAGACACACACATCTCCATACATCATCATTCATCATTTCAGCTGTAAGACGTCCACTGCTGGACTTAGGCCTCCCCCAATTTGGGGGCTTTGTCATAATCGCCCCGCTTGGCAGGCGGTTTGGCGATCGCAGTATGGTGGTAAAATGCATAGAGAACGCTGCTGCCCATTCTCTAGTAAGTCCCCTAGTTGCCTTTTACGACACCCACGGGAAGAAATGGGGTTTATTTTGTGGAAAAAAAATAATTTCATCACTAAATCAATCAAATCAATCAATCAAAAGTCATTTATTCAAACTAGGCTGAGAGTCAGCACTTTTTGAACGTCAAAGACACATAAGACAGTCCCCCCAAAACGCCCGCCCTTCGCTAACTATTGCTTTCAAGACGATGAAGGAAAACAATGTCAGCAAACCGGCATGTCCTACAACCAAACATTTGAAGACATGTGGCATCAATCAACCCGCACTGAGCCCGCGTGGTAGATTACGGCCCACTCCCTCTTACCAAGCAAGCCTGTTTCCCAGCTGTGCGAGCGTCGTAGGCAGATTTGATTGAAAACTGTTGTTTGGCTTGACAAATTGTTTTACCTCCAGTATATTACAACAAATGGATCCATTTTTTTTAAATCCCAAGAAAATACGTGTTCGGTACCATAATACTATTTTGGAAACATGCAAGTGATCACTTGCATGTCTGCATGCTTGCAAAAAATGGACCCTTTTGTCACACCTTGTTCTTTATATTTCTATTCAAATTCTATCTCTACATTGTAACAGGTTTTTAATTTACTAATAAACGGTTCTAGTCGGTCCTAGTCTTCCACTACGTTAGTCAGTTAATCCATTAAGTCAACAGAGCCTAGTTTGCAGCACTCAAATTATCTTATGCAGAACGGCCCTCATTAATGTATAATAGGTAGGGTTGTCTACCATAATGAACGATTTGGTGTAACAGTAACACTTTTGTATATGGGTAAGTATATTCTGCAGCTCTTTGTATTTATAGTAATGACTACCTACTGATATACTTATCAGCATGAACAAGTTTAGGACCATCTTCTGGCAGCAGTAGGTCTACACAAATTGAAATTCTGATTGCTAGTAGATTTGGGCTATTGAGCGACGACTACCACAGCATGGGCCCCTAAAAACGTCCAACATCATCGCGGCAGACCCAGCCGTAGATGGTGGGACAAGTTTTACGACTGTTTGCGGGATTGGTCCAAGTTGGTGCAGGATCGTATTGAGTGTAATTTTTTTTTTTTTATAATATCTTCTTTTTAAATATTTTAGGACAACCAACACACTGTTATCTGATCCCAAACTAGGCAGAGCCTGTACTATGGTAACCAGACAACTGATAAATATACTTATATATTTCTAAATACATACATATTATAGATAAATTACAACCAAAACCAAAAAGGAATATAGTGAAGACTACACCGGTTGAATTGTTTGTATTGATTTAAACTAGATATTTGCAAAGGAACCGGTCAAAGTGGCCGAGCTTGGGAGAGGCCTATGTCTAGAAGTGGACGTCTTTCGTCTCAATCAAAATCAAAAGTCATTTGTTCAAATTAGGCAGAGGATCAGCACTTTTCGAACGTCAAAATTACATAAGGCAGTCCCCCAAAAGCCCGTCCTTCACTACTTCCTAGTGCTTTAGCTGGGAAGAAGAAGCGCAACAAACTCCCCCGCAGCACAGCTGTCTGTTAAGTTAGAAGAACTTGATTCTATACAATATTGTCTAAGTAGTTAAAATTAAGAGACACAAAACATTAAATGCCGTGTGGTGCCGGACGTAAAGAATAACACCACCCCATTTCTTCCTGTGGGTGTCGTAAAAGGCGACTAAGGGACTTACTAGAGAATGGGTAGCAGCGTTCTCTATGCATTTTACCATCATACTGCGATCGCCAACCCGCCTGCCAAGCGTGGCGATTATCGCAAAGCCCCCCAAATTGGGGTAGGTCTAAGTCCAGCAGTGGACGTCTTACGGCTGAAATGATGATGATGAAAACATTAAATTAAATGATTTGTCATGTCAGCTAGCCAACCCAATATTCCAACAAATAAAATGAAATCTATACTCAAGCAAAAGCAAAAAATATCTATATAATGTAAATATAGATACCAAAATAAAAGCCTCCTGGCATAAAGGGCGTGACAGCTTACATATGCAATTCTGAATTATGTTTACATAGCTGTTACTGATACGTCTGTTGATGATACTTAATTAAATCACAAATCAGTATGATTTAGTCGGGCATAATTTATGGGCACCACGGATATAGGCCCGACATGTGTTAACGTTAATTGTTTTCTAAAACTCATAACTACTTAGTTTACGTTTTCAATATTATCTTAAAGATACTACTAAGATCTAAGAAGCCCACTGGCTATAATGGACATGAAACTAAGGTGGAAGTCAGTTGTGGGCAAATAGTTTGTTGAAACGAAAGTAAACATTTCATTTGTACTCATCGATTTTATTGGAGGCAGCCCTACAGTAAAGCCAATAGCTGCAACACTAGAAAACGTACAGCGCATTCTTCTCTAATGTTTGCTGAAAGCCCCACGCTGTTTGGCTGCTCTCTACAATAAATAAAACACAATAAAATAGTAAATAGTTAGATAAACGTAGAGTAAATACAATTACTTACGTGTATTTGGAACGAACTTGATAGAGATGTACTAAGATAAAAATACAGGATGAAATGTGGATAATGTGCTTCATTGGAAGAAAGCGTGATGACATACTGACCTAATGAAGTTTATGTAGCAAAATCATGAAACATAGCGCCTACTACTAAAGTTCTCTCGGAAAATTTTCAAGTTGATTATTGTAAACTTTGCAAATACATTTTGCACAGGCGCATGTGTTTTGTGTTTATCGTGTTTATAATGATCACAAAGCACCAGCGACTGACAATGCAAGATTACCTCTTTGGCGTGGTCTTCTGGAACTTAGTGTTGCAAACCAGACAGATGCCGTTAGGCAGTAAATGAATAATCTATTTACTCTTGTTGTTTAGGTACAATTTATGGTAAGAAAACATTTCAAAAATATGCTTTGAAAATGAAGTTAAATAATAATAGTATAAGCGTTTTAAAACATACATTTTAAATAGCCTGCTACGTCTGTGGAAAATACGCAACTGATAAGGCGAAATCATTGTTGCAATAATTTATAAATGGCGTTGCAAATTGCTAAGTAATTGGGAAGTACTTGTACTTGGGAAGTTTGTTTGGAAAAATAAAACAGGAATGGTATCAGAATTTTTTATCATTATATTACTTTTTTTTTTGCTAATATCGTTTGTTCTTCGTCTTATAAGAAGCAGTCTGACTTTACTACCAGAATCGGTAATTATTTTAAATATGGCGACCCAGTAAAAACAGCCGCACGGGTCATTTTCCGTAGTAGGATGACAATCTTTACATACCAACGCACGCTTTCCAAAGCACGGAGGAGAGTCGTGCCTTGGAAAGTACGTAAAGCCATTGGTTCGATTTCCGCTATCCCATGCAAAAAAAAAAAACCGTTGGTTCCGGCCGTTACGGGTCGTCAGAAGCCTGAAAGACTGCAAACCAGACTTCGAATCAAATCAAAATATTATAATTTCACATAAACTTACATGGGCACTTTTAAAATGTCAGAAGCTAGGTGCACCTTACCAAGGGGTGTCGTATTACGCAGTAACTGGGTTGTGTAGGTGAGACAAGCAGTCGCTCCATGTAACATACTGATACTCAGCTGCATCCGGTTAGATTGGAAGCCATGGGGGCAGCTTAGTTGGAAAAAGGCTAGGCAGATGACGATAAGCTATTCTCATAGAGCGTGTGCCGGGAGCATGAATCTAGTGGCTATGCTTACACTCATACGTCCGCAGAACTATTTACAGCCAGATGTAATATAATAAAAAAATAAATATCTTAGGACAACCAACACACCGTTATTTGATCCCAAACTAGGCAGAGCCTGTACTATGGCAACCAGACAACTGATAAACATACTTATATATTTCTAAATACATATATATTATAGATAAATTACACCCAGACACAGAACAAATGATCGTGCTCATCACACAAAGATTTGTGCTGGGTGGGAATCGAACCCACGACCTCAGTCTTAGCAGTCAGGGTCACTAACCACTAGACTAACAGGCCAGTCTGTACTACCTATCGTGTTGAGTAGTACACTCCCTGACCGTAATCGAACCAACGTGCATTTCCATGTCACATTAATAACATCAAAATAGTGATAAGTCATAGAAAAAGATTTATATTTCGCTCAGGAAGGTGGGGTACCCTACAGCTCCTCGTCTGCGTACTGGCCCAAAGTGCTACTTGACGAAGCGGGCAAGTTGTTCGAGCGGATCATCACAGAACGCCTCATTACCCACTTGTGTAGAGATGGACCGAACCTGGCTGACCTGGCCTAGCTCTTAAAAAAGTTTTGCGCGTCGGAACCACCCAAAGTGCTATTCTGTTATAGCTAGGGCTGTACAGAATAGTGAAATTGTGAACTGTATCCTACCCATGCAATTATTTACTCATGCTTTGTTAAAAAGCGTAGAAATATTTAAATTTTATATTGGTTAAGTATGAATACTATCAGCGTGTCAGAATATACAAGGTGTAACATAATTAACGCAAACCTCATGCACCCCAATCAGAAGGTTCCGCAAAGCGGAACCCTTATAGGATCACTTTGTTGTCCGTCCTTCTGTTCGTCCGTCCGTCCGTTCGTCCGTCCGTCCATCCGTCCGTCTGTTAAGACCCTTTTTCTCAAGAACACGTGGAGGTATCAAGCTGAAATTTATATCAAATACTCAAGTCTACTGTTCCTTGGAGCAGTGAAAAAATCAATCTTCGAAGCTAACGCAATCAAAAGATATAGCCGTTTAAGCCGCAAATTTTCGAAACTCGCAAGGGAATCAAAACCTAAAGGGTACTTCCAGTCGATCTAGAATTTTGAAATTTGGTACGAAGCAACGTTTTATAGCACAGATAAAGGGAAAATTACGAAAACTGTAAATTTTTAGTTACATCATATAATAAAAATATTTTTAAAATTTTTAAACTTTATACCTACAGGTTTGTACGGAACCGTCGGTGCGCGAGTACGACTCGCACTTGGCCGGCTTTTTAGGGTTCCGTTGCCAAATGGCAAAAAACGGAACCCTTATAGATTCGTCATGTCTGTCTGTCTGTCGGTCTGTCTGTCTGTCTGTCCGAGTATGTCACAGCCACTTTTTTCCGAAACTATAAGAGCTATGCTATTGGAACTTGGTAAGTAGATGTATTTAGTGCACCGCATTAAGATTTTCACACAAAAATAGGAAAAAAACAATAATATTTGGGGTTCCCCATACATAGAACTGAAACTCAAAAAAAAAAATGTCATCAAACCCATACGTGTGGGGTACTTATGGATAGGTCTTCAAAAATGATGTTGAGGTTTCTAATGTCATTTTTTTCTAAACTGAATAGTTTGCGCGAGAGATACTTCCAAAGTGGTAAAACCCCCCCCCCCCCCCATAACTTCTAAAATAAGGGAATGATAAAACTAAAAAAAAATATATGATGTACATTATCATGTAAACTTCCACCGAAAATTGGTTTGAACGAGATCTAGTACGTAGTTTTTTTAATACGTCATAAATTGTAAACCACAATTTACCTTTCATTCAGTCAACTCAAATATAAGAATTAAAAAAAAAAAAAAAAATAATTTCATAAACATAAACCTTATGCATAAACCGTGAATACCTGCAGGTTTGTACGGAACCCTCGGTGCGCGAGTCCGACTCGCACTTGGCCGGTTTTTTATAGCTATTAATTAAATCGTATTGACCCTAAAATTGCTTTAAGTATTTAAAATTGAGGCTTATTACCTAGAAAAACGGTTGAACGTTCTTTAGCTCAGTCGGCGGTAGGTAAAGCAAAAAAATAAAAATTAAACCCGTACTAAAAGTTACTAAAATCGATTCAGTCGTTAATTATGAACAAACTAATTTCAAGACTGACGTTTTTCTATTACACTTTGTATATGCCTCACTGAAGTACGGTATTTATTTTTATCTTTTAAGTAAAGGTTTTTAGAACATTTGTTCTTCGCTTAATTGCACGTTATTACCTAGAAACTTCCACCAAGCAATAACTCTTCTGTAATGAGTAATTAACACTTTTCTTTAGTGGATGTGTACGTAAATCAATTAACGGTCTACAATCTATTGTAATTGCTAAAGTGGCCATTATGTAGCTTTGTTTTTCTTTTGTAGGTATTCATTGAGTATTATAGCTATCTTTATTATAGATGAGTTTTGAAAATTACTTTCTGTTTTCTTTTAATTGGATAATTATGAAAAATAAAGTGGCAAGGACATAGAAGTGAAAACTGAAACCATGTATACACCATGCATGATTCTAGACCTAGCGTCGTAACTAATTTCAATCAATCAATCAACTCAGCCTATCGCAGTCCACTGCTGGACATAGGCCTCTCCCATATTGCACCACAACACCCTGTCCTCCACCTTCCGCATCCAGTTTGCCCCAGCCACTTTCTTTAAGTCGTCGGTCCACCTAGCTGGGGGGCATCCCACGCTACGCTTGCCGATACGCGGTCTCCACTCCAGGACTCGTCTGCTCCATCGGCCATCGGTCCTTCGACAGACATGACCAGCCCACTGCCGCTTCAGTTTGCTTACTCTGCGAGCTATGTCGATAACTCCAGTTCTTTTCCGGATAATTTCATTTCTGATTGTATCCTTCAAAGAAACTTCGAGCATAGCCCGCTCCATAGCGCGCTGAGCGACCTTGAATTTGTGAACCAGCGCAACTGTCAGTGTCCATGTTTCGGCACCGTATGTCATTACGGGCAGGACGCACTGGTTGAAGACCTTAGTCTTCAGACATTGCGGTATTCGCGACGAGAAAACTTGACGAAGTTTCCCAAACGCTGCCCAACCCAACTGGATCCTCCTGTCGGCTTCCTTCTCAAAGTTGTATCTACCGAGCTGGATGACTTGCCCTAAGTAGACATACTCCTTCACAACTGCGAGAAGCGAACCCTCGATGTGGATTGGACTCAGCAAGACGTAACTGATTACCGACCAAAATCTTTTAAGGTTCTGGGGTGCTAATGTAGAAATATAGCGTAGGTTATTAAAAAAAAAAATGTATCGCTTCATAGGTATTGCTCTTTCAGCTATTACTTTTAGGGTTCCGTACCCGAAGGGTAACCAACGGGACCTTACCAAGCCTCCGCTGTCCGTCCGTCTGTCTGTTAGCGAGCTGTATTCCATGTTCCGTAATAGGTAGACAGTTGAAAAAGAAAGTAAAAAATTAAAGGGGTCTTCATACAATAAACGTGTTATTTTTGTCTTGTGGCTCGGAACCCTTCGTGTACGAGTCTGTCTCACTCTTGGTTGGTTTTTTTTTATAACCGTTTAAAACTGTCAACATAGTGGGGTTCAGAATCTGTGCTGAATTCATGGTTTTAGTTTGCGCGTCAATGTCCCTGCCACCCTGTTTATTTTGTAAAGCTTTTAAGGATGTTCCGATGACAGACGTCACAATGGAGATTTGCATCATATTATAAAACACTATCTTTCGCTAATGGAATCGCCCGCGTGGAGGTCAGATATTATCCCGCGGGAACGTACTACCGATACCGGGTTAAGAATATGGGTGTATAAAATCCAGGTTATAAACTATCTGTGTGCCAAATGTCACTCAAAACCGTTCAGTAGGCTTTGCGAGATAGAGTAACAAGAGATCCATACATTCTCTCAAACTTTCACATTTACAATACTATAGGTTTCATCTTCTTATATCTAGAAAATAGTCCTGCCTTATGTATGCTAGTTTCACTATTATTCAGAAGAATAATTTTGTTTACTTTAACCACCGAGTTTTAGTCAATTTTTGCTTATTCGCAAATTACAACAAAGTAACAACTGTTGAGTTATGCTTTTGTTTAGCAGAAATAAGCAAGAACTTTGTAAATATCTTTTGTTATTATTATTTAAATGGTTCAGCCATTTTGGTGAAATTTCTGGAATAGTCTAACGAATATTCATTAATTGAGAAGCCTGGCCTCGTGAAGACCGCGGGCATCCACTAGATGCTAGAAGTACAGGACAGGTCGGGTCTGTGTGTGGACTGACGTCTCTCGGCTCATCTCATGATGATGATGATGGTAAGTGATTAGACTCAATATAACAGTGATGATGATGCCTAACAGCATCATCCTGGATACTAATTTCAATGAACAATGATCACCAAATTCTGCAATTAAAATTATACTCTAATCAATTAGGGTTAAGCTTGTATTTTTTTTAATGTTTGTTATATAGTTTACATTGCCATATAATAGTGTAGATGTAAGATTACAAAAAAAAAGTCCATATATCTGGTCATATGGAAATACGCATGGCGGTTGCCAAGACTACGCACCTGACCTTTCTGAAGAACATAACCAATAAGGTCACTATATGTTCTCTTAGGGCATCCCCTTCCAAAGTTTCCACTCGCCTTGTATAACAAAATACATATATTATAGTCAAAAATATTGATGGAGGCATTATTCTGAGGTAACACATTTTTATTCCATTTCATTCCATTGAAATGGAAGGTCCGTTCCATCGAAGCAATGCTGCTTATCTTGGTGACCATTTAGGCAAACAATATCGCTATCATTCGTCCTTGCCAAGTTCAAACATGGTGATTTCGAACTACATGAAAAATACATTGTTTTTTAAGTAGTGTTTGCGGTTACATGCAATAATTATGTTATACATGATCTATGTGTTGGACCGTGTCTTAGTCACGATGCCGAACCAGTTTGTGAGCATCTTGCTTTTAAGGCCACGACTCACAAGTAACCGGTTACAAATTAAAATCACCAATGACTATTCTCCCTATCCTAACATAGAGCGCTCAAACCTTTGACAGCAGAGGACCAGGCTCGAAGCCTGCTAGCGAGCGATGGAACGTAGTATCCTCGGAGTTAAACTTACCGATCAATTAAGTAACACGATACTGCTCTCTAAGACATAAATCGTAGATTTCACCTAAAAAGGCAGCCAAGCTCAAATGGGACTGGGCCGAACACGTTTGCCTCATGTCAGATGCAATGTGGGGTAAGACCACTATAACATGGGTCCCCGAAAACGTCATATGGCATGGCGGAAGACCTAGGAGTAGATGGCGGGACTAACTCATCGCCCATATGAGAGAGTGGTCCTTATTGGCTCAGGATAGATTTGAGTGAAAAAAGGAAAGACAGTGTCTGTCCGGTGAGCTTGTTATTAATCTTAGCCAAGTAATAACTCTAATGGATCAACGCATTTCAGTCACGATATTTTATTTCTCAGAATGATTGATTACCCATAAAATATCAATTATTTTAATTACTGGAGCGTCTGTACAATGATCACGTTCCAAATGCAGCGTAAGCAGAAATCCAGGTAACGTTTAGATTCCGTCACGTTTTACAAATATCGATACCGAGCTAAAGAACTGCTAGTAGGTAATTGTGTGTTGGAATCAGAAACAGACTTATCATTATGTAACAAACAACGAATTAATTAATTTCAATATAGGTTATGCGATGGCACACTGTGTAGGCCTGGCGTCTCATGCATGAGGTTGCTGTGGATTCAAATCCGAGGAAGTTTATTTGTGACGGTTCAGTCCAAAAAAATGCACGGTGGCATGAACGCGCAAACTGTAAGCATAAATTTAGCACATCATTCTAGACATTCATAATTCTTAGAGTTAGCGTAGGCTTTTTTTCGGTTATCAAAAACCTGTTATAAATATAATTATAACTTTTGTAGAAGAATCCAATACATACGCAGTCAAAAGTAAAGATCATGCACATAATAACTATTCACAAAGATCTACATTAATCACACACCGAGACAAACGGCTTAAGGTGCTCTCCGAGGCACAGACGGGTATTGGGATGTTAAGATGGTCACCCATCTACGGACCAACTGCGGCAAACGTAACTTAACCTGATCGACCAAACCGTGCGGCTATTATTACTTGCCTGGCTGGTATTAGAACAATATTTGTGATAGTCTACTTTAAATTCACAGTGTAAGCTGGGTACACCAAATTATTCAAAACTCAATAATGGTCATAGCTGAATTGTAATTGGTTCGTTTGTAAATACACGTTATTTGTTTGAAGCAAACTGAGTTATGTAATGATTCTGTCAATGTTGAATTTATAAGCGTACTCATAATTTGGCTAATGGTTATCGTGGTTGAACTCATTAGTTATATATCGCAACGCAGCTTGCTATTTCAAGAGTAGTTCCTGTATTTTTAGGGACTTTAACGTTCCAATATCTGTTTCAATCTGCCAAAAAATAGGTACCTCTAACTTTGCACTATTTTTTTTTAAGTTTTCAGTATGAATTGTCACTCACTAAGATGAGATTTTCAATAAGCAGTAAAAGTTTATATGAACGTGAGTTGGTCTTCTGATCTTTGTAAATGCCTCAGTCTAATATTTATTTATTAATTCATTTTCGGACAATAATATTATCCATCTTGTTAGTCAAAAAATACCTAATAACTAATGTTAGTAATACAATACACAAAGCCAACACCAGCAATATATAATGAATTGAGTTCGGACACTTGCGGCAGGTTGCGCAGAGAACGATCAAGCAAGAGATCGTCTACCTAGTTGACCATCTTCTCCATACAATGCTTCAGAACAGGGGAGTAAGGACTCTCCGTCACTTATATCAGGATACTATGGTTACTGACCCGCGTTCGATGCATCAGTGAAGCAACTTAAAGAAGATGCGTATGAATAATAAAAACGGGACAGTCCCAATAGCATCCTAAAAACATGATTATATTGCACGCAAAAGGCATTTTGCGATAATTTGGCGCCAGAGTCATATGCAATAGTCTGTAATTCAGGCTTCTGCATTTACGAGTAATGACCACGACATGATATTGACACATACAATGCACCTTCTTGCGGTAACTTTAAGCGGAAAAATAAAGACAAAAAAACCTCTTTTAACCATAAGCGATCAAAGTCCATAACTGAACGTTTTTCGCTTACTGACGCAGATGGGTTTTCCCATTCGATACCTACAAGTAAGTATTAACAATAATATTATACTAAACTATGGGCATGTCATTTTTAACAACTTCAGCGTCATATTGGCACAAAAAATAATATGATAACAGCTTCTGTTGAATTTATTCAACTCAGCCTATCGCAGTCCTCTGCAAGACATAGGCCTTGAATAACCCTCGCTTTGGGGGTTAGCGTGCTGGGGTTTGATTGAAACACTCACTTGTGGCTTTCCAAGTTTTATTCCGAGATGTTGTTCTTACAAGTGCTTTGCTTCAAATACTTTTAAATGCTTTTAAATGCTTCTAAATGCTTAACAAAAAAATAATTTTCTAAGGCCTTATACTTCTGGCGGAGAATCTTAACACCGCGATGTACAAATCAGACGTTTTCTTAAACCACCATCTAGTGGCAAGTCAATGAATAATTATGACGCTTACCTGACTGTACGATTGCTTGTCAGTACATACAGTTTTCTGTGCGGCTAAACATTCCGCCCACCAAGGACATTTTGTACAACATTATGTCCTTCAAATATTAAAATAGCTTATGAAGAACAATACATATTAACAACAACAACAAAATTGCTTAAAATTATCATTAAAACAAAACTACTGATCAAATTTTCAAGCAACAGGCAAGACACAAAGTTTCGATGTTGGTCGTTTAAATTTCGAACCGTTGCTACATAGTGTGACTACCCGTGTTAAATTATCAAGCCCCGGATGTTTCTCAACCACTCTGCCAAGTAGCCACCTACAAGGAGGCATGTTATCCTCCTTAATTAAAACTATGTCCCCTACGTTCGGTTCAGGAGTTTGCATAGACCACTTATACCGATGAAGCAGTGTGGTCAGGTATTCGGTCGACCAGCGTCTCCAAAACTGTTGCAGCGTTTGTTGAACGAAATGCCACCTCTTTAGACTAGATATGTTAGAGTCTTCATAATTCCTATCTGGTGCGTTTATAATAGGTTCACCAATTAGGAAATGCCCAGGTGTTAATGCATCACAACTGTTGGAATCCGTTACCCTACACAACGGACGTGAATTTAAACATGCCTCTACTTGACTTAAAAGAGTGGACATTTCTTCGAAAGTTAAAGTAGAGTTGCCTATTACCCTACGCAAATGCTTTTTGCATGATTTTATTCCAGCTTCCCACAGACCGCCAAAGTTCGGAGAATGTGGTGGAATATAATGCCATGTTGTTCCCTCAACTGCTAATGCTGCAGCAATTTCCTTTGTTATGTTTGAATTTTCAGAGCGAAACATTGCATCTAACTCTCTAGAAGCACCCTGAAAGTTAGTGCCATTGTCACTCCATATATTTTTGCAGTGACCACGTCTAGCGACAAATCTTTTAAATGCTGCAATGAACCCCTCTGTGGTCAGATCACTTACGACCTCAATATGGACCGCCTTTGTGGCCATACACACGAATAAACAAATATACCCTTTATATGCGTGATGACCCCGACCTTTAGATGTCCTTAGATTTATAGGACCCGCGTAGTCTACCCCACTATTATGAAACGGCCTGCTTGGTGTAACCCGCGACGGTGGCAGTTGGCCCATTAACTGAGGTTTGGTTGTAGCTGCATACCTGATGCAAGTTACACATTTCCTTACATATGCTGTAACTAACCGCTTAGCTCCTAGGATGTAATATTTCGTGCTCAAATAGTTGAGCATAAGTTGGGGACCTCCATGAAGACTTCTGTTATGCGCATCTGATATTAAGAGATTGGTGAAGTGATCGTTACCTGGAATTAATATTGGATGTTTATGGTTGTGATCGAGATCTGAACGTTCTAATCTACCGCCCACCCTCAAAATTTGTTTTGAATCCAGGTAAGGATTTAAGGACTTTAGGACCTTCTCTTTACAATTTCCCCCTTTTTCCAGGTTAGTAATCACCGCTTCGAATCCTTTGCCTTGGCTAACCCTAATGCATGTCTCTAACGCTAATTCGCGCTCTTCTGCGGTAATATAGTTGAAGTTTTTCCTCGTAGTTACAAGTTCCTGCAGCATAGGTAACTGAACAGAGTACTGGAAGGTGTCGCAGCTTTGTTTCCAGGTAAGTCCCAATGTGTTGAATATCTCACCCTGTTGTATGTTGATTTCCCTTTCTACACCATCCTGTCCCTTGTACGAGTGCTTTTCACCTATGATCTTCTCTAGTAATTTACTGCTGTTGCTTGACCATTTCTGTAAATTAAATCCTGCTTTAGCTAATAACTTATTCATTTGGTTATAGATCTGCATGCCTTCTTCTATCGAGTCGCAACCAGTCATGAGATCGTCCATGTAATAATCTTTAAGTACTCTTTGAGCTGCCAGTGGATATTTATCTCCTTCATCGTACGCTACTTGTTGCATCGATCGAACTGCCAAAAAGGGCGCTGAAGATGTACCAAAAGTAACTGTTAGTAATTTATAATCTTTAATTGAAGATTGTTTGTTGTTTCTCCACACGATGCGTTGAAAATCTGTATGATGATCGGCAACGCGCACCATCCGGTACATTTTGATAATGTCTGACACTAAACAAATTTGGTGGGTTCTCCAACGAATCAGTAAGTGTCGAAGATCTGGTTGCAGCCTTGGACCAATCATTAGGTCATCGTTGAGCGATATTCCGTTTTTTCCTTTGCAGGAAGCATCAAAGACCACCCTGACCTTGGTTGTGTCTTTATCGTCACGTATAACTGCATGATGAGGCAAGTACACTGCATTTTGGTTTTCTTCTTCTGCTTTTGTTATTGGCCTCATGTGACCGAGCTGCAAATATTCATTGATTACTTCCTCATATTTTGTTTTTAAATCTGGGTTTTTACTAAGTTTAGTTTCTAATGCGTAAAATCTATTAAGTGCTACCTTTCTTGTATCTCCATATTGACATTTTGGGTCTGGAGTTTTAAATGGTAAGTTAATTATATAACGACCGTCATTATCTCTTACCGTTGTATCCTTAAATATCTCTTCGCATCTTGTTTCTTCTTCGGTAAGTATACGTTTGTTATTTTGTGGTTCTTTCTCTAACTCCCAGAATCTTTTTAAGACTTCGTCATCACCAAGTTGAGCATGCATCACTGAAATACTCGATATGCTATTACCAGCGGAAGCTATCGTTCCTGATAAAATCCATCCCAATGAGGTGCACTGAGCTACAATGCTACCACCAGGAGCTTTCCTTAACCCGTTTTGTAAAACCTGGCTATAGACTTCGGCTCCCAACAACATATCCACTTTATCCGGTGTATAATATCTAGGGTCTGCTAATTGTATATCGTTTGCTTGTGCCCAGTCCAAATATACAGTTTCTCTACCAGGTAATAAGGACGTAATAGATTTGAGAACATATGCCTTGACTACAAGTTCCACAGATGGGTCAACCCTAGACTGAATTTTAACTTCAACAACCGAATTCAGAAATAATTTGTTATGAGCATCAATACCAGTTATTGAACTTTTAGCTGGTTTTTTCTGTAACCCTAAGCTCTGGACAGTATGTTCTGTCACAAAAGATGCCTGTGAACCTTGGTCTAACAAGGCCCTGATCGTATACCTAGCGCCGTTTTTCGAAACAGCCCTCACTAGCGTTGTGGCTAATAGGACTTGATTAGTTTTTGCTATACCTTTCGAAAAACAAGTTACTACTTTATTTTCAACTTCTTTCGTTTGCGAAACACCATCGCTAAACGAATTTACCATCTCTTCCTTAGACTCCTTCTCACCTTTAGGGTGCAACAAGGAGTGATGTCTCCGCTTACAGATTTGACACGAGGCTGTACACCTACAAGACCTGGCAGAGTGATTGTGCCCCAAACAATTAAAACATAAGTTGTGATCTAGCACAAACTTACGCCGAGTATCCACATCGTAGCTAACAAATTGTGTGCAATTTCTTATTTTATGCTCGTTATTACAAAGCGGACAAGCTATAGCCGCATTGGTTGCTGTGTGAAAAGCCTTTGCCTTAACATTAACAATATTTTTGCTAGGTTTAGTTTCTAGGAATTCAAATGCTCTATACCGACTTGTTAAAAATTCCTTGAATTGTTCAAATGTAGGCAGCTTATTTGAATCAGTGTTACTGGTTACCTTTAGTTCCCAATCCCTTCTACTGTCTGAATCTAATTTCAACGTTATAATATGAATGATCAAAATATCCCATGAAGCTGTATCAATACCTAAATTAGTTAGTGCATTCAGGCAGTCCGATGTTGTATCCATTAATTCCTTTAAAGCACTAGCTGACTCTTGAGTTATGTTCCTTTGACTGAGCAATCTTTTCAAAATACAGTGAGACAAATATTTTTTATTGTTATATCTGGTCTCCAGTTGAGTCCAGCATCTATCATAATTTGCGTCTGAAATTGGTATATGACGTAAGAGCTGCTCGGCTTCTCCAGTCAAATAACCTTTTAAATAATGTAACTTTTGAACATTATCAATAGTGCTGTTTTTATGTATTGCAGATACAAATAAGTCTCGGAAAGTTGGCCATTCAGTATAATTCCCCGAAAATGTAGGGATAGTGATTCTAGGTAACTTTATGTATGTGCTCTTTCCTTCGGAAACATTATTTGATGATGACCCCGCAACCGAAGATACATCACTAACCTTAATGGCATTTAGTGCAGTTTTTAACTCGCATTTTAAATCCAAATACAATTCTTCAGTGTTAAAATAAACTTCATTAACAGTATAGGCTAAAGATTTCAAATCCTTGGGTTCAAAATCTTTCACAATTTGTGAATGTGTTAAACTAAATTGCGCCCACAGCTCTTCAACAATTTCTAATCTGGTTTCTATATACGGCTTAGTAATCCTATCTTTTGGCGACTTTTTAAAATTACTTTTGGTTCTTAACAAACGATTGTAGATATCATCCTGTACTTTGACATGTGATTGCAAAGTCATTTTGAAGTTATTTTTCTAAACAATTCACAGACAAAATGTTATAAAACCTTTTTATGTTGATGTACAAAAGAGAATTTGCTAAGTGTTTGACATTTGGTTTTGAAAAATTTTACAAGTCCAAGACGTTGACAATTATTTGACAAGTCAATGTAAACAAAGAAATTTTTCTAAGTGTTTGACAATCGACTTCAAATCGGGCGTAGGTTCCCCGTCTGAACACAATTGGCTTAAAATCTACCTAAGTCCTAAACAAACACACAAGAGTTTATTCTAAGTCCAAATTTTACTAATCTAAAGTTAAAGTTCAAATCTTCTAAGCAATAAAGTTCACTTTGGCTTGACACATAAGAAATTACAAAGTACTCACGATTTTTGACACTATCACTCACTTCCTTACGACCTTAGTCGTCTGCAGCTTGCTTGCTGCTGAATGGTACTCCTTCCTCCGTACCTCCTGCAACTGGATCCGGTGTTGCTTTCTTCCACCATCCAGGATCGCTCGGCAGGAGCGTATGGGGATGGTGATTCTCCGTCCAACCAGGAGAACTCACCTGCTTCGCTGGTACAGCCCTTGCCAGATCCGGCTCGAAGGACCATGAATAACCCTCGCTTTGGGGGTTAGCGTGCTGGGGTTTGATTGAAACACTCACTTGTGGCTTTCCAAGTTTTATTCCGAGATGTTGTTCTTACAAGTGCTTTGCTTCAAATACTTTTAAATGCTTTTAAATGCTTCTAAATGCTTAACAAAAAACCTTGTGGGAATTCGCGACGTCCCCGTAAGGGGGCGTGGCGGGCGGCGTCGGAGCTGTGCTCCCTGGCCGCGGATGGTGTGCGGTGGCCCGCTAAAACGGGCCCCTCAGTGTGTTGCCTGTTGGGCGTAGTAATATATGGGACGCGTTAGTTGACGCGTCCCTGTGTGTGGCTGCTATATTGTGTCTCTGTGAGCGCGCCGCGGCGTTGAATTATATCAACGCCGCTTTCTTCACAACGCCTTGGCGGTCAGTCCCCGCCAGGTGAGACCCCCGGTTGCCCGGGGGAGGCCCGGCGAGAGACGACCAGCGACAAGACGCTGACTCGACGCTCCCACAGAGTAGGGTGCGCGCCCCCGCTTATCCCGTTTTCCAGAGCGAGCCGGTAGCGGTCTAAGCTAAGGGGCAGTATGTGCGTGTGGGCGGTAGTGTACTGTGTAACACCGCCCATGAATACGTGACAACGCAGGCCCGCCCGCGTGTACACGTGTGAGTTCTTGTGCCTGTATAGAGGTGGTTGTCTGTTTTACGTTACGTGACATGCCTATATTAACTTAGAACACGCCACGCAGCGGATGTGTGTTGTGAATGTAGAGTTCACTTGATTCAGGTAAGCCGCGTGTAACCTGGTTGCGACTTACCCGGGAGTCAGTCCGGTGGTGGGGTCAGTCGTCCCTTACCAGGTCGCGGGGCAGTGGTCTCGCGTCAGGGGGGCGCGTATGCCAGGGCGCGATCTGTTTGACGTGAGGCCAATCAGACGCGCCGGCACGCGCGAACATCCCCTTCGCGAGACGCCGCACATGGTCATCCAGGCTCTCGATCCCGAGATCCCGCTGGATAACATCGTTCCTCACGTAGCGAGGAGCGTCAACAATAGTCCGCAGCGCCAGACTCTGCTGGGCGCGGAGCAGCTTCCGGCTCGACTCGCTCGTGAGGGCGAACCAAGCGGGCGCGGCGTACGTCAGTACCGGGCGTATGTACGTCTTGTACACGCCCAGCTTGACGCGCGCCGGCATTCGGGACGAGAGCACGGGCCGGAGGAGGTAGCGGGCTACCCTCCCCTTGGCCGCGACCTGACGGACGTGCTGACCCATTGTGAGCCGACGGTCGATGGTGACCCCTAGGTACTTGACCCGGGGCGACCACTCGATGTCGGCTCCCTGTAGCTTCAAGGGTGGTGGGAGGCGAGCGAAGCCGGTGACCATCGCCTGCGTCTTACCCACGTTCACCGACAGCCGCCATTTGGCGAGCCACTCGGGAAGGAGCTCAAGCGCTCGCTGCATTTTGACGGCCGCGTACTTCGCATTAAGCGAAGTAGAGATGTACGCGGCGTCGTCCGCATACAGCGCGAGCATCACGTCCGGAGTGGTGGGGATGTCGTCGGTGTAACGTGAGTAACACGCCGGCGAGACGCAGCTGCCCTGCGGTACGCCCGCGAGCACCGGCCTGGCGCTGGAAAGCGCCCCATCGACCACCACCCTGAAAGTCCTGTGGGAAAGGAAAGTAGAGACCACTTTTACGACGCGACGGGGCGCGTCCGTGGTGGCCATCTTGTAGACGAGGCCTTCATGCCACACACGGTCGAAGGCCTTCTCCATGTCGAGGAGTACTGCGACCGAGTATTCCTTCTTGTTCATCGCTGCTGCGAGGTGGTGCAGTACCCTCGACAGCTGGAGCGTCGTGCTATGCTCCGCCCGGAACCCGAACTGCTCTGGGCGCGGCGTCAGGTGTGGGAGTAGGTGTCGCAGCAGGAGTGCTTCGAACACCTTGGAGACCGTCGGCAGCAAAGTGATCGGCCGATAGCTCTCCGGCTTCAGAACGTTCTTTCCCGCCTTCGGCAGCATTATGACGCGCCCTTCCTTCCACGAGTCGGGGAAGGCGCCGGTGCGCAGTATCGCTGTAAACAGGCGCGCCAACGCCGCTACCATTCGGTACGGCAGGTGGCGCAGCACTGTGTTTGTGATACCGTCCGCACCGGGGGCCTTCCCGAGCTTCGTCCTCAGGATGGCGCGTCGTACTGCGTTAGGCGAGAAGAAGATGGGCTCTTCATCGGGAGCTATCGGCGCTGCGAAATAGTCTCCCAGGTGTTTCTCGACTGCTGCGACATGGTCTGTGTCGTGAGTCGGGTTGGGGCGGAACTGACGCTCCAGGTGTTCGGCGAAGACCTCCGCCCGGTCCTCCGCTACGTACTTGAGCGCCCCGTCGCTGTTAAGCAAAGGACGCACCGGGGCTGGGGTGCTCGTAAGCTGGCCGCACAATCTGTGTAACGACGGCCAGCTGTCCGTCGCCTCGTCGATTCGATCTTCCCAGCCCGCGGCGGTCATGGCCTGTAACTCGGCCTTGACCTTCTCCGCGAGACGGTTAAGCTGCGTCTTGAGTGTGGGACATCTCAGCGTTTGCCACTGCTTGCGGAGGCGCCTCTTCTCGGCGATCAACCTAGTCAACCGCGGAGGTAGAGGCGGTAAAAGCCCCCCCCCCCGCGGCTGTTCGGTGGTCGCCGATTGCAGGGCGCGCTGGATGCAAGCAGTGATGTCGCGAGACGTCCCATCAACGTCCGCGGGAGTAGTCATAGGCCGAGTCGGCACAGTGGTCTCTACTTCCTCTTGGAACTGGGTCCAGTCTATACGTCGACGTGGCGCCAGGGGTTTCAGTCGGGTCGGCACACCCGACAGGACGACGAGTACAGGGTGATGGTCCGACTGTAACTCGTCGTCAATCACGTGCTGCGTGATCTGACAGTGTAGCCCTCGGTGGACCACAATGTCCAGCACATCCGGCATGTGTGTATCCACGTCCGGATAGTGCGTGGGCGTCTCTGGGCCGGACACTGTGTAACCGAAGGCTTCGGCATCAGCTAGGAGCCGTCTTCCCCCGGTATTCGTGCGGCACGAGTTCCACGCCGGGTGCTTGCAATTCAAGTCACCGGCGAGGAGAGTAGGATGCGTAGAGCTACTTATAAGGGCCCGCAACTCAGATGTATCTAAGTGGGTCGCGGGCGGCTTATAACAAGCGTACATGTCTATGTCCTCGCCGGCTACGTGCAGCTGTACACCCAGCGCGTAAAACGTGCCGAGTGACGGCGAGGGGAGCTGTTGATGGACGACTCGGCGCCTTACCAGTACCGCCAGACCACGGTATGTCATGTGCGCCGACCGCTCGTCCTGTCTGTAAACGAGGTACCCCGGGAATCTTATCCTATCCCCGGGGCACAGCAGCGTCTCGCTTATCAACGCCACGTCGACGTCCTGTTCTCTCAGGAGGTGGCGGAGGGGGGCGACCTTGTCCCGAAGGCCGCGGGCATTCCAGTGAATCACCCTCAACGGCCTAGCCATGGTACAAGGTTAATAGCTTGGCCAGGCCGTCGAGGATGACGGTCTCTACGTTTTGGCCCTGCCTAATGGCCTTTATCAGGTCCATTAACAGCTGTATGGCACAGGCCGTGAAGTCGCTCCTGGTAGTGGTAGTCGCCACTCCAGGAGTCCGAGTTTGTGCGGTGTGGGCGTGGGCGCCGGCATCGCCGCGACTCGGTTTGGGCTCGGGGTATTTTGTTTTCTTGGCTGGTCTAGCCTTAACCGGCCGCGGCGCTGTGCCAGCGCTGGCGGTGTGAGGCACCACCTCGGCCTGTGCCCTGCTAGTGGCAGGGCCTGCCCTCGGGACAGCTATGGGTTCGGTCGTCGCGGTCGCCGCGGGGGGTTTGGGCTTCTTGCCTTTGCCTTTGCCCCCGCGCCTCTTCTTCCTCCGCCTAGAGGAGGATTGCGCATTCCTTTTTGTGGGCCCGTTGGCCGCCGCCATTAGCGACGCGCCCTGTGGCCCTTCTGGCTCCACTTCTCTCTGCCTTTCGGTGGCCGTTGCGGGCCGGCGTGTAAGGGCGGTAGTGGCGGCGGTCCCCGCTCGCCTATTCCGAATTTCGGCTTGGAAGGCGGGGCACTTGATGTTGCACGCGGGGTGCGGGCCACCGCAGTTGATGCAGGTGGCCGGCTCCTCCCGCGGTCGCGGGCAGTCGCGTGCTGTGTGCTCGCCCCCGCATCGCACACAGGCGAGCGGGCGGTGACACTGGTGCGAGCTGTGTCTAAACTTTTGACACCGGTGACACTGAGCGGGCCCACGTTTCCCACGCCAGGCCTCGATCTTCACCCCCCGCATTAACATAAACACGGAGGTGTCGAATATGGCCCGGACATCTGGGGTTTTCTTCAGTATTGCGTGGAATACGCAGCCGGGTCGTCCTTGTGCGCCCTTAATGTGGCGCACGTACTCCGGCTGGTATCCCAGCTCGCGCAATTCCTCCTCAATCTCCTGAGGGTTGGTGTCAGCTGGCAGCCCCCTGATGGCCACCTTCATGCTACGCTCCGCCGGTAGCGAGTAGGCGAACCAAGCGATGCCGCTGTCCTTCTCCAGGCCAGTCAGATATCGCTGGACCAGCCTATACTCTTCCTCGGAGTCGGGGGTGAAACGTACCCCCCCCCCCGTAAGGCCGAGCATTCGGAGGCCGGCCCAGCTTGGCAGCGATGGCCCGGAAATGTGTCGCCCAGTTCGGCAACTTCTCTACTACCAGCGGAGGGTAGCGCAGTTTCTTTGGTTTCTTACCTGCCGGGGCCGTCGCGGTCGCGGCCCCAGGGGCAGCGGTGGCAGCAGCAGGTGTTGCGGCAGGGGTGGCAGGGGGGGGGCCGCGCAGCAGCGCTGGACCCAGCTCCTCCTCTGCTCCGGGTGGAGTCCGTCGGAGAAGGCGTGTGGCGCGCCGCCTCCGCAAACGTCGGCGACGTCGGCGTACCCCGACCCCGCGGCGCGCTATCGCGCTGTGGCCGCGGCGGGTCGAGGCAGTAGCGCTTCGCCTCCTCCGTCTGGTCACCCGAGCTCCGTCTTCTCCGGTGTCGCTGGGGTTTGGGCTCAAGCTCAAACTCGTAGCCGAACCCCAGCGATGGTGTCGGTGAAAACACCGGGCGGGCCGCATCGGCCTCCGCGTCTCTCAGCGTAGGCCGCAGTCCGGATCGCGGGGTCGTCTCATAATAGACGTCCTCGCGACCAGACCCGGCCGAGCCCACGGATGCGATCGACATGCTCGATCCCTCGCGGGACGAGCACACCGACATCACCGCGGGCGAATCGTACGCGGAGGCGCGCGGGGGTGCGGGCGAGGCTGGTGCAAGCGGCACCGCTCTCGCCGGGCGGCGGTGTGGCCCCGTGCTAGCCGGGCGCTCCTGCTCCCTCAACGCGCTTGGACCCGCTGGCAAGAGGCGGGGATCCAACGCGGAGGTGCGTGGAGCTGGGCCAGCACGGGACGGCGTCGGTGCGGGTGCTGGCGGGGCTCCGGTGCACGCCGGCGGCGACGCGAAGCGTGGCGGCGGTGCAGCGGAGCGTGTGGGTGGCGCGCGGTGGCGCGCAGGTGTCACCGGGTGCACCGGTGGCACAACGGCGCGGGCACCGGGCGCGGGCTGCGCTGGCGGCGCGCTAGCGCGCGCGGTAGGCGCGGTTGGGTGCGCCATGGGCGCAGGGTGCGTGGGCGACGCGGCGGAGCGCCCGGTAGGCGCGGGACGCGCGGTCGGCGCGGCAGGCCGCGCGGATGGCGCGGCGGGGCGCCCACCCGGCGCAGCGGAGCGCACGGGAGCGGGTACGCGAGCGGGCGGCGCTGCGCGTGCTGGGTCGCGGCCCATATTCCGTTCAGGTTCAAAATGTCCAATTCTCAAAATGTCCAAAGGTTTCAAAACGTCCAGTTTTCAAAATGTCCAATTCACAAAACGTCCAATTCCCAAAATGTCCAATTCACAAAACGTCCAATTCCCAAAATGTCCAATTCTTAAAATGTCCAATTCTCAAAACGTCCAATTCCCAAAATGTCCAACTCCCAAAATGTCCAACTCCCAAAATGTCCAATATTTGAGTATGTGGTAAATTTTGTTCAATAACTCATCAAAGCGCTTTTTTAATACTTACGTCAAACAATAAATACAAAATACTGAAAGAATCAAAATATGTTTTATTTAGAAGTAGCAAATTAAATTAAAAATAAATATTTTATTATTATATATACATATATATATATAAATACATAAGTTATATTAAATATTATACACATTAACGCATGTGTCGCGAATTTAAAAAATAATTCAATTAAAATAATTATGGGCTTAAAAAAATGAATTAAAAAGTGTACACACGCGAAAAAAAATATTTTTTTGAGGCTTAGCTTGTATAAAAAGTAAAACGTAATTTATTAGTAGAGTTCATTATTATATCACATAAATCATAAAAATAATTATGTTGACTATTAACACATTAATAAAAAAAATGTTTGTTAATTATAAATAAAAATTATATTGATTTTTACTTGCATAGGTAAGCAAGGTAAGATATAAAGTATTTTTCGTTTTACCTAGGTTATTATATATAAAACTATGTTTAATGTTTGTTTCAATTTATAATTATAGTTATTATGATGTTGATTACATTGTACTGGTCTTAATTTGTTACTTCTAAGTAAAACATATTTTGATTCTTTCAGTATTTTGTATTTATTGTTTGACGTAAGTATTAAAAAAGTGCTTTGATGAGTTATTGAACAAAATTTACCACATTCTCAAATATTGGACATTTTGGGAGTTGGACATTTTGGGAATTGGACGTTTTGAGAATTGGACATTTTAAGAATTGGACATTTTGGGAATTGGACGTTTTGTGAATTGGACATTTTGGGAATTGGACGTTTTGTGAATTGGACATTTTGAAAATTGGACGTTTTGAAACCTTTGGACATTTTGAGAATTGGACATTTTGAACCTGAACGAACGCCATATTCGCGGCAGGTCCCGGGGCCTGTATCGGCACCGGTCGGAACGCTGCGGGGCGTACGGCCACAGCATGCTGCCGGCCAGACGACGGCGTCGGCGCAACGCGCGCAGGCGCCGGAGTCGTCGACGGGCCAGCAAGCGCAGCGATGCTCGTCGCACCTCTTCTTCTTCCTCCTCCTTTTCTTCGGGGGTCTTCCCCCCCTCTTCTGGGTGCGGCCGGCGGCGCACCGGACGACGCAACGCCTATATTAGGCATCGACGTCGCCCGGTCCAACGTCGGACGATCCTCGTCTTCTTCCGTAGGCCCGGCATCGCGGCCCAAAGAGCCGCGCTTGCCGGGCTTAGACATCCCGGGGGCGAAGGCCTCCGCGACCGCTGCGGTGGCTTGCCACCGGGCAGCGTGCTCCCGTCCGTGTCACCCCAGGTGCCGACTGGTCCCTGGGACGACACACACGGAAGAGGTTAAAACACTACACTCACTAGCACTCGCGAGTGTGAGCGGAGCGGTCCGCGCGGTAGTACTGGTGGTTGCGTCAGTGATAGCAAGACCACTCAGTTCGGCCGACGAGCCGATCCTGCTTAACAAAAAAATAATTTTCTAAGGCCTTATACTTCTGGCGGAGAATCTTAACACCGCGATGTACAAATCAGACGTTTTCTTAAACCACCATCTAGTGGCAAGTCAATGAATAATTATGACGCTTACCTGACTGTACGATTGCTTGTCAGTACATACAGTTTTCTGTGCGGCTAAACAGGCCTCTACTAGGCTGCGCTACAAAACCCTGTCCTCCGCCATCTATATATATTTTATACCAGGAAGCCTGCCAGTATATTTCTTAGTAACGGCCCGCAGTTTGGAAGTTGGCGGTGTGATACTCCGTGCTTCGTAAAGCATGTTAAGCCGTTGGTCCTGCGCCTGATCTCTCTCCGGTCGTGTCGGATTGCCGTCCCATCGGACTATGAGAGTGAGGAAGAGTGAAGAGTAGTTGAGCGCAGACATAGGGACACTCGTCTCTGTGTCTGCGCACACAGTTATGCACTATGATATCTCCCGCGCCGACGGCTAGTCTCCGTGATATTGGCCGCCATGGCCGAAATACGGTCTGGATGACTTTACCAGTCAATTTTTTGAGGTCTTCAGTCCATCTAACACCACATCACGCTACCACATAACGCTTGCCGATACGCGTTCACCACTCAAGGACTCGTCTGCTCCACCGGCCATTGGTCCTTTGACAATTTTCTGTGGAATAAAATAATACTAAAGAGTTTAATAATTTTCATAATTTGATGAATTTAAACACAGATAAACTTCTGCATATGTAATTGGCAGGCATTATCGTCTCTTTATGCGGGCCTCAGTTAATTTAAATTTCATATAGATATCTTTACGTCCCAAATGACCAAGCAGTTATTCCAAATTAAATTTCCATTTCATTAATTTATTACCATAATAATACTGCATAATGTCTGCACAGAACTTCAATCCTTTAGGAGTAAAGACAGATTTGAAACTTTATTAGATTGTGTAAAGTTAGCTAGGATACCTATTGTTCTAGCTCTGAGAACCTAGGTTCTACATAATTCTGAACTGGAATGAAGAGGTTTGATTGAGGTCGTGATTGTTCTGCCGGGGTCGCGTGATTGTTCGAAAGAGATACCGTGACCCTGGCACATGGGCAACTGAAGGAACACGGGTGGGTTTTAGTCAGTAAAAGTCTGACACGCCCTCCCGCTCCACCCAGAGCGGGAGAAGTCATTTGATGATTTCCCATCCAAAAAAAAAAAAAAAAAATAGTCAGGAGGAGCGGTGTCAGTTTTCATTCATTAGTTGGTTTATAAATATTTATATTAAGGATTATCCTGTTATGCATACTCAATTCATTACAGGTAACCATGGCTAACGAATTATCGACTACGTACCTACATAAAAATGAACAATGTATAATTATGCTATGATTTAAGGTTAAAATTACACGAGTATAATACAGCTTGATAATACATTAATATGTTGGTTGAGATGTACTTATAGTACACTGACATTTGGCGAGTTATGTTTAAATTCCATATAATAGGGGGCGAGCTTATTGCCATCATCCGGGCATAAGCCCAGACTACGGGCTATTCCTGAGAAATTCCAGATTAAAAAAACCCATTAACACTTTGCTCAACCTGGAAATCGAACCCAAGGTGAGGTTGAGGTCCTCCAAGCTCAGCAGTAATAACGACCACTGGACCAAAAAGGCCGACCAAATTCGCGGAAACAAGACGTGATGTTATGTTATTAAATAAGTCTGAATTAATTATTTTTGGGAAATTGGTGGCACAAAATATGATAGCCAAAAGGCTGTACCGGGCTGCTAGAAATGTAGTGACTACCGAGATGACGGCTAATAGACAAAAAATTAGGTATGGAAAAAACATTTTAACAAAAAATTTTGTTTAAGTTTTTGTTAAAAAGTTTTTATTTTTAGTTTTATAAGTTTTTTTTTTTGTAATTTTTTTGTGGCTTTAATGTACTAATAATACTTGGCAAGGTATATCCTATCCAATGAAAAAAGAATTATCAAAATCGGACTACTCTGTATAAAGTTATGCGTGGTCATACATAAAAAAAAAATACGCGTCGTATTGATAACCTCCTCCGTTTTTTTTCGTCGGTTAAAAAGAGAAATGTTGCGCCGACCCCAAATAATGGGATACGGTCAAGAGACTGCTTCACTATGTATACAGAGATTCAATAGGTATACAGAGTTATAGTAGCTAGCAATACTTTACCACGTGTTGGGTATCGAAAAAAACATTCTATGTTCCTCAAAAATCAACAAAAACAGCTGAACGATAACGGGTACCGTCGCCCTTCCAATTTTTTTTTTTTTTTTTTTTTTTTTGTTTACCAATTTGAATTAGCTGGCAAAGCTTCACTTTGGGTACACATGGGTAAAGTACGCCTTGACTTATGAGTTCTGTGAAAAGTGGCTGTATTCTAAAACGATAAAGAGATGGGTGAATATACACATACAGTAATAAACGAATCGTGCTATTTAAATTATTATTATATTAAGAGCATGACCAGATGGAAATCACGATGTTATCAGACCGATTCCAGGAATTGACGTAAATGTTTTTAAATATAAATGCAGGTCGTGCTTAGTTTATCGTTGCTAACTACGCAGGTAGCATCGTGAACTTACTTATAAATAGGTAAGGCAAGTTGCCATATTATGTAAGGCATGAATGGCATTTAATTCGTTAGTCGATATTCACATGGAAGTCATTAAATCACGGGGAAAAATTTTCGTGGGTCTTCAACGCACTTCTAAGCGCCGAGAGTTTATTTATTTATTTTGGCCAACTAACAACTGTATATACTTATACAATATAAAAATGTTTTTCTATTAACTAAGGTTAGTATTACAGTTTATTATAGGTTAGCACCGCATGCCCCATAAAAGTAAGAACTATGATACTAATTTATACGATGCTAAAAAATTAAATTATATTTAAGAGACAGATAAAAACACACAGAGTTGAACACTGCGTTTTCGAAGCCCTCTTTTTGATGGAAATTCAGCAAATGACATCTCTCACTCTGGGTAGAGTGGGAGGGCGTGTTAAACTTTTACTGACTAAAACCCACCAGTGTTCTTTCAGTTGCCTTTGCCAGGGCCACGGTAACTCTTTCGAACAAATATCGCGACCCTGGCAGAGAGACCCGCCCTGAGATTCATTCGCGCTGCATTTTGTTGTATTCTCATTGCTCGGCTTAACACCGAAAGTTGAAAATCCGTTGCGCGAAATAATACTGTCGCAATTATTATTTACGTCCGTGTTTACGTCGACTTGAGTAGCAACCGCCATGCTCCACCACCATTACCCTCAGATTGTGCAAAGTTGAGATTGCGTTTTTGAAAATTTACATAACTGATTTCAAAATCGTTCATCATCATCATTTCAGCCGCAACACGTCCACTGCTGGATATAGGCCTCCCTCAAGTACCGCCACTTCAACCTGTTTTGTGCTTCCCGCATCCAGCGGATTCCTTCGACCTTCACCAGCTCATCGGTTCACCTTGTTGGAGGCCTTCCAACTCTACGTTTCCCGGTACGCGGTCGCCACTCCAGGGATTTCAAAATGAAATACGTAAAATGATGGCATGATGGCAAAGATCTTCTTAAGCATAATTTTCAATGTTTTGTTTGTTTATTGTGTGCGTGTGCTAGCTGACTGATTTTATTGAATCAAGTTCTTCTAACTTAACAGACAGCTGTTCTACTGGGGAGTTTGTTGTGCCACTTCTTCTTCTCAGCTAAAGCACTAGGAAGCGATGAAGGATGGGCGATTCTGGGGATTGTCTTATGTAATTTTGACGCTCAAAAAGTACTGACCTGATTCTCTGCCAAGTTTAAATAAATTACTTATGAATTTAGATTTTGGTGAAATTATATTTTACCACCTTACTGCGATCGTCTACCAAGCGTGGCAATTATGGCAAAGCCCCCCAAATTGGGGGAGGCCTATGTCCAGCAGTGGACGTCTTACGGCTGTAATGATGATGAAATGATAATACAAAGCCGAGTCTCATCAAATCACTAACTTGAAGTACGAATTTACGATAGATTATTTGAAAGGGCTTTTAGAAAACCACTTTTCCGAATTTTAGATCGGTCGTCAACTTCTTGTAGCTAAATTAATTGACTGATATTCGCATGACAATTGTATGAAATGACTATAACGCGGCAAATTTTGAATGAGGTAAACATTTTCCCTGATGTCTTATTAATTTACTTACTTCTCACCTTGCTTTTAACTGATGGTGGAATATTTTATAAGTGGTTAACTTATGAAGTTTTCCTCTTACCTCGTGATTCACCTTTTTATTATTCATTTAAACTTACTTGTTATGAGTGTCAAGTTCAAGGACAGATACGAAATGACTCAAAAAAAATTGAGGAAAAATTTTACCAAGCGTAATAGACACGTCTTATAACCGGTTGTTTGTTGTTCTCTAGTAAGTACTAACTAGTATATAACACATATACTAGTAAGTTTATATTTTTTTGGCCAAAATAATCAGCACACGTTGTAGGGCAACAGCGTGGCATTGCTGCCAGCCATTTGGGCAATTTTCCTTTTGTGATTTTGAGTGCATCAATGCATTATGATTATTTTCTTTTTTATATGTTTGTAAATATTGTTAGTTTTAGATCGCTAGTTTTGAAATTATGTAAATTTCTATACTTACATGTACCTACTTCTATTATTTAAAAGTTTGCCATGCCTCCTCCGCTGGAACAAGAATAGTCAGACATCTATATCATCATCATTCTTCTGCTTTTTACCCAATTTATTGGACGTCGGCGCAACTTGTAATTTCCTTCCATACTTCTCCATTAGTCGTCATGTCGGTAGCCAACCCTTTCTAGCAATATCATTTTTCAGACAGAACATTCATCGTTTCTTTGGTCTTCCCCGAGTCTTATAGCCATTTAAATTCATACTCAAGACATTTCTTACATTTTATATATTCCTCCGCATCACATGCCTTTACTGTAAATATAGGGTGGCCGGGACATTGAAGGGGAACCTGTTACCATAGATTCAGTACATGACTCTGAACCCCCTGCGTTGAAAATTGTTGCCAGTAATTTAAAAACAAAAATATGAATTTCCATACATTTTGACTGCGTAGGTATTGCACAATTTTGCAACTGTTTTCTCCACGTCAGTTGTCCCTAAAGGTTCATAAGAATACTTGCATCAGACAGCTTCAGTCTGGCATTCATGTTGAAAATGTTTACCTTTTATTGCAATGTTCTAACTATACTAACACTTTACTTTTTTTTTTAATTTGCGAAATACATCTATCCTAAGACGTTTACAATCATTGCAGAATTCATGGTTTCCGTTTGCGCATTAACGTCCCTGCCATCTTCTTTACAGTTTCTAATATTAACAAGCTTATTTTTTCAAGTTAAAATACCTTTTAAAACCACGAGTTTATAACAGTTTTTTTCCGAGATAAGACAACATAGTCAAAGCATTTATTTCAAATAGCTTCTGCCCGCGACTTCGTCCGCGTAAAATTTCCCGTCGCGTCGAATCGCCTACCCGTGCGATTTTCCCCGTTTTTGCAACATTTTTATTTACTGCTCCGCTCCTCTTTGTTGTAGCGTGATGTTATATAGCCTACAGCCTTTCTCGATAAATAAGCTACCCAACATAAAAATAATTTTTCAATTCAGACCGGTAGCTCCTGAGATTAGCGCGTTCAAACAAACAAACAAACAAATTTTTCAGCTTTATAATATTAGTATAGCTATCTATACTAATATTATAAAGCTGAAAAATTAGGCACATAAAAGGCACTTTTGAACATCAACATTTACCTTAAAATAGAAAAAAAACTATCGACTATTGGACTTATCTAATTATTGCTCTGACATACATTATCGCAACAAAGTAGTAAGTAGGTAGGTACTTTCTCGTCATAACGCTAACAAGACGTCTTTGTATCAATTTCCCCTTCTGTCTGTGTGAGTTGTTGGTGAAAACAAACGGCCATCGCTTCCGATATTTTCTCTCCATTCGCAGTTGAGCTCGGAAATAATAAAGTGTATCATTGTACACATATAAGGATCTTATGGTTGTAGATGTGTGGAGGAAATAATTGTAACTAAGGGACAAAATATCCAAGTAAAAATGGAAAAACTTTTTCTTAATCAACATTAGCGACAGCTTGGTACAGTTTTTACGACATGCATAAAGTAGGTATTGATTTTTCCTTATTAAATGTATGTAATTTTAATAGTTTCGTAACTATTAAACTTACATGTTTCGTAATAAATTTTGTAAATAAAAAAAAACCTGCATAAAAATCGGTAGCATAGTTTAAGAATACACAGACATGGAAAGCGACAAATAGTTACATAACGTTAAAATTTTAACTTAAAGTTATAAATCTAAATCGTAGAAATTAGAGTAAAAATATAATCATTTATGAATATTGGATAATAACATTCGCATAAAAAGTTAATAACAATAACGTAAATAATTTAGAAAGTGAACAGTCAAGGCATTTATTTGTTTTTATCTACACCTTTCGATGTTGTCTTGCAAAGTGATGCTAAAAAAGCTAGTTATCAAATTTAGTAGTTATCGACGTTTATACGTAAAAGAAAAAAAAATTGTTTTAGGGAAAACCTGTACCAAAAATATAACTGCGAACATATTAGTGTTAATTACACTGAAGTGCTGAAAATTACAACGGTTTACATTTGTGACGACAACACGGGTGGGCAAAACCAGCTCTTAAAATAGAAATAAATTGTTTGTTAACTAATTTACACTGCAGTGATGACACAATTCCATTATCGATCATATGTAATTATCTCACTCCGTTTTCAGTAGCTCTTTTTTCAGAACTCGACAGCGTAAAAACACATTGCTTTTGTACCAATGTTGTACCAACCTCGGATTTATTTTTAGGTGCTTAATTCAAACCAAATTATATAACGTCATAATTTTGGCATCATATCTTTATTCAAGGGATCATTTTGAATTTTTGTCAGTTTTCTCATACTTCGTCTTTATATATTTATTAAAACTTTATGCACAAGTAAAAATACTGTACAAGGACGGTCTTAAAGCCTGAGGCATTTTCTAACAGCCAACCTTGGGGTGGCTTTATAGTCTACGTCATTTTCTCAATGCTGAAAATCGCGACCAATATACAACGCGTTTCCAAGTTATCCGGCCTTCTGCAGTGTTGGCATTCTTAGACATCGTTTCAATGACGTCATTCGACTGTTAATTGCTGACACTATGTGGCCGCCACCGCGGTCTTATCAAAACCGTTCTCTTAAACAAGTAGGCACGCTACGCGGCGCGCTTTCTCCTCATATAATACCAACTCAACAGATAAGGTAAGGACCTTTTGACATTTAATCGCCTTTTAACTCCAAACCTATCGGAGTAACAAAGAGACAGGACAGGACTATACCGTAATAATACATGCTAATCAAACTTGGGAGATAGTTGAGAACTTACTGATTGCTTCGTTTCGGACTACAGTCGGCTCCGCTGCAGACGACTGTGTGTGACAAACGTGATGAGTTCTCTTTAACCAAATTACAGCGTTATTATTTTGGTGATGTTCGTTTAATTGCTTCTTTGATAACTAGGGTTGAATGAAATTTTTTAGGTACAAAGTTCGATAAAATGGTTAAGAGAACATTAGAACTGAATGAAATTTAAAAAAATATTATTAAAAAATTAGTTAAGAAATAGAAAACGCAACAAAAATAGAGAATAAGTATAAAATGAGAATAAAGTGATTGAAAAAAATAATAGTTTAAAAAAACTAAAAAACACGCTTCCATTGAAAACCAAACTAAAAAGTTCAAAATAATGGAAAAAAAGCGTGGGGTGCTTTTTAAGGTATTTTTGATATCAGGCACCCCACGCTTTTTTTCCATTATTTTGAACTTTTTAGTTTGGTTTTCAATGTAAGTAAGTAAGTAAGTAAGTCTTTATTTGCCTTAAACATGGTATAAAAGGTGTTACAGTTTGGTAATATAATATAGTCCACATGTTTAGCTATACAACATCGTGTATCAATTGCATGCAAAATACTTAGAATTAATTAGTAATAGTAATTAGAAATAAAATGTCAAAGCTATAAAACATTTTCCACAATACAATCATCATAACATAATATTATTTAGTGTCAGAAATTAATCTCCACGAACAAAATCAAAAAGTGACAATAAAAGAAAACATTATAAAAGTAAACATTATTCGCAACAGTTCCATAACATTACATAACATAACTTAAAGTAAAAATAAAAAAAAGGAAATCAATAAAATCAATAATTATAAAATTAAAAATGTCAATATTAATTATAAACATTATCGACGATCCAGTATGTCATTATTTGTGAATTATAATTTAATGTCAAAAAAATCCTTAATGTCATAAAAATTATGTTCATTCAGCCATTTAAAGAGTCTGTTTTTAAAAGAATTAATATTAGATAATAATTTCATTTCTTTTGGAATTTTATTATAAATGCGTACACACATCACCAGAAAACTTTTAGAGTACTTGGCTGATTTAGGAGTATCCTGCAATACAAGTCTACATGGATCCCTATTACGAGAGTATATTTGATCGACTTTCTTGAATAATTCCTTATTATTATATACAAAATTACATATCTCGTAGATGTACAGTGAAGGAAGTGGTAATAAACCAAGCCTTTTAAAATGCGGTTTACAGGACTCGTCAGTACGGATCCCACAAATGGCTCTGATGCATTTCTTTTGCGCGATAAACACTCTGTTTTTATCTGTACTGTTACCCCAAAAAATAAGTCCATATCGCAAAATCGATTCTATGTAAGCATGGTAGGTTATAATGGCGGTTTTTTTATTCGTCACATTCTTGACTTGCCTGAGAGCATAAACGAACTTATTAGATTTGTTGCACAAATTATCTACATGTATTTTCCAATTTAAATCTTGGTCTATGAGTATACCCAGAAATTTTGTATGTGAAACTTCTTTTAGTCGATCAATATTAAGTTTGAAATTGTATTTGGCATGTTTAGATTTATTAAATTGTACGTACATAGATTTATCTAGATTGATTTTTAATTTATTTACCTGTAGCCATTCTAAAATGTTGTCAATAGTATTATTTATGTCAATTTCGTGATCAAATTTTGATTTATACTTTTTTTCAGATGTCACTATGATTGAAATGTCATCTGCAAATAATATACATTTATGATTGACCTGCTGTGGTAAATCATTTACGTATAATAGAAATAATAAAGGGCCTATTACACTCCCTTGTGGTACACCGCAATTTTTTACTTTGAGCTCAGAGGAGTATGAGGTTAGTAAATCTTCATTTACTTCACTAATAGCAACGTATTGATTGCGGTTACTTAAATAAGATGCAATCCACTGCAGTGCTACACCTCTTATTCCATATCTTTCTAATTTTCCCAATAATATATTATGTGCCACAAAGTCAAATGCTTGAGATAGGTCAAAAAAAAGTCCTGTCGTGAAGTGATTGTTATTTAAAGACTTCAGGGTACGGCTCAAAAGATTATATATGGCTAATGTTGTTGACTTGTGCCTTTGAAATCCAAACTGTTCCTTTGCTATAATATTGTATTTGCTACAAAAGTCGATAAGCCTTTTGTGCATACATTTCTCAAACAGTTTGGACAAGATAGGTATAAGGGTAATTGGACGATAATTTTTAACGTCTTTTTTGTCGCTTTTCTTGTACAAGGGTTTTACAACTGATAACTTTAAAGCATCAGGAAAAGTTCCAGTCGAAAATGAAAGATTAATTAGATATGTCAATATAGGAGTTAATTCTTCTCTGCACGCTTTAATTATTCTTGTACTAAGTCCATCATATCCTTCCGAGTTAGTATTATTTAAAGCCATTATCTCTTTTTTTATTTCATCTTCAGTCATAGCACTAAGAAACATAGAATTAGGAACTACAGCATTATTAGACTTATTATAAACTTGTAAGTTTTTAAATGTCACAATGTTAGTCGAGTCGATAAAATAATCATTAAACGTATTCGCTATGTCAGTGGGATCAGTCAGTATTTTCTTATCTACTTCTATTTCTGAAATATTAGTGTCGCGTGGATATTATGCGTGGGTAATGGAAGCGTGTTTTTTAGTTTTTTTTACCTATTATTTATTTTCTATTTTTTAGCGTGTTTCGAATTTTGAGACGTATGTCAGCGTAGTTTGTGACGTATGTCAGCGTAGTTTTCGAAGACAGTTTTTTTTGCTGTCCTGGTAACCCTGGCAAGGATAATGGCACAAATTAGTTTGTGACGTATGTCAACGTAGTTTTCGAAGACAGTTTTTTTGCTGTCCTGGTAACCCTGGCAAGGATAATGGCACAAAGAATCATGTCCAATCTTGACCTGAATTTTTTTTAACGCGTCTAGTGATGTAAAATATCTTAAAAAATTGCTAATTTTTTGCTTATTTCGTATAACATAATTGAATTTTCAAATAAAGCCAGGAAAAAAAGAAATTCTAAAAAATGTTTATCATTCTCAATAGACTTTTTGAAGCGTAACGTGTTTTACACACGTTTCGTTTCACATAATACGAAAAAACTTGTTTGTTCATGTGGTTAATAAATGTTCAAAATAACGAAGTGGTATTTTTTTTACTTCACTTTTTAATTTACGACTAGCTATGATTTTTTATAGTTTTATATAAGGGTGTGGAAAGAAAAATAAACGTACAGTTGATAGGGCGCGTAAAACGAACTTCTTTACGTGAATGACAGGCTGTCACTTGTTTGACGTTTTGCAGTCGTTCGTTTGCTGTCACTACGTATTGTACTGAGCGATTTTGGATTTTCTGATACCCTAACAAGTTTTGCATTTTCCACGGACTCCGATACCTACCACATACGATTACTTTGGCCTGTGTTACACGGATACCGATTTAGTTCTTTTTGTTGGGATCTAGACGTTATCGCTTTTGTTGGAAAGAGCTATGGACATGGCCTTCTACGAGATGGCTTTGTATAACCTGCAACATAAGTGTTAATACGCTTCGGCGTTATCGCGCCCTTCAGCTTCATAGCAAAGTCATCTCGCTAATTAGCAGTTAGATATCTTTAGTAATAGTAAGTATAATACCAATCAAGTAGCTAACTATTTAGTATCCAGTCAACAGATGCTAGTGGAATGATTGTTTTATAAAAAAGGATTGATATTTAGAAGTGCTAATGTATATATTTTTCAAGTTTTATGAAATATATAACTAGTACTACTAGAAATAGGTGATGCCCCTAAGACGAACCGCTGACCGAATGTGTTAGTTGCATGTAGCTTTTCCCCATGTTTAGCTAAAGTGTTCTTTTAGGCAGCTGTTTAAAGCGAAACATATAAAAATACAAATTAAATATACTTATTTCCATTGCAGGCTTTAAAATCTCATAAATAATTTGTTATTCAGATAATGGAAGAAGATTACATTTGTAAAGAGTGTTTTGATGTATCCATGCAGACTAATGCTCAGATTTATAGAAACAATGAGTGTGACCCTGCTGGTTCATGTCGTCGTGGTTATACTTAAGTATGCCTCGTTTGTCGTCGATCATTGCTCAATCGTCAAAGTGACCATATTCTCAAAGAAAACTTGCACTGTAGGTTATTGTGCCCATGTTATGACTTTGGTGTGGTACTTAGGTTGGGCTAGGCATGAAACTAACATTGTGGCTCCAGCGGCATTTTTAGATGAAGTGCTTGTACGAGAAGACATTGAATAAATAATAATAAATCAAATCCTGTTTTTTATTTCATTTTCCCGACCTCTCCAAAAACATGCAGCACTTAGTTATATATTTATGTCGTGATGGCCCAGAGGTTAACACCTCACCTCATGCACGAGGCGTGAGTTCAATACCGGGCCAGTGTGTTTTTTTCAATACCTACGTAGAAACTACAGTGAAGGAAAACATCACGAGAAAACCTGGACTTGTATAATAATGAATCACTGAAAGTCAGAAATCGCCACCTCATCTTGACCAAACGTGGTGATTACTTACTGCTCGTGCCTTCTCTGCATGAGAAAAGACCCAGTAGTGGGACAGTATAAGGGCTGGTATTATTATTTACTTTATTCGGACAGACAAGGTGAATCAGCCTCTTAGCGTTCGATGGCTAAAAGCATCGTCCTCCTGGAGTCTGGTCTACTTCGACGACAGATTTTGACCGATATTTCAATGAACTATACCTAAATTGTTCTAACTTGCTGTAGGTAGTGTAGAAAACAAGGATGGCTTAACATCACACGTGAAGTGTTTAAAACTCAACATCGTCGGGCTATTACGAGAATATAACTGCTGTATGCCACTGCGCGCCGATTTGATGATGATATTAAATTGAAGACGGATTTATTTCTGAGTGAGTGCAACTCTCTCAGCGATTAACAAATAATTTCATTTTAATAATCATCTAGTTTTTGAGGTTACAACAGTTGTCAAACCTGATCTGAAAGCTGTAAATCTGTTATAACCTCAAAAACTTATTTACGTAATAGCATTTTTCCCTGGCCTCTAAATGAGAAGATGATAACTTATTGGGTTATTATAAACAATAACTGATTTTATAGAACACTATTTGTAGGTAGACGCGACCTGTAAAACGAATCAAGTGACAGGTCATTCAATGTATGGAAAGTGGGCATGATTCTTTATGAAATTATTGCATTGTCATCGGTCCTTGACAGGTGTGCAAAGTTTGAATGAAATCTGGTCATTTAAAGTGGGTCAAAATCGCGTTAGAAGGAGTCGGAGTAAAGCCCCCAAATTGGAGTAGGCCTTTGCCCAGCAGTGGACGTCTTACAGCTGAAATGATCACATGACAGTTGGATTTGAATATAAAGTCAATTTAAGTTGGTAACAGTTTGATCAATAACTTAACAGACAGCTGTGCTGCTGGGGAGTTTGTTGTTCCACTTCTTCTTGCTAGCTAAAGCACTAGGAAGTGATGAAGGGCGGGCGTTTGGGGGGACTGTCTTATGTAACTTTGACGTTCAAAAAGTGCTGACTCTCAGCCTAGTTTGAATAAATGACTTTTGATTTTTAATTGAAATCCCCTGAATCTATGTCTCTACTCTCTATTAATTACCCCTTTTAACGAAGATAATATTGAATTCACCTGAACTAAAAGCTTTAAGTGTAAAGTTTTAACTAAATCGGATTACAAAAAAAAAAAACAGGTAAAACTCGATCCTTGTGATCGTTTTTCGACTGATAGTCAGTTTGTTAGAAACTAGGGGCTAGAGAAACTAAGTAAAACGGTTTAAAAAATCTCATTATGTCTGCATTCTACTTTCCTTCAGTCGATTGACATTATAACGAGTTTTTTGAGAATGTAGACGTCTAGGGCTTTGAGTGCAGTTGGTCATAACCTTTAGGTATATTTTTATATTCAACTGCAGAAATAATAATAACACCGCCCAAGTGCTAGTGGGACACACGTACCATAAGGCAATAAATATGTTTTTGCTGCTGTGTGTTCCCATACAGTTCCCACGGCTGGGACACAGGCCGGCTCTATTCGAGAGTGAGTGGGCTGTAGTTTGACACGCGGGCCCATTACGGGTTTGTAGTTGTCACATGTCTTAGATTTTTTAGTTCTAAGACATGCCGGTTTCCTCACGATGTTTTCCTTCCCCGTTTTCAGAGCGATGGAGATTAAATTATTTATACAAAGTAAGCACCTGCTTGGGTTCAATCACACGACGACTCATAGGTCGAAGCCGATACCACCAGTGCTCTTTGTCAGTTAGATTATAACCAATAAAATAAAAATCCAGTCTATCTAGAATCACTCTTATTAATCTTTTACTTCAGTTGATTTTCTTTTACCACATAGATCTCTGCCTTCGTCACAATGGAAAGTAAAGCCTCCAGAACAAGTTACAGCGTGCATCATCACAGTAACATAGACCTTGAAAACCAGGTGTTTTCATAAATTCATAATACTTATTCCAGTACCTATTGCTTCACCTCCGAATAAGTTAACTTTTTGCCACATATTTACACACTAATTCTGTTTCATTTTGTAAAGACGTGTCTATCTTGTTACTGTAGAACAGACCCTTAGTGTGTCACTTAGTTGGTAGAAATCCTTGTATAAGTAAGAAAATATTTTTTAAGCAAATCGATTAACTTTTGTTCATCATCATCATCATCATCATTTACCATTTCCGCCATAAGTTGTTCCACTACTGGACATAGGCCTCCCCCAAGGGTAGGGGATAATTGCCACGGTTGGCAGTCGGTTTGGCAATCTCAGTACCAAAGTACCGGTGGTAAAATGCATAGGGCGCTATGTACGCTGCTGCCCATTCTCTAGTAAGTCCCTTAATCGCCTTTTACCATACCCTCGGCTATTCTTTACGTCCGTTACCACATGGAACTTGCATTTTTATTCATTTAATTATATTCAAAACTAGCTTTTGCCCGCGACTTCGTCCGCGTTAATTTTCGTGTTCCCTCGAATCTTCCCGTCGCGTCGAATCGCCTACCCGTGCGATTTTTCCCGGTTTTGCAACATTTTTCATTACTGCTCCGCTCCTTTTGGTTGTAACGTGATGTTATCTAGCCTATGTTAATCGCAGATAATGTAGCTTTCTAATGATGAAAGAATTTAAAATCGGTCCAGTAGTTTTTGAGTTTATCCATTACAAACAAACAAACAAAAATACATTTTTTTTCTCTTTATAGTATTAGTGTAGATTATATATTATTATTTAGTGTAGATACACCTGTCATTCTTTGACAGTTGTAGATACGCAGTTTGGTTACAGTAGGGAACATTTACGATGGGTATCAATTACTTAACAAACTAATTTACCTGTCTGTACTTGAGTTCGTGAGCAACTATCATAAATACTTAACTCTGACTTCGAACGCTATTGTGTTGTTTCCTTGCAGCGTATACCTATGCCTTATATGCCGGTGACGCACAGCCTATGGCCACGTTCAGTGGACGTGACCAACGAGACATCGAATTTGTAACAGATAAACAATTCTTAGGCAACGAACAGACTTGTCAAATAAGATTTTTCTTCGACTGCTGTCCACCATCATTGTTTTCTGGGAGCGCTGGAGGTCTAACTAATAGCAACACAATTACCCTGCTGATATCCGTAAGATCTCCATTACTTAAAAGTCTTGCATGAGGTTCAGTATTCATGGAATCCCTTGCTGCATTGTATCTAGGTGGAGATCTCAAACCACCCTATTTAAATAATTACGCTTAGGAAGCTCGCAAAATTAAAATGTACTGAAGAAATAAATTATATAAATATTTGAATTTCCAAGGGTACTTTGTTGCTTCCCCCTTAATGTTAAATTAACATTCATATAACAATATTTTGCAAATTGCAATGTTAGAATTGCAATGTAATATGTTGTGTTGGCAACACTAGTGTGTGTTCCGGTAGTATTAAGGTGTTTGATTCTATGATGTCTGTCTTCCGGTTATAGAACTGTCAAAAACTGTGGTTGTAAAACATTTCGTAATAAATCAGTCTTTACTTACTTAATCACAACATGCAAAATATTCTAAAATATTTTAAAACAGTTACTATGGAGCTTCTTGCTCATCCTTTTTTTACACGAATTTTTTGGAAGCGGTCAGTAAGTAGAATAAATTATTTTTTCATGTAAATTTTGGTATTTAAAAGTGCCTTTAAGGTATACGTCTTAAAAAAGGGGGTAAATAAATGAAAAAAAAAAACAAAACAATTTTGCAAGTAGCAAAATACATTTTTGTAATAAAAAAAAAACTATTTTATGCCTTTTATGGTCGTTGGCGCTGAGTGTGTTGAATGGCTTACTTAACATAAATTTATTAGATTTTGACTCCGACTAACTTGAAGAAGCTTAAAAAACCACACACGCACAACACAAACACGCAAACACTTACGTATTACTTAGTGTTTTTAGAACTCATGGTTGGTCAATGCATCGTTCCAATTACCAAATCATCAATGAACACGTTATCAATTCACTTAATTGCCGTCTATAAAATGGTTAGGTATGACTTGGGTGAATAAGCATGAATAATATAGGACTGATTCATGTCGGTACAATAGTGAATAAAGTATGGGCTTGAGTCATACGCCGCGCATCGGAAACAAATGTTAATTGCGCATGTTTTTGAAGAAAATTCCAGTGATTATTATTGTCTGTACTTACTAGAATTTTCTTAACTATGTTTAAACATGTGTTGGAAAATGTATAAATATTTAACGTAACATTATATCACGCCTTGGTTTCTTGAAGGGTTTGGCAGAGACGTACTTATATTAGGGACACCCATATTTCAATAGGAATTGGATGCCCATGGAATAGGGGGCGAGCTTATTGCTATCAACTGGGTACAGTTCCGGACTCCGGGCTGATACTGAAAACATACTGAAAAAACAATCTAATAATACTTTGCTCGACCAGAGAACCGAACCCAGGCTCTCATGCTCAGCAATAGCGCTTGCGACTACTAGACCAACGAGGAACAATATACATATGCTATGCTATTCACATATATATATTCTACTTAATTTATTCATAAACTTTATCTCATGCACGAAAATACCCCTAGGTATAACTTTGATATAATTTAATTAATTGGTTCTTTCGAAATCCTTGCTGTCTTTTTTATTATAACACCTTTGTTAGCTTGTTTGTATGTAGGTAACGGAATGTTTGAACGTGATTTTCAGCCCCTTCAAATTATCACCCCCGTCGGATTAACTTGAAACTTTACACACATATCAAAGACCACAATACAATCGTTTGATAAATTTGGGGCATTATACTGACCAGGATAACTAGGGTAGAAAATAAAAGGAAAAACAGCTTTTGTAGCTAGCCGACCTAAAAAATAGTCAGTAAATAATCATTAATTAAACTAAAAAACACGCTTCAATAGAAAACCAAACTAAAACGTTGAAAATCATTCTTAAAAAGTTTAAAATAAGATTTAGAGATTTATTAACGAAATCATTTTAATGTAAAAAAGACATCCCGGTTTCCTTACAATGTTTTCCTGCACCGTTTTGAAGTTGGAACATGAAATTAGTGTAGTCGAATAATTTAGAAATAGTTACAGTCACTGAAACATATAAGTAACGAGGGTCGTCGGATACCTGTAGTTGAAGTTGAATAAGAAACCAATGGATGCTTTCTAATAAAATAAAATTTGTGAAAATATCTGTTTTTTACTTTTATTAATTTAATTAAATTGTATTCGAAAACATCTATCGTTATGACCCCATGTTGAGTTTAGCAAATAAGTTTACGTACCAGCTGCAGCACGAAATTATTCGATCACAGGGGTAATTGCGGAACTTTTTATAGGTAGGAATTTAATATGCAATATTTAATATGCATAGTTAAACAACATTCATTGCGTTATTTACGTTGCTGAGCCGACAATTTATTCGAACAAATGACGCAATGGTTTAGAAATAATCTTCAATCCTATTCAAATTCTGATAAATTGTGCGTTTCGCAATTAGGGTGCAGGTCGGAAATGTGTTCCTATTGTATTCCGTTAGTTTTACAATAAAACTAATTCCTATCCATTCATAAGCATAACTTAAAAGAATTTTAACAAAACCCTCAAGTTTATAAACAGAAAAACAAAATGAATAGAATACCAGATTGATCGGCATTCAATAAATATCGACGGCATTATTCTCTTATGTAAGCGCACGTCAATACATAAGTTCTATGTTTGTGTAAATACACGATCTAGCAATTCATTAAAATGCATAAAGTCATTAACTGGAGGAGACAATAATGTGTGCAATTATTTTTAATTTGTTTGTTTTATGTAGGACAGCCTCTAATTTGTGTTTAACTGATTTCGTCAGTTATAAATGTTTTTTCTGGGTTTTTAAGAATCATGCCCAACTGACTACCCAATAGACCCATCCCCTCTGAATGGCAAGTGAAAACGTTGCAGGCCCAGATGGAGATGAACTAGAAATATTCAACACGAATTAGTCGGTAGAATATTTAAATAAATCAAAATGGAAATAAAGTAGGGAGGTCTTTGTCTGCAGCCCGCTGTAACATATTTAATGGTTTTTTTAATAGTAAATGATTTAGTTTCTGTAAGTAGGTTTGTATAAACACTTTTACACGTCAAGCATATTTTTAAAACTAGATGAGGTCTGCTTTTCCTATCTGACTACTCTGAAAAGAAAGGCCGAAACAAACTAAGGGTTCACAGCAGACATAATCTTGGTCACCTCATTTGAAGACCGTAGATTTGTGTCTGAAATGGTGTTTTAGAGAAGAACCACACAGATTCCGTGGACCTGACCAGACAGTGCACGCATTTGTCACTAATTATGTAGCTCAACTCTGAACTTAAGAAGCTCAACAATTTGACGAACTTGATACCAAAGAAGGACATTTGGGTTATAATATATTTTTTATTTAATTTTATTACTAAAAGCCTAAGGTGTTAGAACTTCACTGCATTTTAGTAATAAAATAACAAAAATACCTGCATCAGATCGATTTCGGGTAGATTCTGAGAGTAGGCCCATTTCCATTGAGGCTCAAAAAATATACTAGTTAAACCATAATTGCAAATATTTGAGTAAGAAACTTGATCATTCAAAAAAAAAAAAAAACTACAGTAAAACGTGCAGTTATTAAACACACGTTAGATGCTGCGATAAGCTGATAAAATATAAACAACCAATCATAACATAATTATATAAAATCAAAAGGATGTGCTGATATAGCAATGATTTCAAAATGCTGCTATAGGTACTTCACTTAGTTTCCAATAAAGGTTGTGATAATAACAAAAACTTTAATAATTTGAAAAATTTCAAATTCAAGTAGCTGTCTAAAATCACTATCACTAGTTTTTCCATTAAAATTTCCATTAAAACATATTCTTGATATGGAAAATCAATAGTCCAACTAAACAAATATTATACAGTGAAAATATTTGATTTTTTGTAAGGCTTTCACGCTAATACGGCCGGACGGATTAAGATGAAATTTGGCATATGAGTAGACCATGACCTGGATTAGGACGTAGCATACTTCTTTTCCAATTATGCCACGGGATCGAGACGTACGCGGGTGAAACCGCGAGGTACAATAAATGCAAAAGTAACTTTGTCTCTCTGTCTGTTACCTTTTGCACGACAGATCGTTATGCAATTTTATTATTATAGCCTGGGCTCTCAAAACGGTGAAGGAAAACAGCGTGAGGAAATCGGCACGTCTAAGAACCAAAAATTCGAAGGCATGTGACATCTACCAAACCACACGGGGTCCGCGTGGTAGATTACGGCGCACTCCTTCTCACCAAGAGGAGGCTTGTGTCCCAGCAGTGGGAAAAATAAAGGCTGATTAATGATAATGATTATGATAAGCCTGGGAGTTGAAGGAGGAAATAGGCTTTTCATTCATACTTAAAATTAAAAATGCGGAACTAACTCGGTCTGTCCATCGGCAAGCGTAGCATGATCAATTTTATCTCTATTCTTCCAAAAATAGACAAATTTCTTTATCTATTATAATTATTTTAAAATGTTTCTACCGCAAGAGTCAAATTAAAAGTAGAGAAAAATGGTCGTCATACTTGACATCGTAAACTCATGTCGACAGAAGAATAGAAACATCAATCTATTCTACAATCCGCGCAATCTATAAAATGGGGCCTCGCGAGTCTCTTAGAAACAAATTTACAGAAATTGATATACTGACTCTTCCCTCTCTTTATATCTTTGAATGTGTTTTATATGTTCGCAAAAATTTAGGCCTTTTCAAAATAAGAAGCGATTTCCATAACATAAATACGCGTAGTAAAAAACTTTTTTGCAAAAAAAAACAACCGACTTCCTTAAAAACACTACAAAGTGAAAAATAACTTTAATTTCGGAAGTCGGTGTCTTAGGATCTGTATTTATGGTTTTTTTGCCACCGACTTCCGAAATTAAAGTTATTTTTCACTTTGTAGTGTTTTTAAGGAAGTCGGTTGTTTTTTTTTGCAAAAAAGTTTTTATTTTTAAATTTTTAGTTGTGGTATTCACCCTGCACTAATTCCAAACAAACAATGCATATTTATGCGATAGCAGAAATCGCGGTTGATTTCCTGTCATTTTTTAAAGAGTTCCGGTGTCTGTCTCCCGAACTCATCATCAGATCTATAAGTATGAAAATTATATGGGACCATTTCGGAATAAACCCCTTTCGAACAAAAAAACAATTTTGCAAATCCATCTATATATGACGGAGTTATGGCCGAACATACATAAAAAAAAAAAAAAAAAAAAAAACATATAAACATCCGAATTGATAACCTCCTCCTTTTTGAAGTCGGTTAAAAATGAAATTGTGATACCAAAATTTAGATTAACTAAAACTAGTAAATCATTTCTTATAAACGGTATCCGCTTCTATAACAGGTTGCCAAAGTCTGTTACTGAACTTAGCTATGGAAAGTTCAAATCACACATCAAACGTGTCCTTATCAAAAAAGCATATTATAAGATAAAAGACTACGTTGAAGACAAGGAAGTTTGGCTATAATTCCTTCTGCACATGTGGCTTCCCTGGTAGCTCATTACAGGATGACCTGTGTCTATTAACTGCTCCCGAGTGACGATGTACATTTTGTATTCAAGTTTTTCAGTTTTTACATTCTTTCAAATTTACTCATTTTTGAAATTGTATACCTACAATTGTACATTGTACTCTTTAATATTAGTTGTCATGGCAATAATGACATTTGGTTTAAATAGTGTAATATGTCTTATTTATGAAATAATATTATTTATGTAGATTATTTTATACTTTGTGAATGTGAGAACGTTGTAGGCCTTGTAGACTGTAGACAATTTTCTATCTTATTCAGTACCTGGTACTTGTTGACAGGCCTACACCGTCCTCCCATACTATTAACACTGTAATTTGAAACAATTGTAAAAACGAATTATTTTTAAAAGAGTAACCGTGGAGTTTCTTGCCGGCTCTTCTCCATAGGAACCAACTATTTGGAACCGTGCACCTAGCTTCTGACGTCTCATAAGTGCCCATGTAGGTTTATATGAAATAAAAATATTTTGATTTGATTGATTTGATACACATTTTTTTCTTTTCTTCCGTCGACAAAATCCGTTTCTACGGTGGTCATGCTACGCGTGCTGTTTGTTACTTTTTCGGATCGTTAAGAAATATTTCAGATCGACAGCTTGGCACCGGAAAAATGATATTGGCTATTTTCAACAGTTAGTAGGTCATAATGTTGAATATGAATAAATAACATTGTGTTCATTGTACCGGTATCCAAGCCATTGTAAGGATTCAAATATCAATAATTGTTGTATCACCGAAGGAAGCCTTCATTAGTCTTCCTACTGAAAGTTTATATGGGTAGTTCATATAATTGTTTTTTTTATTTTTTTTATTTAACTGCTTTTGTTAGTTTATTTTTATTTTCTTTTCATTTCATTTATTGTTTATATGTATCATTTGCATCGTATATGTAAGCGGGCACGCCCTTTATGCCTGGAGGCTTTATTAAGGTTTTAAGTTCTGTTTTCGATTTTGTTTTATTATTTATTTCAGCTTGAGTTTAGTTTTCAATGTTTTGTTGGTATATTGGCGTGTGCTAGCTGACATATGGCGAATAATATATGTTTTGTTTTATAATATTAATAACTTACACAATACTGTATAGAATCAAGTTCTTCTAACTTAACAGACAGCTGTGCTGCTGGGGAGTTTGTTCCGCCACTTCTTCTTCCCAGCTAAAGCACTAGGAAGTGTCGAAGGGCGGGCGTTTTGGGGGGACTGTCTCATGTAACTTTGACGTTCAAAAAGTGCTGACTCTCAGCCTAGTTTGAATAAATGACTTTTGATTTGATTTTGATTTGAAGCCGAACAAAAATAACGTCTTCGGCTTAAAATAACGTTCTGTTCGTGGAAGCTGTTATGGATTACCTTATATAAGTGTGTTAAAAACTATCAGGCGTTCAGGGGTGACTAAGTACCTACATTAACAGTTTTAGGTCTTCTGTCTGATTGTTTCATAATAAACATCTCTAAAAACAGAATGAAGCACTACATAGACAAAACAACATTTGAACAGAAATTACTTAAAAAAAGATTTGTTGAAATATAGCTGGTACCTCTTCATACCTGCAGTTGACTGCAACATTACCTCTTAAAATTTTGTTAACCTAATGTATTATACATTCGTACCGTGTGGTGCCGGACGTAAAGAATAACACCACCCCATTTTAGTCGCCTTTTACGACACCCATGCATGGGTGTCGTAAAAGGCGACTAAGGGACTTACTAGAGAATGGGCAGCAGCGTTCTCTATGCATTTTACCACCATACTGCGATCGCCAACCCGCCTGCCAAGCGTGGCGATTATGGCAAAGCCCCCCAAAATTGGGGGAGGCCTAAGTCCAGCAGTGGACGTCTTACGGCTGAAATGATGAATGATGAATGTATTATATATTATGTTGTAGTTGTTTATTATCCATCAATAAATAAAATAAAAATACCGGGATATACAGAAAAAAACACTATCACAGTATCCACATATGACATCTACCAACCAACACTGGGCCCGCGCGGTGAATTACGGCCCACTCCCTCTTACAGAGAGGAGGCCAATATCACAGCAGTAGGGCCGTCATAAGCTGATTATATTATGCTTAATGTCCGCAGTCATCAAAAATCATTATCAGAAACAAAGAAAAAAAGTACAGTCTGCATAATAATGTGCTGACAGCCACACATTCACAGACGTGACATCGGAAGTGTTAAAACATGCCTGATTCATTGTTACGTGTATATAAGCTAATTCTGCTGAGATCAGTCTAGAAGCCGGCCTTACAAGGTCAAGCTACATGCCAAAGAGCTGTTTGTTTTGCTTTTCTACAGATGCGACAGCAAAATAAAACTTTTCTGCCTACAGAGCGACGTCCGCGTAATGTTCGTAAAAAGGAGTACCCACTAATTTTTGCTTCACGTTTCGTATAGACTAGTGGTCGAATTTCATTTGACCATAACACATTTAAATTTTAAGTTTAAATTATATAAAGATATTACTTAGCTTTCTGCAATCCTTCTGTCTTTCTGACTTTAGCTGAGTCTAATTTCATACTCCTCCGTCCGCGTAATTTTCGTAAAAGTACAAAGTTTTTGTTTCACGTATTAATACCTATACAGATAAATTATGGAATACGTTTTGAAATATTCCATCGGAGAGACTGACTAGTGTCAATACCAATGCCATTTACAGTATGAGTTTCACTGGCAGGGAAAGAGGAGTCTATAATACCGTAAATGTTTTCCTAATATGCGTTCGAAACATCAATGTTTCCAAACTTGAACATGAATCAAAGGTAAACTCGTTCCGTCTGAGGCCTGTTTGTATTGTACCTATTGCCGTATTTACATTACAACTCTATCGTCATCGCCAGCGATGCGCTTACGCACCCCCCCGCCCCACCACCTCTATATAGCCTTCGCGACCCGCGGCGGCCTCAGTTCTAGTTGCATCACCAACGAGTGCACACGTCAATATGTTTTCGCCGCGATTGTTTGCGGTATGCGCTATCCTTGCGACGGCAGCCGCCGTGCCGGTCACCGACCAACCGGCACCGCAGCCCATCACCTCAATATACAATGAAGACATCGAAAGCCCGTGGCTCGGCTTCCCCATCTTCGGCAATCTCTTCGCTCCTCTTTGGAAACTGTTCCCGACTTTCGCCGACATCGGGCCTAGAATCATCGCTGATGAGGACAAATTCCAAGTTGTTGTGAATGTTAAGGACTACAAGAAGGATGACCTGAAAGTCAAGGTGAAGGGCGACTTCATCTTCATCCAGGGCTCGCACGAGGCCAAGCAGGACGACCGTGACATTTTCGCGAGCCAGTTCTTCCACACGTACACGTTGCCTTCGAACTCCAGCAGCGCTGATGTCACTGCTGAGCTGTCGAGTGACGGACACCTGATTGTCACCGCACCCATCACCGGCATCGTTGAGAGAGCGAAGGAGAATGACAGGGAAGTGCCTATTGTGGAAACCAACAAGCCATACAAAGAAGACAAAGTAGAGAAGCCGACTGCTCAGCCTTCCTTCACGACGGTGGCTGACGAAGAGGATAGGAAAGAGGCAACGACCCCCTCCGACAAGGAAGACGTAACCGAGAAAGATAATGTTATCCCCCACGGAAACGATGTTAACATTTAAAGTGATAAATTAGATTAAGTACTTAATTATAAATTAGTATTGTAATAAAATATTTTTTTTTTGTATTTACTGGAGTGTTTCTTGTTGCGTGTTGGTATGCGCTGAGCGTTTTAATGGCCCCCGCGTGGAATGAATGCGGTATGTGGAGACGTGTGCTGTGTGACTTATGAAACAATGGAGGTTTGTCTTTGTTACTTTTTTTGAGTTTGAACCTTTACCTACTTGGTTTTTGAAACGCGTCTTTTGTATTTTATTTAAATTGGTTCGCAGTAGCTGACGCAGTTTAAATAACTTTATTCAGTACTTAAGCCCGTTGGTTTTTAAAACGCGTCCTTTGTATTTCATTTAAGTTGGTACGCAGGACTTAATTTTATTCAAAACTTAATTAAAGCCTGTTATTAGTGATTTCGAGGAAAATTTTAGTATCTATTGCCAACACCATGAAAAACCAAAAGATAAAACGTTTGAAAGTTTTAGGCGTGAAATTATAATATCCACAGGTGGATTCGTGATCGCGTTTATTAGTCAATTAATTTTGTTGACAAAGTCTTCAAAAGAACTTTTTCTATTCGATTATTTAAATAACTGTAATTATATAATTATTTGGGCTATTTTACCGTCTATAGTTGAAAAAGGCTTATTCTTGATAGGGAGTAATTGAAATTATATAAAACCTTCAAAATATTTTTGTTCAATTAAAAACATGCTAGGTACTGACTCTCACTGGCCAATTCTCTTACTAAAATGCTAGAGAACATTGATAGTATTAGGTCTTCAGAAAAGTAGTTTATAGAAATAACAAAAACTAATTCAATACTGTTACCTAACCAATATTATGATTTACCTAACTCTAAGCTTTACCAATACGTGGCGATGAAAACACATTGCAATTACTGTTCGATTCATACGCACTATGTATGTTTACTTGAATTACAAATTGGAATGGAAAACCCTAATGATTTTAAGTGCGTGACATTGGTGGCAAAACAAGATGATATGTATTATTTTAATAGATGGAATAATTTAATGGCGATTGAGAAGAGTTCGAACCGATTTTACTTGGTTTTTTACATTAAGTTGGTGTATATTGAAGAACCGATCGAGACAGCTGATGGAAACCAGATACCGCCGTATGCTAAAGGGATTCTCAATATGACGTCGCTTAAGCCTCATCTGTCTGTAATTTCCCCTGCTCTTTACCTTTTAAAACATAACAATAATTGGATTTAAAAATAAACATAGTGAAGGTCCTTCTCTTCCTGAGTCACAACAAGTCTGATATTCTGTAAATATAAAAATATAATCACTTTCCTTTGTTATAAGTAAATGCACCGTGTCCAAGTTTGAGACGCCCTAACTATATTATATGCTCTAATCTTATTAGTATTGACCTTACAAAAGGTTTAACTTGCAGCTCTATGTATAAAAAGAAATGCGAATTTTACGATTACCTACGTTCTTTATGGAAAAATTAAAAAACGCTTAGTCCACGTTTGATGACGTAAAAATATCGTGGTGGGATATTATCGCGCTGGAAGTAAAAAAAATAACAGTTTGTTTTTGATTTGCTTGAATCTACTCTTGGATTTTAAATACTCATTTCAATACAGAGAGTTGAAAATCTAGTTACAACAGATAGGGTAATTTTTATCCCGGTAGTACGTTCCCGCGGGATATTTTCCGACCTCCACGCGGGCGAAGCCGCTGGCAAAAGCTAGTATAGAATAAAGCTTAGCTGGAACAGCATAATAATGTTTCCATTACTTCCCACAGGCTTCCTCTCTGTGAGAGGGAGTGGGTCGCAATCTACCATGCTGATCTAGTGCAAGTCTTCTAAATAATGAAAATATGAAACACAATTTCCCAATCCTAATAAGGAGAAAGCTGTTATGATGAATGTCAATGATGACAATAACACTGTGACGGACAGACAATACGGGAGAAATATTTTGCGATCATAATGATTACGTTTTCAATTCATTATAGTTGTTTAATAAGCGTGACTATCGGTCATGTTGATACTGGTTGCGCATTATACATTACATCAACAATTATTATTACTTGCTCTATAGTAACCTTCAGGCTTGCTCAGGTTGAAAGTACCTTTTTACGAGAATTTTCTTTTCGCTTCTCGACATAGGCCTACAAAAACCATCTTGGGGAGGTTGGCCATAATCGCCACGTGCGGCAGGGGGGTTGGCGATCACAGTATGCTGGTTAAATGCATAGAGAACGCTGCTCCCCGTTCTCTAGTATGTCCCTTAGTCGCCTTTTACGACACCCAAGAAATGGGATGATGCTATTCTTTACATTGTCAGATTGCAACATGGAACAACGGAAATATAATAATAGGTACTACTGACCTATTATTGTCCCACAGCTGGGCAAAAGCGTCTTCTTGACTTAGTCAATTCGATTGCTCAAAGCGGGTGGGCGATTTTAGACTTTTAATAACTATAAGTCCAGGTTTCTTCACGATGTGTTACGTAACCATATTAACTCTTGTTCATGTGCAGAATATTTTAGAGCACTAGCATTTCGCCCGCGACTTCGTCCGCGTGACACAGGAACTGTGTATTTTTTCGTGATAAAAAGTAGCCTGTGTTACTTGGTGATAATGTAGCTTTCTGTAAATGAAATAATTTTTAAAATCGATTCAGTAGTTTTCGAGTTTCTCAATTACAAACATATATACAAAAATCAAATCTTTCCTCTTTATAATATTAGTTTAGATGACTATAAAGTCAATATTATAATTCTAACCGAATAATATTGTATTTTAAAATCAATTAATAGCATCTTATCTATCTTCAGCATTATTAGCGACTTAGAACTGTGATTTGGAAATTATGATCTTTTTTATTAAGGCGCGGACTGACTACGATTTTAAATGCTGTAACTACATGCTACAGCTCCAACAAATAAGGTTGAAAATTGAATAAATATTTGGATTGACGATGTGACTAAGCTGCGAATTGGCATTTATTTTACGGGTTTTATTTAGATTATTCGGACTACACACATTAAATTAAATAATTGTCTGGTTAAAGTTTTAAAGTAATGTTTATTCTATTGAACTCTTTAAAAAAAAATGTTGTTATCGCTGAAAATACAGAGATGTTCGACGTCAAAGTTTTTTTTGTGAAACAATTTTTATTGGGAATATCAAACAATTTTTCACTATTCTATTTGGTTAGAATTTTTCTTTAAACCCTTCTCTGTCCACTGTATTTTTTGTGTCGTATATTTTCATTGCGTTACGTCATACTCGATTGTCAAAGACACCAGTGTTTTGTGAATATTGAGGTAACACCGCGCCTTAAGTAGATTCTTTTACATTTCGAGAATGTGAAAACGTTGTTGGACTTGTAGACAGTAGATTTGTAGACTATTTTCTATTTCATTAAGTATCTGTTTTATTTTTTTAATGACATCTCACAGGTCATCCTATGAGGTTGTCGCATGCTTAACCGGACTTGCTTGTGGCTTAAGAAATTAAAACTAGAGCGACTACTCACTATGGGCATCCTCTATGGGGTACGGACCTCGGTTTACGGCACCGCTGGTAGAGGGCAGCAAGGGATGGTCTTGATTGGAATGGTAAGTATCTGTTACTTGTTGGTAGGCCTATATAGAGAAGAGCCGGTAGGAAAGTCCACGGTTATTCATTTAAAAATAGTTGCCTTTACAATGTTTTCTAATTAAAGTGAGGTTTGGTAGGACAGTGCAATTAGACCCGTGCACCAAGCTTCTGATCTTTCATATATGCTCATGCAGGTTTATGTGAAAAAAAAAATTTGATATTGATGGTTACTCAAACTTCTAACATCATCAATTATAAATTAAATACTATTATTATGTGGCACGAAACTAAATTAAATAAACCTGGAAAATAAAACAATGTGCCTAGCTCTCTTTCAGCTAAGATGGAGTTGACAAATTGGATGCAGCTGTACACCAGAATTTTGCATTGACAGACTGGTAGTCGATTTTCAGGCTTCTTTCCACGATCCACGAATGGCAGCCGGGACCAATGGCTTAATATTTTGGCACGGAGGGGTCTCGAAGGTAAAGGATGGTCACCCATACACGAACCAGCCGTGGCAAGGAGTTTAATCTTCGATTGACGTCCGACTGTTATCATTAAAGCTGGAAATAGAACGAAATGGAACAAATTATGAGATTATTGCCTTTGATTAGTTTTAAAACAGGTTTGGTAAATCCCGACTAGTTTTAAAATGAATCATCATTAGGTATCATTTAATCTAATATGGCAATCAAATGAAATCATCAAAAATATCATCTATCTTTATATTCTCTAATTAAGTTTAAGTCTTGTTTAATTTTAAACGGTTTGGAGCCTCAATGTCAGACGAAGATCAAACGATATTGACTTCCTTACGAAACGTGACAAGATTAACTAAACATTTAAGATTAGGCATTATAATATCTTGATATATTCATTAGTTTTATTAAAAGGTCTTCGTGACATATGCGATATCCGACTATCTGTAGTTATATGGTATTTTTTGCTGAAGGGTATTTAAATGTTTTCATAAATGTCATGTTCAGATATTTTTTTCGTAAGATAGGTGTTATTAGTATTAAGTGTGTGTGCTTTAAGGAAACTCATTAGGTAATAAATGTTAAGCTCTATCTACTAAAATCTAGCTAAAACTATAAAAACTTCCTCAATTTATCAGTCTATATATGCGGGCTAGCCTTGAAAACTGCCAGAAGGATTTCAAATTAATTCGCTGGTACTAATGGTCTTCCTTCTGCGAAAAAAGGCTCCAAATAATTATTAAGAGCATTTGTTTATCTATTTACAAGCAACATCGTTCGTTATATGCTAATAATGACTAAACTAGGTCCAATCGTAAGTTTAAGTATCGACTCTATATACTTAAAAATATCAGATCAATTCAATTACTGCCTTGCTGATCTAGTCATTTCAAGCGTTCCACCAGGAACGCTCAGCAGCTCAGCAGAACATAAGGTTGTAGATTATATTCCCAGATAGAGCGCTATTTAGTATTTCCATAAGCTTTTTCTCAGTAGCAGCCCGAAGTCTGAAATGACAACAGACTCGTTCTCTTTAATATAACTGGCGAGATATGAGTCTACTATAGAGAGGTATTGCCAAACTTAAGTGGCAGTGGGCAGGGCACATTGCTCGCAGAACAGATGGCCGATGGGGCCGGAAGGTTCTGGAGTGGCGACCGCGTACTGGAAGATGGAGCGTTGGAAGGCCTCCCACAAGATGGACCGATGACCTGGTGAAGGCCGCAGGAATACGTTGGATGTGAGAAGCACAGAACAGGTCGAAGTGGCGGTGCTTGGGGGAGGCCTATGTCCAGCAGTGGACGTCTTTCGGCTGAAATGATGATGATGATAGATATGTGACGTACCAATTCTCTATTAGACACGTGTTCACTATCATCATCCACAACATTCTGTTTTTTGCTGCCAAGCTGACGATGGCGTATGGAGATCCATAGGAGATCGTCACCTTGACAGCAGATAATATAATCTACCAGATAGAGGAAACATTTACAAATTCATACTATTATGAACCATATTCCTGTGCCTATACATTTCTATATACCAGGCCTTCATAACAAATCGAAGGGGATGCAGAGCTGAAATTGATGTAAATGAGGCGGTTCGCCAATGTATTGTTGGCATCAATAAATGCCTTTGTCGATGACTCTTATGTCATTGTCTAGGAATTATTAGTAGGCGCAGCTCAATCCAAAACATCGTAGGCACCGAACCACAGAGCCAGGAATCCAGTTTTTAAAGTGAATTTTCTTACGCAGTTTGGGGTTTTTCTAAACAGGGAATGAAACTCAACCGTCCTGCTTGGGTCGGTGACGCGAAATCGAGTATTCTCGGTGCCAGTCGGTCGGTGACGCTGACTCGGCTTTACTCGGCTCTAGTCGGTTGGTGCAGCTGAATCGGGTATACTTGGCTCCAGCCGGTTGGTGACGCTGAATTGAGTGTACTCGACTCCAGCCGGTCAATGAAGCTGAATCGGGTTTACTTGGCTCTAGTCGGTCGGTGACGCTGAATCGAGTATAGTCGGCTCTAGTCGGTCGGTGACGCTGAATCGAGTATAGTCGGCTCATATAAGATTTATCAGTAGTCAAGATTTTTTTAATAGTGTACTTGTACCAATAACAATATCATTCTTGGTTTTCATGAGTCGACACTTTCCATACACTGTTGCTAGAGGCGGCATTTACAACACAATGCCGCCTTTATCTGCTACCACCGAGGCGTCTCCGAGCTCTGTGCACCAAACAATTTACCTGTAGCGGAACTTGGAAAATTGAATCATTGTGCTACACGCCAAATGGTTTAAACCGTGAAGACTACTAAGCAAGTAATTGTGCGTGGCCAGCTACTTCAGTTGCGCTGTAAAAAAGTACTGCTCAGTTCCGGCTCAATTCGAAACCCTTTGAAGGTCGATAACGCATCACTAACCTTCGACAAGGTTTTTGGTTATATTCCATTATTTTGATGATTTGCTACTTTGTGAAGATCATGGTGTGTACAAACATTTTTGACCATCATGATTAAATCTATCTCACAGGTCCATGGACGTCTATACAAAAGCTGGATGTTAGTAAGTTTCGGACTTGGCTTAGATAAGTTGGAACTCGCATCAGTCAATATTAATTTTACATGGATCTGATCACATCATCATCAACATTACTTCAGCCGAAAGACGTCCACTGCTGGACATAGGCCTGCACCAAAAATTTTGAAATTTGTCGTAATTGCTGCGCTTGGCAGGCGGTTTGGCGATGGCAGTATGGTGGTAAAAAGCATAGAAAACGCTGCTGCCCATTCTCTAGCACGTTTCTTAGTCGCCCTTTTATGACACCCACAGGATAAAATGGGATTAAAAAATATATTTTATTTTTATTTTGTAACCATATTCAAATAAACATGTTAGTGATTGGAGCCTCCTTTTAAGCAAACAATGCCTGTATTAGGAGACTCCGCTCTTCCATATCAAGGTACGTACAAAATATACAAATTAAAAGTAGATGAAGAAATAATAATTATCGTAGTGCTTGTGTGTGTGTGTTTATGAGAGTGGGTTTGTGTGTGATTCGTGTGTGTGTGAGTAGGTGAGTATGTGTGTTGAGAGAAACGAATGAGTTAACTTATTGTTTGCAATAGTTCCTCAGTATCTTCATAGGGAAGTGGTTTTATCCAATTTGTTAAGATTTTTTTTTTGGGATGGTGTTATTCTTTGCGTCGAGCACCACACGGAACCATAACTCTCATCAACTCTGACATATAAGTTTTATATTATATACGTCAGTCCATATAAGCCTATAGCCTATATATGCAAACAACATTCACAAAAATATTGGTTATAGTCTATTTTAACAGACTGCATCACCTTGAAACGACCAATCTTTACCTACGAAATCCGATTTCCTATAAATTGTAATTGCAAATGTATGCAAATGAGGGGCATCTAATCTGAATTCGTAGCGCACATAGAGAAGCTATCAATTGGTGGGGACTCGTAACTAGATGCATTGCCTAATCACATTGCTTGGCAGGTAGATTGATGATTACTGCATTGCCTCGTTAGTACCCATCCTCTAGGACTAATCCAATGGACTAATAACGTGCAATTGACTGCAGCGGTAGGCTGGCAATTTCTGGGAAGTTGGCGGATGGAAAATCAATGATTAATTAAGTTTGAATCAAGTTTCTGTAAGGAGATTTGTAGAAAAACTTTTAAAAGTCAATCATATTTTAAAATCTAAATGAGTTCGGCGTTTCCTATCTGACTATTCCGAGAAGAACTGTTATTGAGTTTCACATACATATTTTTTTAAATAGCTTTATATGTTGCGGGGACGAGGTTACGAGATTTTTGCTTTTAGTCTTGCCTTAAATACGTATGTCATTCTTGTAGATAACACGATTTTTGAGTACCTACTCAAAGAATTTGGTTTTTATGATAAGGTGAAAATTATAACCGACTGTTGGTTAAGTAGGTTTATGTAGCATTCATTACTTCAGTTACGTTATCAGGAAATTAAAGTCATTGATGGTTAAAAAAGTAATTTGATTCAAAATAAAACTACAAAAGTTTATGGGCCAAACTTATGCTAATCAACATTTGCGTTTATTAGCAAGATAAAACGCCTGGAATTACTTATGATATCACTAGAGTGTTAGTTAGCAATGAGGTAAGACGGGAAATGAGATCAGAGTTCTGTGGAGAGACATACTGTCCGCCATTCAGAACTTAATTCAGAATACTCATGTTCTGCAGTAATGAGAATACGATGAAGAAGAATGCTTTGTACCTTCTCTCTACAAACATACTTTTTGTATTTCTTGAAAACCCTCTATATACAGACAGTCTTTATTAACAGACTTAAAATAGGAGGAGGTTCTCGATCAAGTAGATTGACAATCGCTGGAGGTACAACTACGAGTATTAAAGTCAATTGATTCCAAACATTTTTTTTTTTAAGAATGCCTCATGGGTGTGGTCTCATATAAATTTTTAGTGACAAATGGTTTTGTATAAATATAGTTCTGGTATATTCCAATAACTCGGGAACACATGGGTTGTTGAAATAATGATAGTCATCCAAATAGATAATACAAATGCTCTTATCACTGTTGCTAAATGTTTCCTGCACCATTCAGTACACATTAATGAATAAATGTGCATAACAGTTTAATCTGATATACATAACGAAAGTTTTCACGCTTAGCGATTTTCTTTATAACACATGTGATTTCATTGCGATTCTCTCACGTTTGTCCAAATAAAAAATTTGGAAACTATCGTATTGGTTCTTTAGCCCATGAAAAAAGTTGGTCATCTAGCTATGTTCAGACAGTCATTGAAAGTTACAGTACGTAACTAAATGAATATAGTAATTTGTAGGATTCAAAGGCGATCTATTCTGTTCAAAACTCACCTAAGTATTCAACTTATATGAAGTGAGCATGAGAAAAGTCTGTAAATAGAGATAATCTTAGCACCGGTGGAATGACAGCTAACGTTATAGCATCAGAAAAGCTCCTTAATTTTAACATTTATATTTTAACACAAATACCAGCATATGAGAAAAGGTCTGCTTGGGTAAACTGCCAGCTACCATGCCTTTGCTGAAAAACCAACATTCTGAAGAGCTCCAGACGAACTGGTTCTGTACTGCAATTTCAGTCCTTGGCGAGAAACTTAACTGTGAGTGACATCCACAATAAGGAATTGTATATCATTGTCATTAAAATAATTAATTAATTGAAGAGGTCATGAAAACTCCTGCTGAGAATGACTAAACTCTTCAGGATGATGACAACGGTATGATGTAAGTAGAATGTTTCTTTTCGAATTCTTCACTTTCAGATCGAGACAATTTCCAAACTGAAGAATTATGGAACTAAACGTCCATGTTTCTAAGTGAATGTGATGTCAGTATGTTTGTTTGGTGGATTTTTTTAAAAACGAATGGAATTTCTCAAGGTGGAAGGGTACTTTTAATCTTAAAGTATCTTTAAATAATATAAACAAAGTCGCTTCCCGCGTTTATACACTTAAATCTTTTAAACTACGCATCAGATTTTACTGTGGTTTTCATCAATGGATAGAGTGATTCAAGAGCAAGATTTATCTGTGTTATACGCGGGCGAAGCTGCGGATAAAAGCTAGTTAAGCATATGACACACGAGCGCTGACTATCAGAAAACTTAGAATAATGTCAAAGTTAACCATCGTAACCTTAACCTTAGCTCCGCGTAATCCTTGGCCCTACATAGATTTATGACTACGAAGGTGCGTTCATAATCATAAATCTGGCCTATGTAATATGTCTTGACCGACTGGACATGGCCGTTTCTCTGACGTCATAAATCAGTAAGGAATCAAGGCATTGTATTGGAAGCTGAACGTTTATTGCTTTGAGTGACGGTAGATTGAAATACTGGTTACTGGGCTGGATAACGATTTGAGGTGAAGAGAAAACTGGTGTTTAATACCAACTTAAATTACCCTTAATTTTGATAAAAAAGATATTCACTAGTTACAAGTTGAAACTGTTTATGATGTAGGGTATCTATCTATTTTGATACGCCCTTCCGGTCCATCGAGAGCGGGTGACGTCATTTAATGATTTCCCATCCATAAAAAAGGGTGCCTATCGAGACACCCTTCAGCTAATCTATTTCAACTTGTGGTGGCATCGCTATATCGGACCTACGTTAACGGATCACACTGACGTCATGCAAAATCCTGCATCGCCCAAGCAGAGTTTACCGCGCAACTAGCATATAACAACGTTCCGATATCAAACGTGGAGCAGTAACCCACCAGAAACGACATTCGTCTGGTCGGAGGATCCTTCCTTTTCAAAGGAGGATGAGTGAAATTTACACCCTGTTCCTTATTCTTCTATAAACTTAATCAACCAACTTCGTTTAAAAGGTAACTATAATTTTCTGCCTCTCGTGTTAATTTTGACACGGCAGTCTTCTTGCTCAGAGTCTACCTGATTTGATCGACTATGAGTTAATAATACATTCCCCTTTTGCTTTCACATGCTTCACACTCCACAGTCAACCGAAAAATTATACACGAACCATCCCATTTGAATGATCTAAAAAAAATATATATTTATTTATGTTAGTAGATCTCTTAGGAAACGTTTATACGTCAATATTTGTTTGGTCAATATTTTCGCTGATTTATCCCTGAGAAATGGCGAAACAAACTCAGAGGTCGTGATCTCTTTAAATCCACGATATAGACAGACGTAGTAAAAGCGCGATAGGATTGTTTCGCGTACTAATCTTCAGCGGCTGCTAAGCGTCGAGAGCTGATAATCGAAAACTTTTTTCTTCGATGCGCTGGGACTCACTCTCACTGCACTTTGTTGTATTCTCAATGCTTGGTTCTTCACCGAAAGTTAAAAATCCAGGGCACGAAAAAATGCCGCCGTGATTTTATTACGTCCATATGAATGAAGACTTAAAGTCTAAACATGCAGGGCTATGTGTGGAAGGGCCTCTTGAAGAAGAGCCCTTCCAGTTTAGAACTGTCTTGACCCAACAGATGGTCATCATTCCAGTCGATTATGTCCACTTCTGAACATAGACTTCTCCCAATTTGGGACGGTTTATCATAATTGCCACGTTGACAGTCGGGTTGGCGATCGTAGTATGGTAGTCAAACGCATAGAGAACGCTGCTGCCCATTCTCTAGTAAGTTCCTTAGTCGCCTTTTACAACACCCATGGTTTTTTTTTTTGGATGGGAAATCATCAAATGACTTCTCCCGCTCTGGGCGGAGCAGGAGGGCGAGTCAGATTTTTACTGACTAAAACCCACCCGTGTTCCTTCAGTTGCCCATGTGCCAGAGTCACGGTATCTCTTTCGAACAATCTCGTGACCCCGGCAGGCATCGGTCCTAGCAGACCCCTACATTGCTGCTGACATCTCTTTGAGGCGCGCGTGGAACACTACGCGCCGTCGACCCGAGCCTGGTCCTTACTGGGCGACGAGCTACCCATTGCCCGCTACCCGCAAGCTCGCACCTACGGTGGCCGGGAGTCCGCTATCGACTCCCGACGCCCGGGGCGTCTCCTCCTGCGGCGGCTAGGGACGTGAGGGCGCAGAGACTGCCACTCCCTCACGCGCCTCGCCTCCTCCTTCGCGAGCATTACTGCTTCGCAGAAGGAGGTGACGGCTTCCCATGCCCTCTCGCTCCGTACCATGGCTCGCACCAGGGCCGGACGCGAGAGGTCGCCGCCGCCGATCGCGTCCACGAGACAACACCCATGGTGCTGGTGCTATTCTTTACGTCCGTCACTACACGGAACCAACAGATGGCATGCTTGCACAACACCTACAAAAGTGGCCAAGTCCACAGCATACAAACATGGCAGCGCCGTGGTTGCTTAGCGTAACCCTCTTTCACGGCATTGCATAGCCGACCGGTATTGCGTACAACTGTGGGACGAACCAACATATCTGTTCGCTCATGTGTTGCATCGCTTTGTATGATTACTGCTACAGATTAGTTTGATTCATTTGATGTTGATTTTGCAGCTCCGTTGTGATTTCGTAAATGGTAGTTTTTAGACGAAGATAAATAGAGCAAAACTGTATATCAGAAATGGTTTATTGTATTTAATAATAAAGTTGGTCAAAATATAAAATGTTTCTATATAACCATCGATCACTAATAAAGAACTTAGTGATCGGTGTCTACAACAAACATTTACGGCCTAGAAAATAAATCAAAAGGAAATGTATTCTAACATCAAAAAGATAAACATAGAACTAAACAATGTACTCTACAGTATTCTACGAAATACAGGGACAGAAAGAAATAAGTAAACGTTTGAGTCTATTCTTGGTTCTTAGAAGTCATCAAAATATTCATTTAATTTAAGGAAATCGAATAAATGTTCATATAGCAGTCAACCAGAATAACTTTATAAAAACTTGGTATCTTTAAAAATTAATTACTTATAAGGATCAAAACCAAAATAAAGTTCCTTACACAAGGTGATTTGATTAATTGCTTCAGCTTTGTAGGTCACGGCAAGGACAATTAAGGTACGGTTCCGATGTCTGCGACATTTTTCATAAAAGATTACAGGAAGATCCACGTCAAATTATAATAATTATGATAAACCCGACGACCCGGATACGTGCCGCGATGGCTAGTACGAGGTGGCGCGGGAGACGAGTTTCTGGAAGGACTTGTGGGAGGCCTTTGCCCAGCAGTGGGATAGTATATCATCATCATCATCATCACCATCATCATCATTTCAGCCGAAATAAGTCCACTGCTGGACATAGGCCTCCCCGCTTGGGAGTTTTGCCATAATCACCATGCTTGGCAGGCGGGTTGGCGATCGCAGTATATAAAAATATTTATTTTATCTTAAACATTGTGTCATGCATAAATTGAGACAGCTCCAATAAGTTACAAAAGTACTTGTGTCGGAACTGTCTCACTCTTCCCATAAGTGGTATCTTAACATGTATGATGCTAAAATTTATTGAGAACGCTGCTGCCCTTTCTCTAGTAAGTCCCTTAGACAGACACGGACAGTATTCAGGTTAAACAAAAAAAGCATCATCGTCCGAAAACCCAGATTTTTGTTAGTCTTCCCGGCGATGGTCATAAACTGGTTTTACTCGACTGAAGTCCTAAATACTCCCAGCCATTGCGTATTCATTACGATTACCAAGCGAAACAAAAAACAAAAGAACATTAGACATAATTATCATTATCATCTCAGTGCAACTGATTGCTAGACAAGATAAACAATTGCAAGTGGTTCTTTCACTTATCCACTTCATCCAAGGTCATGTGAGTGCATCGCCTTCTATACTGGCCGACTAAATGCGGCTCCACGCGAGGTTGGCTGATTTATGTGACGTGGACTTGCTAAAGAGTCGTGTTCATTGCTAATGCGATGGTTATACAGAGGTTAAGGAATATTGACGCGCAAACTGCATGAACTCAGCACGTGATATGCGAACCCTCATCATGGATTTATTTTCATTTTGGGAGTGATATATTTAGGTTGTGGCTTCTCGAATCAGAGAAGATTACGTCCATGGCAACAATGCCACCGTACCCTAATTACAGCTAATAGTAGGCTGGCAGATTTTTACGTCTGGTATTATTTTCTTAATTAAACTATATTTAAACAATGGTGGTGTGCGGAAATTTTAACACAGAGACATGCCACTCAGACAAAAAGCAGCCTATGTTACTCCTTATAACATCGGAAAAACAGACAGACAGATAAAAAATTTAAAAATAGATTTTTTTATGTAAGTGCCGTATTTACTTTCATAAGTATTTAGTGAAAAGCTGATAATTTGAAATTTCAAACCAGATACTTCAGTTTTTAACCGACGAAAAAAAACGGAGGAGGTTATCAATTCGACGCGTATTTTTTTTTTATGTATGACCATGCATAACTTTTTGCATAGTAGTCCGAATGTGATAATTCTTTTTTTATTGGAAAGGGTATACTTCGAGGGTGGTCCCATATAAATTTGAAAAACAAAATCGAACCCTAAGGGTCGGAAAACTGGAGATGATTGATTGTTCACTCATTGATTGTAATGTATAACCACGCATAGCTTTGTACAGAGTAGTCCGATTTTGATAATTATGTTTTCATTGGATAGGGTATACCTTTCCAAGTATTATTAGTACATTAAAGCCACAAAAAATTACAAAATAAAAACTTTTTAACAAAAAATTAAACCGCCGAAAAAACAGAAAAGCAAAAAATATAAACCTTAAAATTTTGAGTCGGCGCTGAAAAATCAATGAACTAAGATCACTCAAAGCGCCGACTCATAATTTTAAGGTTTATTATTTTTTGCTTTTCTGTTTTTTCGGCGGTTAAATTTTTGTTATATTAACTTGTATACCTAAATAAATTATAGCACCTCTATAAAAATAAGGAAATGTGGCAATCATTTAAAAGATAGAAGTGATGACATGATTTACATAATTAACTGCTCATAATCACCTAGTAATCTCCATTTTATAATAAAATCACATGAATTATGTTCCACATAATATTAATATAGTCCAGTTCGCAAATAACAGGTTTGACAATCTAGACTGGTTTCGTTTCGTCGCGAGGTTACTATGTAACTCTTAACACGACCACGTGCTTATCTGTGTTGTGTCTCCTGCAGACAGGCTCAAAACCACTCCGGTAGAACAATTTCCATGACATTATTATATACTTTTTTTCCAGCAGAATCAATCGCACCGGTCTGTGGGAGCCTTTTAGTGAAACCTCATCCTTTGAGGCCAACGAATATCTATCGATCGAGATGATAACAAAGTTTTGGTGTTGCATAATATGAAAACTGGATTAGGGAAGTGCAGAACGTGCAGTGTGGCAATGTTTGAGAGCCTTCTGCTCAGTAGAGACCCTAGACAAGTGGCAATTTTTTTTATTGGCATCTAGTATTTCACCTTGAGAGGTCGTAACTACTCAACCGGACTTTCCTGTGGCTGGCAAATTACTTTCGGTACTAAGCGACTGCTTGCTAAGGGCACCCTCTGTGGGGTACGAACCTCGGCTTAGGGCGACGGCGACGTTGGGGGGAGGACAGCAATGTGGGATAGGCTGGGTCGAATCATAAGAAGTGGCAATCTCTTTGAAATCGTATTATATTTCTACAACGACTTTCACTTTAATTTATGTCAGTCCTAAGGGACTGTTTTTGGGTAGCTTTTGCAGTTATGCCACTCCCATACATCGTTACCTTTCCATGTTCGTTTTCGCGAAAGAAATGGAACTTTATCTACGCCCTAAGTAGATTAAACATGTAAGCTATTGAGATGACAACAATCATATATGTCGCAACTAGAATGGTATTGAGATAGTTTTCTCAAAAAGATTCACTGAATTCCGTAACTGGTAGATGATTTCAACCAGTGAACTCCACTGTACGATTCCAACAAAGTTTCAGCATTTTAGGGTTCCTTACTCAAAGGGTAAAACGGGATAATATTACTAAGAAGTCTGATAAGTCTGAAAAGAAGCATCAATTAGTATCTGAACATGAAATTGAGATTAATATTACTATCGACTATATTTTAGAATGGCTACAGACAAATAAACTAAAAATGAACTTAAAAAAATCTAATTTTATGCAATTTAATCAATCTAAACATGTTAAATACAATTTTAAACTTAATATTAATAGACTAAAAGAAGTTGTTCAAACCAAATTCTTGGGTGTTCTTATAGACCAAGACTTAAATTGGAAAGTACATGTAGACAATTTGTGCAACAGGATCAATAAATTTGCTTATGCTCTCAGACAAGTGAAGAATGTGACAAACAGAAAAACGGCAATAACTACTTACAACGCATATATAGAATCCATTTTACGCTACGGGCTTATTATATGGGGAAACAGTACAGAGAAAGATTATTTATATATATATATATATTAAAGCATTTATTGCGCAAAAAAAATATCATTATCATCTTAGGACAACCAACACACCGTTATCTGATCCCAAACTAGGCAGAGCCTGTACTATGGTAACCAGACAACTGATAAACATACTTATATATTTCTAAATACATACATATTATAGATAAATTACACCCAGACACAGAACAAATGATTGTGCTCATCACACAAAGATTTGTCCTGGGTGGGAATCGAACCCACGACCTCAGTCTTAGCAGTCAGGGTCACTAACCACTAGACTAACAGGCCTGTCACAAAAAGGCATCAAGGCCATTTGTGGTCTTCAAGCTGATGAGTCTTGCAAACCGTTTTTTAAAAAGCTAGGTTTATTACCACTTCCCTCACTTTACATTTATGAAATCTGTAAATATGTCTACAAGGGTAATAAGGGGTTGTTCAAAAAAGCGTATGAAGTAATCACTCGACCAACAAGGGATCCACACAGACTTGTTTTAAAGGATAATCCTAAATCAGCCAAGTATGCTAAAAGCTGCCTTGTAATGTGTGTACGTATATATAATAAAATACCAAACGAACTAAAATGATTAACAAACACAAACTCATTTATACACCAATTATATAAATGGCTGATGGAACAACTTTTATGATATTAAAGATTTTTTTAACTTCAAAATATAGCGCTATAAAAACAAATACAAAAAAAACGGAGTAAAATAAATATTTAAGGGTGCTCCCATATAACAGATGTGATTTTTTTGCTTGAAATTGAACATTTATTTATAGATAATGGTACGGAACCCTTCGAGCGAGCCGGTTTTTTTTTATATTGTTCTCACATATAGAAGCAAAAAGAATACAATAGCTAGGGATTTGTAATATCTTGCTTTAAAAGGGTGTCCTTGGAGTTTCTTGCCCGTTCTTCTTCATAGAGAGCTGCGTTTTGAAATGGGCAACTAGCTTCAGCTTCCCGACTAACTGATCGACGTTTTGACCGTTCAAAAGTGCCTGTAAATGGTTTAATTGTAATAAATGCTTTCAGTTATGAGATAATCCTGTCTCTGCCTTCGCGCAGTCGGGTAAAAATAGGCTCCAGGCGTAAATACAGGTGCTATTAAATTAAACGTGACCCAGTTTTGTTGAAGAGCCAGCTGGCACAGGCTCGTGAGACAATCGCGCGTATCTGTCGCATACATCGGAACCACACCTTTATTGAACTTTTTGATGAGTAGTTAAGATTGTTTTGTTTTTTTTCGTAATGGATTTAAACCATAAGGAAGTTTTTTGCTAACATCTATCTTTAGTTTCTTTCGAGATAATTCTTTGTAACAGTTTGCTGGTGTTACATGGTAAGATTGTATATCCGTATAATTATAGTGTGAAGAGAATTACGAAATAGAAGATTTCGACTACCAAATATAAATTAGCTGGTAATGCTTTTCCCACGAGTTGGGTATCTATTTAAAAATAAATGTACCAAAAAAACCCGTCATCGACCAGGTGGTTTTGTAATTGTTCGAGGAAAATAGATATTTTTTTTTACGAATTTCCGAATACTATAACAAAGTCGTTTGGTTGCTTTAATGTAAATGTCAGTGCCATTTAACATTATGAGCAAAGTTAGAATGATTAAAACAAAAAACAAAAGTTTTTTTTAAATTATTTCATTTTGATATCGATAGATAAAATTTGTTGGCAACACTTTTCCCCATTTTAATTTAACCCTGTATAGTGCAGATAACAGATTTTTAAGTGTTATATAATAAAATGCATAATTAGGTCATTGTTTTAAATAATTGTCACAAAAGCCGGGCTATATATCGGGCTTAGGGTGGAAATAGAACCAACGACCCGCAAGTAACGACTAAAATATTATGTACGTACACTTACTACTCCAATCATACCATCACATACAAAAAAACCATCTAATATACAAGTTAGATAAAATAAAGATACCTTATCCTGTTAGATCTTTATTACTTAGTTCAAGAGAGATACATAACCGATTACGGAGTTCCAAATTGCTTTTCAAGACACATTTTATCACTACAATCATTTCCTTATTGCTGGTACCTACGGAACTGCCTGTGACACTTAAGGCATCGCTGCGTGAAGCCATGTACGGCGGTAACGTATGGTATAAACATTCTGTACAAATAGTGGAACGGGCACCTGTTGCCTGTTCATTCCTCGTGTACTTACCTTGTTTGTATGTATGTCAGCGTCTTTTGTTTGTTTCTGTGGCGTGTTTGGTAATAGGCCTCTCCGGCAGAGTCTGAAAAATAATGCCTTGTAGTGCGACAGTGGCGAGAAGACACTTTAGGATTATTAGTCCCAAGATCTATAATAAAGTAAACAAAAGCATCAACATTTCACGCTTATCTCGTAAGATCTTAAGAGTTAAGTTAGCTGACTGGTTGAAATTGCTATCATATGATGAAGCTGAAGACTTGAAACTTACCTAGACCATGCACTCTTACACTCGGTCTCACTAACTCACAAATACCTACACTCACACTACCATTCCACATTACACCACTACTCAAAATATACGCATTTAGTTATTCTTTTGTATATATTTTTGAACAATGTGTTTCCGTATGTTAGGTGCGGTGTTGATACCTGCGATATAGTTTATAACTCTTGTAGCTATCGGTTCACCCTTGTTTGGTATACCTACCAAGTTTTGATGTAATGTTACTAATTCGAACAACGTTTAAGAAAATAATCAATTTGTATAATATCGATTAACATAATTTTCATTTCATCGAATATTTATTTGCGATAACAACATTTGCGCTATTTATCAAAGATATAATGTTCATTTGATGTAATGTTCAGGTGGTATAACATTTATTTTATCGAATACTCAATTGGTGTAATGTTATGCAGTTAGGTTTTAGTGACAGAAACGAATCGCTGTAAATCCGACTCCACGTAGTCTTGTTTGCCCTACCCCTAGAGTGTAATTTAGAATCGCGTACGCGCGGAGGGGCGAGGCGGCCCGCGAGCTGAGGAGCAGGTGGTTGTAACGCTCGCCGCCGGTGCTGAGGCTGGCCAGCAAAGCCGGCCAGCGAGACGAAGCTGGGGTGGTGATCGTTAAACCGTTTGCAACGATAAGCTCGCGTTGTACCGCCGGAGCCCCGCAGCGCCGGAGCTGTGACAGAAACCATGCCTGCTGCATGATGCATGCTTGCTTGCATGCTCGATTGCATGCTGCTTGCATGCATGCTCGCTTGCATGCTACATGCTTGCTTGCATGCTACATGATGCATGCTTACTTACATGCACTCAATTGATATAATGTTATGCAGAATAAAATTAGTGCATTTGAAAATTCGGTCAAATGACATTATTTCAAGAAATAAATATGCTAAATAAAAATCTACCATTTAATTATTCGGTCAAATGAATAATTATACGAAATGACTTTATTGTAACTAAAATTAGCCGGAGCGATTTTCGACAAAACGTTGTTATACTAAACAAGGGTGAACCTAGCTATCATCGTTTCTATTGTTATTTATGTCAATGTGTTTTTATTCATAAAATATACTTGTCGGGTTTAGTCCAGACATCAGAAGTAAAACTCAGTTATGGCAATACAATACACTAATTTTAATTTAATTGAACAATCAGTTATCTTAAATCTAGGAAATGTAGAAATGAAATAAAACTGAATTAAATAACGAATAAAGGCAGTGAGGGCGGTCACATAGGGCAGTACTGACTGTCAGGGACAGTGGTCCATGCACCCACCGCAATAAGGATAGTACTAACTGTGTACACAGTGTTCCACATCCAATAACCGGGCAGTACTGACTGTCGAGAGACAGTGGTCCGTGCACCAAGACGCATCCGTTTGAAATGCGTGCCGTCTCAACAGCGCAGCTCCTTATAAAGGCGGTCGCTAGTGGCCGAGGGTAGTTACGATATTTTACTGAACTGTACATTACGTCAAATGATCGAAAGAGTGAAGGTTTGTCTATGATGCTTCCGGTGCACGTTCCACTAGCGCCATCTAGTCGCCGTCTCTCGCAGTTGTTAAATAATATTGCTGCCGACACGGCCATTCTGACAAATCACTCGTCCTCGAGTGCATTTATTCATCTAAAAATAATAATAATACTAATTAATTCACATCATCATCATCGTTACATAGCTTAATAGCAAATATCACTGGTCTAGGTATTTCTTTACAACAGAAAACCCCTACAGTTCAAACAAGCTGGTCTAAATCGTCACCCACTAAAGCAGGCGAGATTCCTGCAGCATCTCACACATCATTGCTCATAACAGCAAGAGATCTTATTAGAACACCAATACAGTTCAAACATTCTGGTCTGAATCGTCACCCACTAAAGCAGGTGAGATTCCTGCAGAGCATCACAGATCATCTCCCACAACAACAGGAAAGATCTTTATATTCTATTTGCTAAAACAACCATCTTCCACAAAAGTAGAAGAGACCACATAGTAATTGATCATTCCAAAGATTCCATTATAGCATCGGAATTATCTACACTTAAGGTGCGAGAACTTACAGAAAGTGTTTCCTCTGCATCATCTGCAGTCAATGTGCCAGAGCTTACAGAAAGTGTTTCCTCTGAATCATGTGCAGTCAATGTACGAGAGCTTACAGTAAGAGTTTCCTCCGAGTCTGAGGTCATATCATTATTTACTGGCACAAAAGACGTACTGAGCTCATCTTCTGCCGTCACGGTCCGTTCATCATTTTCATCACTATAATTTTCGCAAATTTCTAAATAACTTTCTTGCCCTTTAGGTACTTCCCTTAAATTTTCATGTGCATATTTATAAATTCTGTTAGAACCGTTAATATGTTTAAGTTCATAACGGTCATTATCTAATACGGTGACTATTTTATAAGGCCCCTTAAATTTATTATCTAACTTTGTTTGATGTCTTGCTTCGCATTTTGCGAAAACAAATTCACCTACTGCAAAAGGTTTAATCCGAGCTTTTCCCTTATTAAACCGTATAGTGTCAGCGTTAGCTACTCTTTGAATATTTTCTGATGCGGATGAACGAGCCGTTTCAACATTAATTATAGGTGGTTCAGAAGAACTAGGAGTTATTTTAGCTAGACTAAGTGAGGAACCTTGAATGCCAAACATCAGTTCCATAGGCGTAAAACCTGTGGTCCTGGAACGAGTACTATTAAGAGCAAGTTGGATCTCTCCTAGTTCATCCTTCCAAGCATTATTAGAATTACATTCTATAACAGTAAGAATACTCTTCAAAGTTCGCATGACTCTCTCAACCTGCCCGTTAGCTCTACTAGAACCAGTTGCTATTAAATGGAGCTCTATTCCATTATTATTACAAAAGTTTTTAAACTCATTGCAGTCATAACAACGTCCTCTATCTGCGATAATGCGCTTCGGAGCACCAAATAAGTTTACAGCATTCTTAATTGCTCTCACAGCGTATGAAGAGCTTAAGGCCGGTGTATATTCCAGCAGTACAAACTTTGTAAAGGCGTCTATTAAAACTGAGCAATATTCTTTTTTATCACTTTTGCCCGAAAGTTTTCCGGTTAAATCCAAGTGAATTGTGTGCCAAGGGACTGGATGTTTAGGAATTGAATGCAACTGCATTTGCTGTGCACCTGAAGGGCCTTTAGCAGTTTTACATACTACGCAGCAATTAATAAACTTTTTGACTAATTTAGTCATATCAGAAAACCAATAAAATTCGTAAAGTTTGTCTAAAGTCTTGTCAAAACCTAAATGTTTTATTTCATTATGAACGTGGTTAATAAGGGACCAAACCAAAGAACGTGGTACAATAGGTAGCCAACTAGAAACTCCTCTACGTTCTATCTTCCTATACAATATTCCTTGTCTTAAATCATACGTATGCGATATCTCTTCAGGTAATTGATTATTACGGATTTTTGCTATTATTTCAGAAAGTTCCGAATCGCGTTCTTGTTCTACAACTAACCAACCTTTATCTAATTCAAGGAAATTTACTTTGCGGGGCTCAGAATAATTTGTGTTTGACAAATTGCGAGACAAGAAATCTGCATGAGCCATCTTTCGACCTTCTTTGTACACGATATCAAAATCATAAGCTTGCAATATAGCCCACCAACGGTGAACCCTTGGAGTCAAATCACGTTTAGAGTGAGAAGCTTTAAGGGAGTTACAATCGGTAAATACGGTGAATTTTCGTCCATGCAAATAATGACGAAAATGTTCGATTGCTTTTACTACCGCAAGAGTCTCTAACTCGTAAGAGTGATATCGCGTTTCTGCATCTATGGTCTTCCTACTATAATATGCTACTACATGAGGGGTATCATTATGTTTTTGGATAAGAATTGCACCATATCCCGCACTACTTGCATCGGTATAGAGTTCAATGGGCAAGGAAGGGTCAAAAACTTTTAAAACTGGTTCAGACGTCAAAATGTGGATAAGTTTTTTGTGTATTTGGTCATGCTCAGGGGTCCACTTAACATTGCCTTTTCCTTTTGTCAAGGGATATAAAGGGCGAATTATTTGGGAAAAGTTAGGAATAAACTGTCTAAAATACGTTGCCAGCCCTATGAGCTGCCTAACATGAGTGACAGTTTTTGGCGTTGGAACATTAATTAAGGCTTGTATTTTTTTTGGATTTGGTCTAATCTCCCCAGCTGAAACTATATACCCAAGGTACTCAGTTTGAACTTTCAGAAACGAACATTTCTTTAAATTAAACGAGAAACCAGCATTGGACAGAGTTTTAAGTAATTTGTCTAAACGGTCAAGCCCCTCATTAATATCTGTGGAAATTGAAAGGACATCATCCATGAAAACTAGAATTCTTTCATCATTCATAGGCTGTAGAGCAGTATTAATAGCCTTTTGAAAATGGAAGGTGCATTGCGCAAACCGAAGGGCATAGCCAAATATTCGAACTGCCCTTTTGGGGTAACAAATGCAGTTTTTTCTATGGAACTTTCATGTACAGGCAGCTGGTGAAACCCAGAGGCCATATCAATACTACTAAAATAATGAGCACCATTAAGTTTATCAATTTGTTCACAGATCAGAGGTAAAGGATAATGATTAGGTTGAGTATTACTATTTAATTCCCTATAGTCAACACACATGCGTGTACTACCGTCCTTTTTCTCTACAAGAATGATGGGGCTTGCAAACGGGGATGAACTTTCCCTAATAATATTTGCCGCCAACAATTGCTCGATTTTTTCGTCAACTATCTTAGATTCCTGAGGGGATAACCTATACGGTCTCCTATGTACCACTTTATGAGGATCAATTAAATCGATTTTCAACTGTCCTGTTTTAATTCTAGTTGTTGGAAAATTTTCAATAAAATTATCTGCATATTGCGTTAATATGTTAAAAAGTTTTATTCGGTCAGATCCTGTCAAGTCAGTATTAATTGAATCAATGTCAAAAATAGGTTTGGTTTTGGTACACATATTAGTCTCGACACACCGTTTGAATGTTAAACCGCTCTCTGAAATTTCAACAAGAATATCGCGCTCAAGTATATCTCTACCTAATAAAATAGCATCACGCAAGCAATCATCTGGAACTACATGAAGAGTGACGCTAATTTCAACGCTTTGAATTTTTATGTTACAAATGATTTGCTCTGTGCTACTAATGATACTCTTTCCAATACCAGTCATGTTGATAAAGTCATGCGATCTTTGTCCAACAACAAGGTGTGAAAAACTTTTCCTAATTAAACTACACTCTGAACCGGAATCAAAAATAAAGGGAAATGTCATACTATTACAGTTCATAATACCTCGAATAATTCTCGAGCACACGTTGACTTCTTTGCTTCCAGTAGCGACTTGTTCCTTCTTCGTATTATCAACCCTCGTTGGGCAGGTGGACACAACGTGGCCTGGCTCCCCGCACGCGTAACATGTCACTTGTGGCTTCTGGTTGACACGTTTATCCGCTACTACAGAGCGATTAAGCGATTTGTTTCTTTCACGGCAATCAGCCGCACGATGCCCAGTCCTGCCACATATGTTGCAGTTGCCACGAAAGCCAAACGTAGAACGAGAGCGTTTGACATCAGAATCGGTCGACTCAGGCAGTTCTGATTTTCTCTTCAAAGATATGCCTCGCAGTACTCGAAATAGCTGGGATTTGTCATTTACCACAGTTGAGTTTAGTTCACGACGTATTTGAACATCACACTGAGATAATATAGAAATGGCAAAGCCTGTCACAACCTTTTCAGATAATCTTGCGTCCGGGATATTTTCAATCAATTGCCAAAGACGTAAACATGCCTGAGCAGGGGTCTCATTAGAATTAAGTTGAAATTTGAGGATACTGTCAAAGTGATCCTGAATAAGCATAGGGCGAGAGAACTGAGCTTTTAAAGTCTCCTGTATATCGTCCCATTGATATTGACTGGGAGGTATCTTGGTCAGTAATGTAGCTGCGCGGCCTCGAAGACAATGGGTCAATGTCATGATTAAATCGACACCTTTCAAATTTTTGCTTTTAATTATAGTGTCTGACAGCCGACACCAGCCCCCTATGTCTGAATTGGGGTCGTCAGGATCAAAAGGTACTAACGCTATGAAAGGTTGTGGTGCTGAATTGGACCGGGGTAGTAGAGCATCAGTTAATTTTGAAAGAAATGCTTCTAAACTATTTGTGGGTAGCGGAATATCTACCTGCATATTTTGTGATGATGAAGTGCCAGAGGTGGGCGGAAAATCCGATCCCACTTCTGATGTCGGGTTTAGTCCAGACATCAGAAGTAAAACTCAGTTATGGCAATACAATACACTAATTTTAATTTAATTGAACAATCAGTTATCTTAAATCTAGGAAATGTAGAAATGAAATAAAACTGAATTAAATAACGAATAAAGGCAGTGAGGGCGGTCACATAGGGCAGTACTGACTGTCAGGGACAGTGGTCCATGCACCCACCGCAATAAGGATAGTACTAACTGTGTACACAGTGTTCCACATCCAATAACCGGGCAGTACTGACTGTCGAGAGACAGTGGTCCGTGCACCAAGACGCATCCGTTTGAAATGCGTGCCGTCTCAACAGCGCAGCTCCTTATAAAGGCGGTCGCTAGTGGCCGAGGGTAGTTACGATATTTTACTGAACTGTACATTACGTCAAATGATCGAAAGAGTGAAGGTTTGTCTATGATGCTTCCGGTGCACGTTCCACTAGCGCCATCTAGTCGCCGTCTCTCGCAGTTGTTAAATAATATTGCTGCCGACATACTTATATTTAAATAGGTACTTCATTTTGCCTTCAACTTTGTGACCGTCAATGCCCTGTTTTTCGCCGAGAGATAAAAATCGAACCTTGTGTCTTTTCGAAGGGCTGGGATGCACTCTGTTGGAATGCCAATGCTTGGGTCAACACCGAGAGTTCAAAATCCAGTGCACGAGATAATCCTACCGAGATATTTCGACATCAGTGCGTACGTGTTCTTCTTGGTACGCATATGGGTTGTCTGTGCCATGAATAAATTGAATACGCCTAATGGTCGGTAAACTATAATAGGTTTTCCAGATGATGTGGTGGATTAACGAACCATGGATTTGATAGTAATTATAATATTATCAATATTATTTCGCTATTTTCGGTAGATACATTACAAAAGACTATAAAGATCATCATCATCTGCCTGCCTTTCCCAACTATGCTGGGGCTCGGCTTCCAGTCTCACAGGATGCAGCTGTATGCCAGTATTTTACATGAAATGACTGCGTAATTCCAAAGCCCAGTTACTGGCAATGTCAAAATTAAGCAATTTTTACTGTTAATGTGTTAAGCAATTTTCCCTCTGATTGATAGACCCTTGAGGCTGTTATTACTTGGCCACTAGCCCCTCAAAGACTATCCATTTCAAACAGTAGTGCTCACTTCTGAACCTTCGACAACTTATCTTCTTCAAAGCTGGCACTCTCTCATACTTCATTCTAAATATTCATTATATTGATTGATGTTGTGATTTCAAGTCACATTAGAGTTTCTTTGGGCAACCACCACCAATTACGATGACTAAAAGTTTCAAAATATATAACGTTGACTTTTACAACTATCTTTAAAAGATGCACCTCTTCTATATCCAGCCCATATGACATCAATCTAGTAAATTGATAGAATGTGTACACTACAGAGATGACAAACACTTTTTTGCCGTTAAAATATTGCAGTTACCCCGGTATGGCTATACTGAATCACCGAACAACGGCGGGGGCAGATGGCTTTCAAATAAAAAATGTCGAAAAACTCTCTGGTCACATACCGGCTAGGTTTTAGGCTCGTACAGACAGGCGCGACATGTCGCGCGACCTGTCGCGGAGGCGATTCTGCGATATATCGCGACGCAACACCTTTCACACTGGTCGCGCCAGTGTGAAAGGTGTTGCGTCGCGATATATCGCAGAATCGCCTCCGCGACAGGTCGCGCGACATGTCGCGCCTGTCTGTACAAGCCTTTATGAGACATCGAAGCACAAACGGTCACTATAAATTTAGCACATGATTCAAGACACACAACGTAACGACTTGTTAGTTATTAAAAAAAATCTGCTGTTTCATACAAAAGTGTAATACCTACTTGCATGGTTAAAGTGTATGTTATATTAGCAAATGTGTTGCGATGCTTGTATTTTATTTATTTATTAGGACCCGTCTCCGTTGCACACACTACAACTTCCCATGGTTTCATCATAATTGGTAGAGCCATTTTTAAGTTTTTGCGAGACTTATACATAAAAGCAAGGTGATTCCGAAATGTCTTCAGTAGTTTTGTAAGGACTGGCCACAAATTTAAAAAAGTTGCCCATCCCTGATTTAACTCATTCCTTTTATGTTAGTCAGTAACACCAGTGCTATTTTTAACCGACTACGAAAAAAGGAGGAGGTTATTAATTCAACTGTATTAAAAAAAAAATGAAATCAAAATGCTTCTAATGTGCATAATATTGTTCGGGAACCCATCACATCTATGACTTTATGTTTGGACAATATCTGTTCATCTTTTCCCATATCTATTGTGGAATTCTATTGTTCAGTGCTGGCCGTGACGTTACCGGTGGACAATAGATACGGTAATCATTGTATGTAACAGGAGTGACAACAATGTGTGGTGCAGTGTCCGAATATACTGAATTTTCTACAGAGTGGCTTAAATTGTGTTATTCTTTGGCTAAACCTCTTCTTTCCCATAGTTCAGCAACGCCAATACTGTTTGCGGATGCTTTTAGGATCTAAGGATGTGTGGGTTGCAGGTGATAGGGCATGCGGTACAAGATAGAAGGTGGGCCATCATTTCTGGAGCAATCGGAGACCGCCACCACCACCGCAAGTGCATGGACGGCTCACAATCCGTCCATTCACTTGCTGAGACGGTCATAGTTGCGGCCGACTTGGTTACGACGTCTATTAAAGGTTCTTCAAGTCGGGCGAACTGGAGAGTTGGTAAGACCAGGCAAAGACTATACAGCACTCTAGGAAATATAACGAGAAATGTTGAGCGCATGTCAGGTGTTCGAGACATCGTGTGACATAGGCGTGACCTACGAAAACGTTCCTATCTGTGAAATCTTATTTTATCATTCGGTCATAAGTAATATTGTGTGCGCAATATAAATATAGGCAACTATAATTTTAGGATCTTCACAACTATCTTTTTTTTAATTTAATTAATGTCGCGATACCTTTTGTTTTGGATGTGAAATCATCAAATGACTTCTCCCGCTCTGGGCGGAGCGGGAGAGCGTTTCTTCAGTTGCCCATATGCCAGGGCCACTGTAACTCTTTCGAACGAGTCTCGCGACCCTGGCAGGGTATCGCGATACTTTGCTTCTACTTCTGATCCGTCCGTCTGGCGGAGTGAGCTGGAGCGTTCTTATGATGGAGGGAGATCCTACTTCTTGGGCGCTGCTGTCTAACATTTTCTAAGACAACTGGAAAACAATGTCTGATATACCAATCTGTATTAACAGTCTTTTGTCTTCCAGGGCAATTGTAGCGTTAGAGAGCGACCTGCGAATCACAAAACGCCACGCTCCTAAAAAATGCATTTCTGCTTACGGCAGTCGGTACATGATCCCTGAAATGAATCTGTTCAGGTTGATCACAATGAAGACACGAAACACGAAGTTGTTGCTTTGCAAAACATTATGCTGCATATGAACCGGTGGTGCTAAGAAAGTGCTTCATCAAAGTACAGTCTTTATCAAATTCAAATAACTGCCAAAATATGGCAGTTGTAATATGAATACTATGGAGAATTTTCGGTGCATCGAGGGATTTGCGAAATAAAATTGTTCGATTCCTTGCAGAATCGTTATTGTTATGAAATTAATATGTAACCGTACATTTTAGAAATACTATTACTTGTAGTTTCTTACCCGTTCTTCTCCATAGGTACCTACGCTTTGGAATGGGCACCTGGATCCAGTTTTCTGACTCACCGCCACTTGACAATTCAAAAGTGCCTGTTTTGAGTTTTCTTCGACAGAAAAATATTCTATAGACATAAAAGATTTTAAATAATAACAAAACTATTGTATCTTTTTTAAAACGTAAATTTTAACATTTCCAAAATATGTACGTGTGTGTGTGTGTGTGTGTGTGTGTGTGTGTGTGTGTGTGTGTGTGTGTGTGTGTTTTGTTTTCAATAATATGAAGGAAATACCTAAATTAGAGCGAGAATCTTCTATTCTAGCCAGAGCTACCACGCTTTAATTAACGCCAGAATCTCCGTGAGCCCTTAAGATGATAGTCAATTAGCTTAACAATAGGTAGATTTCCCTAACGTCATGAAAAAAGTGCTATGTTTACGCCTATTCCTAGTGAGTGCTAACCAGGAAAGATAGTCAGACTACATGTGACCGGACACTTAAAATGAAAGTATTCCAGCATTGTGTGCTTGTATGAATACAAAGACGTTTACATTCACGAGGGAGTTGGTTCATAGACCGGGAAATAAAACACTTACTGTTCTGTGATGAACAGTTACCTCCACACATTGTTTGCACTTAGGGGAATTAACGGCATGGATGACTTTGTTTGTTCTGCTTACGTGTTTGATACGAGCTGTTTACAATTATGTTGTGGACTAAAATATTCATTTGATGGTCTGATATTTTGGGGGTTTTCTGTAAAAAAATTTTTTGCTGTAGCATAAGCAGCTAAATCTATACTAATATTATAAAGCTGAAGAGTTTGTTTGTTTATTTGGTTGAACGTGCTAAACTCAGGAACTACTGGTCCGAATCGAAAAAATATTTTTGTGTTGGGTAGCCTATTTATTGAGGATGGCTATAGGCTATATAGCATCATGCTTCAATCAAAAGAAGCGGAGCAGCAACGAAAAATGGTCGAAAACTGGCAGGCAAGTCGATGCGACGGGAAGGGTCAGGGGAGTAAAAATTTGACGCGGACGAAGTCGCGGGCAGAAGCTAGTTATACATATTATTTAGTTGCTTAAATATAAATAAATTGTAAGTATTTTGAGTACACTTAGGTGTGGGCACTGTTTTGGATTGAAAAAGAGTGACATGGGTATGAAAGCATTTCGTTAGCTAGGTTTTGTTCGATTACTTTTTATCGGTCGCTGAAAGTGAAGACTCTGGCCGTCTACTGAGTGACTTCAGGGAAGATTGCGCACAGTGGTCACATGCTGTCGCACACACTTGCAAAGTTAGGTTTCTGGGAGACCCCTTTATAGACTATCAAGAGATGTGCCCTAACAGGCGTTTCACAGAGTGAGTATCGGATCGGTTGTGAGGTAACGATGTCCCTGCCATGATGTCCTAATGGTGTTTCATGTGCAGATGGTGACGACCAGGGGTCGTTTTCGTGAGGTATCAATCCCAGACTTCCTTTCCTTATCTTCAATTTCCAGGCGTTTTTCGAAGGTTCCTCCCAAAAACAAAAATAAAAGGTACTTTTTTGATACCCCGTCGGTTCCACTGCTGGGCAAAGGCATTTGCCAAGTCCTTCTAGGAACTCTTTTACCATGTCACAAAGGATACCTTCGGTGGCCTTATAAAGAAGACAAGAAAGTTTTCATATTCTTCAAGAATATGAAAACTGAAGTCTTCTTTCCAAGTGAAAATATTTTCTTCGAACCACCACAATCAGTCATCCTAGCGCACATTCATCATCCCAAGAAAACCAGAACCCCCCTGTTCATCAACACTAATTACATCCATCTTCGTAACACCCCATAAAGCTTTGACAGCTACGAGCCTTCGGTCCCTGGAGGCCTGTAATATAATATTTATCTACCAAACAATATTATCCAGAGCGTCTTCCCCTCGGCTGCACTAACAAGAGCCCGCGGCGTCGTCTGGCGCTCATCCAATGCCTCCTTTGTACATAAACCACTTCATTTCAGAACACAACAGCTGCCGGTGATATACTGGGCTATTTAATTGATAAGTGCTGTGGGAGAAGTTTAGGGGTTAAAAAGCTTTTTGGAAAATATAATGCAGAATACTTAATGGGTGCATAAATGTTTACCATTGCTGGTTTTTAAAAATTTTTATTGTTATAATATTTACATTGTAATTAAAAAATAAATAAAAATCAAGCTCACTCTAGATAAGCATGCCTGGAAGGATATGTGGGCCACCTTTGCTCAGAAAATAAGTAATATGACAAATACATAACATTATAAAATTAAATGTGAGGCAATTAAATCAAAATTATATTTCAATTTACGTACGCTGTTCACTTCAATCACTAGAGATAAAATAAAATAAATACAACGCTTTATTAATTGGGACACATATCAATCAACCTTAAACAAAAAAAAAAAAACTTTTTACAAAAAAATAACCACCGACTTCCTAAAAAAACACTACAAAGTCAAAAATAACTTTAATTTCGGAATTCGGTGTCTTAGGATTTGTATTTAAGGTTATTTGCCACCGACTTCCGAATTTAAAGTTATTTTTGACTTTGTGGTGTTTTTTTAAGGAAGTCGGTTGTTATTTTTTTGTAAAAAGTTTTTATTTTCAACTTTTTAGTTATGGTAGATACCCTGCACTAATCTAATCGCGTTATTCGTTCATTTGTTGCGCAAATGCTTTATGAAAATTTGAGAATTATATGGTTTTCACATATATTCCATTGGCCGAATGGAACCAAATTAAAATGGGACCACACGGAAAGCACCAACTTGCAAATAAAAAAGAATCATCAAAATCGGTTCACCCAGTTACAAGTTATGAGGTAACAAACATAAGAATAAAATACAGTTGAATTGATAACCTCTTGCTTTTTTTGAAGTCGGTTAAAAAAATAATTGAAATCGACTCATGATTGTCAGAGTAATCTTCCTCCTTTTTGAAGTCGGTATAAAAATGGTTAAATTTTTTCAGTAATAAAAGTCTATTGAAATATTTCCCAACCACACCTTAGGTAGGTATTTTAGATTTTGAATGTATTAACAAACTTGTATAATGGCTGGTGGAGGCTAGAATGGGACAGACAAATAATATTATTGCGAAACCCACTTCTCATTGGTTTTACCTACCAAACGAACGTAGGTATACCTCCAGACATCAAATATTTGTTCAGATGTGATATACTTACCTAAAAATCACAGAATGTTCTCGACCAATCCATGAAATGTTAAACAGTTTTGAGTCATTCATTGAATTTATAAGATACTCGCTTTTGCCAGCGGCTTCGCCAGCTTTTTAAACATAAAACCATTCTCTTGAATCACTTTGGCTATTTATGAAAACCGCTTTGAAATCCGTTGCGCAGTTCAAAAGACCTAACCGTACAGAGGCGGGAAGCAACTTTGTTTTATACTATGTAAAAATATAAAACTATGGTTGGACCTGCTGGTACGTATGGGTCAGAATGTTGAGCTACAAAAGGAAAGAATGTAAGGCAATTGCATGCAGCTGACATGAGAATGTTAAGAGAGATGTGTGGTGTTATACGAATAGATAGAAAAATAATAGTTAAAAAAAACTAAAAAACACGCTTCCATTGAAAACCAAACTAAAAAGTACAAAATAATGGAAAAGAAGCGTGGGGTGCCTTTTAAGGTATTTTTTTATTGATATCAGGCACCCCACGCTTTTTTTCCATTATTTTGTACTTTTTAGTTTGGTTTTCAATGGAAGCGTGTTTTTTAGTTTTTTTAAACTATTATTTATTTTCTATTTTTTAGGGTGTTTCGAATTTTGAGACGTATGTCAGCGGAGTTTGTGACGTATGTCAGCGTAGTTTTCGAAGACAGTTTTTTTTTGCTGTCCTGGTAACTCTGGCAAGGACAATGGCACAAATTAGTTTGTGACGTATGTCAGCGTAGTTTTCGAAGACAGTTTTTTTTTGCTGTCCTGGTAACTCTGGCAAGGACAATGGCACAAATTAGTTTGTGACGTATGTCAGCGTAGTTTTCAAAGACAGTTTTTTAGCTGTCCTGGTAACCCTGGCAAGGATAATGGCACAAATTTATGAAATTATTGCATCGTCATAAGTCCTTGACAGGTGTGCAAAGTTTGAATGAAATCTGGTCGTTTAAAGTGTGTCAAAATCGCGCTATAAGGAGTTGGTTACAAACAAACATACAAATATACAAACATGCAAGTAAAGCTAATATAAAGCATGTAAAAAGAAATGAGTTCATAAGAGGAAACCTGAAAGTGGCACCGATAACTGAAACGTTGTATGGAAATCGGTTGTCATGGTATGGGCATGTGATACGGAGAAACGAGGACGATGTTGTGAGGAAAGTTTTGAGTATGTATGTCGATAGCTATAAGAGTGGGGGAGACAAAAGAAACGATGGATGGACTGTGTAAATGATGATAAGGATAGATAGAAAGGGTCTGACTACCGAGATGTCGACTAATAGAGAAGTGTGGAAGAAAAGGACATGTTGCGCGGATCTCACATAAATTGGAATAAAAAATTACTTCAATTTCGGAAGTATCTTAGGATTTGTATTAAAGGTTTTTGCCACCGATTTCCGAAATTAAAGTTATTTTTCACTTTGTAGTGTTTTTAAAGAAGTCGGTCAAGTTTTTTTTTTTGTAAAGAAGTTTTTATTTTTAACTTTTTAGTTATGGTCTCTACCCCGCACACATTCCTATACCACTACTGGCTAGGTGAAATTAAACTACTTAAAATACTTAACTACTACTAACTTTGATAGAAAATGTGGGTGTACCCTGATATACTGAAAACATCTGCGTAACCTTTTTGAGTGTACAGGCATTACGTAATGTTGTGTGATTGCGTAAACAATGCATATTTATGCGATAGCAGAAATCGCGGTTGATTTGCTGTCAATTTTTAAAGAGTTCCGGTGTTTGTTTCCGAAACTCATCATCAGATGAAATTTAAATGGGACCATTTCGGAGTAAACCCTTTTCGAACAAAAAAATAAAAAAAATAAAGAATTTTGCAAATCCGTCTTTAGATGACGGAGTTATGGCCAACGTACATAAAAAATATTTAAACTTCCGAATTGAAAACTTCCCCCTTTTTGAAGTCGGCTTAAAAGGACATGTTGCGCGGAACTCACATAAATTGGAATAATGGCGGGAGAGTGCTTATGAGCGAGTCATTGGATGAAACAAGAATGTCCTCAATGCGCCCTTTTTGTAATACCAATCCTGTCGATGGCATGGACATCGGTAAAACGGTTTTGCACATGCCTTTCTTAATGTATCGAGAAAAATCTGTAGTGTAGTGTCTATAGTGACCTTGCTTTGCATCGATTTCGATTCGATTTTTAACCTTTTTTATACGTATATTCTTAAAGTGATGGTAAAAACCGCGTCAATATCCGTTGCGTAGTTTAGAAGAACAACGTGATCACACAGACAGACACGAAAAGTGACTAAAATTATAATAAACAGATATTGGTGCCGATTCTGTTGTACAAAATTTTCTAAACTAAACTAAAAATCATTAAAATTTGGTTTATTCCTGTCAAACGACGATTTCCTATTCTGAAATAGACTAAAGTGACACAACTTAACTATATTTTAGTTTGACAGCACTAAGATTGCACTGAGTTATGAGTTTAGTCAAAATGTCAATTTTGCTATTCTGAGTTTGCCGGTTTTCACCAAAAATTTTGACTATAATAATTTATTTTGACTAAATCTGACTATTTTTAATCGCGATTAAAAAGGTGTGGAATAAAACTAGTGGTCATGAACAAAAATTCACACCAACGCCTCGCTTTCACGTGCAAAAACAGTGCTGTATTTTTTATTTTTTCTTTTGCTTATATCTCAAAAATGGCAAAAAGCAAAAAATAATAAACCTTAAAATTATGAGTCGGCGCTTTGAGTGATGTTTGTTCATTGATTTTCCAGCGCCGACTCATAATTTTAAGGTTTATTATTTTTAGGGTTCCGTTGCCAAATGGCAAAAAACGGAACCCTTATAATAATAATAATAAATAATAAACCATTTATTTTCAGGTAACAAAGACCCATAGATAAATACCTTAACCTAAGTATACATACGTTTAATAACAATTGTGTTAGTCAATATAACTTAAAAAAAAAAAAAAACTATGTTAGTAACACTAAAGTTGCACTAAGTCTTTGTGCGTTCTGGCGGCACTTGTCCACGAAAGCGGCGGAATACCACATCCTGTGGCCAAAAGCTTTCTTCCATCACCTGAGGCAGGTAGCATGTTGGTACGCGCACCACAAACGCTTTAAAATTGACGTTGCGATGCGACTCCAGCAGCTGCACTCTCGGCGAGTATTTCAGCCTTTGGCGCACGTACTTCACGATGTCTTCCGCGTCAGTGGTGTAATGGAGACGCGAAATATACACCGGAGTGTTCGGCTTCGCGGCGCGTAGTTTCTCGTTGGGCTCTATGGGAGCCTTGCCGCAGCGATTCTTACAGCTTTTCTGGCGGCGCTTCCTCCTTTGCACCGTCACAAAGCCGTCATCATCCCGTTCTGTTTCCTTTAAAGGCACGGGCTTTGCAGGGGGAGCAGGTAGGGTGACCAACGAGTTTGAAGGTCGCATCGGTCGTGCAGCGCTGCGGGGAGGAGCTGCGTTGGCGGGAACAGGGCAACGAGGCACATATGAAGCGCGCAACGCTGTCTCAGCAATCGGCGCCGGCGACAAAATTGCTGACGCAAAACTCGTGACCGACGTATCGAGGCAGCCACCTCGGCGTGTATTTACACGCGCCGCTGGTGACCCAATTAACGCCACAGAGTTGCGCAACTCATCGAGTTCTGAGCGCAGGTCCGCGACGGTGATCTGGGATGTCTCCAACTTCCTCTGTACATCAGTTAGACTTGCCTTCAAAGAAACAATGTCCTTCAACAGGCTCGTAACGTCGACGTGGTCGAATGTGACTGGGGGTAACTTGTTCAGATCCCTCACCACAAATGTCGGCACGTCGTCTGGGTCGGTAGCCTTCAGAAGCGTGATGATATCTTGCACACTTTCTTTTCTTATAGATTCGCCATGTCTGTCTGTCTGTCTGTCTGTCCGAGTATGTCGCAGCCACTTTTCTCCGAAACTATAAGAGCTGTGCTATTGAAACTTGGTAAGTAGATGTATTCAGTGAACCGCATTAAGATTTTTACACAAAAATAGAAAAAAACCAATAATATTTGGGGTTCCCCATACATAGAACTGAAACTCAATTTTTTTTTTTTCATCTAACCCTTACGTGTGGGGTATCTATGGATAGGTCTTCAAAAATGATATTGAGGTTTCTAATATCATTTTTTTTTTAAACAATAATATTTGGGGTTCCCCATACTTAGAACTGAAACACAAAAAAAAAAATTCATCAAACCCTTACGTGTGGGGTATCTATGGATAGGTCTTCAAAAATGAAATTGAGGTTTCTAATATCATTTTTTTCTAAACTGAATAGTTTGCGCGAGAGACACTTCCAAAGTGGTAAAACGTGTGTCCCCCCCCCCCCGTAACTTCTAAAATAAGGGAATGATAAAACTAAAAAAAATATATGATGTACATTACCATGAAAACTACCAACGAAAATTGGTTTGAACGAGATCTAGTTAGTAGTTTTTTTTTTAATACGTCATAAATCGTAAACCACAATTTACCTTTCATTCAGTCAACACAAATATAAAAATTAAAAAAAAAACATTTCATTTCATAAACGATGATGACGAATGATGATGATGATGACCTGCAGGTTTGTACGGAACCCTCGGTGCGCGAGTCCGACTCGCACTTGGCCGGTTTTTTTTTTGCTTTTCAGTTTTTTCGGCGGTTAAATTTTTGGTAAAAAGTTTTTATTTTATAATTTTTTGGGGCTTTAATATACTTATAATACTTGGCAAGGTATACCCTATACAATGAATAAAGAATTATCAAAATCGGACTACTCTGTATAAAGTTATGCGTGGTTAAACATAACAATCAGTGAGTGAACAATCAATCATCCCCTGTTTTCTGACCCTTAGGGTTTGATTTTGTTTTTCAAATTTATATGGGACCACTCTCGGAGTATACCCTTTCCAATAAAAAAAGAATTATCACAATCGGACTACTATGTAAAAAGTTATGGGTGGTCATACATAAAAAAAAACAAACAAAAAAAAAAAAAAATATACACGTCGAATTGATAACCTCCTCCGTTTTTTTTCGTCGGTTAAAAATGGCGTGTCCTATCGCAAAATTAATGAAATTTTCGATACCCTTTATGAAACCCCGGAACATTTAAATCTCAACATGTGGGTAATATTTTTTTTATTTCTCAAACAAAAAGTGAAAAATTCCATATAAAACACGTCCAGGCTGCCCCCTTGCGCATGCCTTCGTGTCTAAAAAATTAATTGCGTAGCGCACACAAGTACCACGTTGCGAAGAAAAAAAAAACACGTTGATTGCCAAATTCGTTTTTAGTCGTGTCAAAATAATTTTTAAATTTAGAGATTTTTTCTTGCAGAATAGCGTTAAAATTCTCATAGCCAAAAGTAAGGCATTTTAGAGATAGTTTAGTTAGTTTAGTTGGGTGTACAACAGAATCGGCACCATTGCACGTTATACTTAGTCTTTCCAGAGGTTTCTAATGGCACTACACTGACACCTCCTTACTTTATTCCATTAGATATCTACTCTGTTTCTTGAAATGTGTTTTCGACCATTATTATCTCTCTCAGGAAACTCCAATAACTGATTATTGTGATAACGAAACAATACAACTTTTGATTAAGATGATTAAGCAGGTACGAATATTTCTTATGAACATTGTTTGCAAAGATGGGAAGTAAGAAACCAGAAACCAACTATCACTGCCATTAATTTGTATTTATGTAGGGCATTTCATTGTTTGAACAAGTCTTTAGAAAAAAATGGTTTCTGTGTAAGTATTCCCTTTCCAATTTACCGGAATCGTGGTCTCATTTAACTTTTCTACCTGATATACCTAAGGTCTAGAATAATGCCAGACCTCAAGAGAATGTGTGAGACAATAATATATTAATAAACTATTTCCATTCCGAGGCTTTACAGTAAAACAAAAATGCTCCCGGAGAATATTCGTGAGCGCATGTTTATTGAATTTGAACGATATTGGACGGCCGGCTACCACGCATAAGAACCTACAGTATCCTAACACATTCCTAGTCTTTCACTCTATTGTATTTCTTATGAAATTGGTAGTAAGGTTGAGGATACTCTAGCAGCGTTTTGTGGAAGAAAAACATGTTCGATACTTTTTTCCTTCACGCCGAAATTTGGCAAACTCCTTAGTTGTTTGAGGGCTGAAAGTTGATCCCTATGTAGTCGCCTTTTTTGGGATAAATAGAAAACTTACGTGGATCCGGATCAAAGTTTGTGTAGTTTTGTAAAGATACAAAAATAGCACTGGTATAGATGGAACAACTGGGGAGGTTGCCCTTTCTACTTTGTTTATATAATACTGTTTCGTTCTTTTTGAGGAGATCTTTTCTATATTGATGGGATTCCACAGAGGTTTGCATTGAATGAACGAGTTAGTTCACTTTGCGTAGCAACAAATGTTTGATTCAACAAATTACGAGTACAATAGAGGTATTATGTGCGATACCATGACGAATTGCATATGCATTGGTTGGCAACAGGAAGTATTCATTAAGTTTACAAACAAACTGTCTTTTGTAAATCTTTCAGGAAGCGAAAGACTAATTAATGCATTTTAGAATTTTGAGAACGATAAGCCCCACAGTATATTACATAGTTTACTCAAAGGACACAAAATTACATTTCTAACCTCATCTAGTTTTAAAAAACATGATTGACATGTAAAAAAACAAACTACACTACTACTAGCAAAACTACTTACAGAAATGAAATCATATATCGTTTATCACATTTGAAATAGCATAACGTATTAGAGCAGACCTAACATAATCCCTCAATGGAAAAATGCAGGGTTAGGCATAGGTATACTCATAGCCAACTATAATACGCCAGTTATTTTTAATAGGGCCCGAACTGGGAATCTCAGAATATTAATTACGAAACAAACTAAAAGTAGGATTAGCTGTCATTTTGACAGTTCAACGAAATTCATTGCGTTATTTACATTGTTGAACAGACAATTTACTTGAACATATTAAGCAATGTATTAGCAAAATGTTTCAGATTCTCCTCTAAGACACTTATGCAATTAAGTGCAGTCACACTTGTAAAAGTGCAAATTTTATACAAACGAGGCATTCGAATTTTATATAGCTTAAAGTCAAAACTAAATGAATTCTGTTCCTATTCCATTTTCCTTTACGTCACAAGTTAAGTATCAAACTCTGAGATCACACTGATACCAATGTTTCAAACTGTTATCTGGTTCCTACTAAAATTGTTCCTAAAATTGTTCCCAATTTTGTAACATTTCCGTTCTGAATGTTATTTTAGTAACAGAATAATATCATGAAACTATAACAGTCTTCCCGTATTGGTGGCCTGATAACACCCGCACAGTTTTGATAGAATTGTTTTAAAAGTTGATGAAAATATCCATTATGAAATCATATATTATTTACTGTATTACAAGGCGGATGTGAGTGGAAAAGCCGATAGGGAACACTCTAGGTGGACATATAGTGACCTTATTGGTGATGTTCTTCAGTAAGGTCAGGTGAGTAGTACCTACTCGCAACCGGCGGGCGTTTATGACCAGATGTATGAACATAAACGAGACAACGAGACAAAAGGAGTATGTATGGATCGTAGGAGGTGGCATTATGTAGTTTCTGCCTACCTCCATGGGAAAAAGGCGTGAGTATATGTATGTATATTTTATTTACTGTAGATATTTATAAGCTTTTATGATACTCACATAACATACCATCACGCCTTCATTCCTCAACGGGTTAATTATAGGTGCATCTAGGTATCTAGGAGTTTTCTAGTTCAGTACCATGTTGTTTACATTTTCTTTAATTTTAACTTGGTTTCTAATTATATTTTAGTGCTTAATTCAAAAGTTAAATAATGAACTTAATTTTAGATTATATAAATTTGTCACCATTTATTGCATACAACTTGCATAATAATTACCTAAATAGAAGAAGTCACTGCATCCTGAAATACAGGTACTTTAACCTAGTCTGATCCGGGAATTTAACCCACGACCACTTACCAGTGGCGCTAGCGATAACTACCAGCGAGGCAGTTTTATTATAGGTACTCTACTGGAATGATATAACTAAGACAGTCAAGTTTAATCCACACTTAATAATATAAACGCAAAATTAACTCTGTCTGTCTGTCTCGCTTTCCTGCAAAAACTACTGAACCGATTTAAATGAAATTTGGTACACAGATAGTTTAGAGCCTGAGAAAGGACATAGGCTACTTTTTATCCTGGTAGTACGATCCCGCGGGATATTTTCCGACCTCCACGCGGGCGAAGCCGCTGGCAAAAGCTAGTACAACATAAAAACCCCTCACAGCGATTTCGGGCCATTTATTTGATCTCTTTATTTTTGAAGTACTTTATAAGGGAAAATTCAAGGCTACGTCATCCGACCATCGGTCCCTATGATCCTCTCAAATCCTTTGAAGAATCCCCGTCATAAGCCGGGATCAGGGCCATGAATAGCGTATGTGGGAATAAATCAAGACAGCCGTTAATCTTGGTTTTCTTGCTGGCATTCCGTTTGTGGCTTTGTCTGTTTTGGTACCAATTAATCATTGTAAATGCCTAGCAACCTACAGAAACTGTACTACGTTTGACGGAAGTTTTAATTTATGCGATTGTACAATATATTTGATACAGGGATCCCTAAACCGTAATATGTCTGTCGGTAAGGAAAATGTGTGACATTCACAGTGCTCTTTTGCCTAGTCAATCTTACCAAGATCAGCTTGCTCTTTCAATTTTTTTTTCTCTCGCGATTTCAAATTTTGCTGTGTTCCGTTTTTTTTCCTAGATTTATCCAATCTATACATATATTAAAGTAGTAGCAAAGTCAAAACTATACATTATGTTTTGCGAGGTCTGGGTTCGATACTAATGCCGATTTATTTTTCTGTTTGAATTTATATTCCATCAGCACAAACTGCTTCTCACATGGACAAACGTATGTAGGTTGCGCCCATGCAATGTAGCCTGAATCTCTGCATTTTTGCCCGCTAAGAACAAAACTACAAACGTATTATACCTAATAGGGAAGTATTATATAAAAAAACTAAAAAATACGCTTCCATTGAAAACCAATGGAAGCGTGTTTTTTAGTTTTTTTTAAACTATTTTTTACTTTCTATTTTTTAGGGTGTTTTGAATTTTGAGACGTATGTCAGCGTAGTTTGTGTCGTATGTCAGCGTAGTTTTCGAAGACAGTTTTTTTGCTGTCCTGGTAACCCTGGCAAGGATAATAGCACAAATTAGTTTGTGACGTATGTCAGCGTAGTTTTCGAAGACAGTTTTTTTGCTGTCCTGGTAACCCTGACAAGGATAATGGCACAAATTTATGAAATTATTGCTTTGTCATCGGTCCTTGACAGGTGTGCAAAGTTTGAATGAAATCTGGTCATTTGAAGTGGGTCAAAATCGCACTATAAGGAGTCGGTTACAAACAAACATACAAACATACAAGTGAAGCTAATATAAAGCGTGTAAACATGTGGCTGTTACTGCAGTATATTGTACGACACGTACTTACGACATCCACGCAAACGAAGTCGCGGGTAGGAGCTAGTTATCTAATATTTTGAACACTATCAGCCTAGAGCAACCACATTTTAAATCCTTTAACCAATAAAAAACATCATCATCATAGTCAGCCTAAAATGTTCTCACTGCAGGATGACGAGCCGCTTGTTGGTGAGAGGCAGTGGGCCGTAATCCTTCACGAGGACCCAGTGCCGGTTGATACACTGCACATGTCTTCGGGTTTTTAGTTCTAGGATATGTCAGTTTTTTCAAGCCTTTGTCCTTAACCGTTTTGAGAGTGGTGAAGTGATGAAATAATTAAAACAAAGCAAAGCGCGTTGATGAACTTGTGAAGGACTCAGGAATTCGCTGGATGCGGGAAGCACAAAACAGGTCGAAGTGGCGGAGCTTGGGGGATGCCTATGCCCAGCAGTGGACGTTGACGATGGTGATGAAAGCGCCTGCCTGGGTTTGAACCTGATCTACAATTCGTAAGGCAAAGCCGTTACCACTCGGACACCACTCTTTTCCTACAACAATAACGTCACAATTCTGCCACAGAAACCCGGCTTACCGCAAACATAAAAGCGACCACCACATATTAAAGCATCAGTCACACCAATACATTGTCAAGTCGACAATTGATTCACCGTCGAACCGTGCCACAACAAACACCCGATGACCCACATGTCGACTAACGGAAACATGATACCTACGGTCCGTGTGATCACAGCTTAGCGACACTGTGATTGTTTATGAATGGAATTAACGTACTTGTGTGTGAAATGAGGGATTAGGGTGTTGGCACATAAGCGGGGAAGCTGATTAGTTTTGGTGCAGTTATTATTTCAGCTATAATACGTCCACTGTTGGATATAGCCCTCCTACAATTAGGAGGTTTGCCATAACCGCAACGCTTGGCAGGCGGGTTGGCGATCGCAGTATGGTAGTAAAATGCATAGAGAATGCTGCTGCCCGTTCTCTAGTATGTCTATGTGCCATAGTCGCTTCTTACGACACCCAGGGAAAGAAATGGGGTGATGCTATTCTTTAAATTTGGCACCACATGAGAAACATGGCACATGGTGCTGTTACTAGATACCGAATAGACCGGTATTCCATATACAAATACTTTTTCAAAATTGATGTTATTTTCACCTACACAAATCAAATATCCATTTAACAGTGTTCGTTAATCTGATTTCAGAATGACTTGACTAGTATAAACCATTGAAAAAATGAGGACAAAGCTACAAAAGCCACGTTTCCGAAAGAAAGTGGCGGTAACGTTGCTTTCGTAACATATCTCTCGTTTTAATTGTCATTCTTTTGGCAGAAGAAAGTATCTGAAAACGATAGCAACGTAAACACTGTTTACATTTTTCAACAAGGGAGAAAATGACTGATTACTACTACCGAGGGTGTAGTTTGAGGCCTGGCAAAAGTTAGATCACTGGTTAAATAAGTATACGTATAAAACGTACGTCCGTCCGTCCGTCTGTGCGTACGTACGTCTACGTAATATAATGTATTTATTTCAATGCAAAATACAGTAAATCACACTTCCACTTATCTAACTCAAAAAATAAAAACTTACAAAAATGGCAGTCTATCCTTTTCTCTCTGAAAGGCGCGAATCTCTTCTTTTTTTATTGTTTTTAAATCTGTTTCCAGCACATACTGGCAACATTTAAAAATGCATACAGAAAAAAGTGTTTATGGCATCGATATTTAAAAACATCCTTTTAAACGAAAAGGTTTTGACCTGAATTAATCTTTACAATAATTTTTACAATTTATTGTAATCCGAATAAAAATCTTCATCATATCAGCCGAAAGACGTCCATTGCTGGACAAAAGCCTCCCCCAAAGGGAGGGGATTTGCCATAATCGCCACGCTTGGCAGGCGGGTTGGCGATCGCAGTATGGTGGTAAAATGCATAGAGAACGCTGCTGCCCATTCTCTAGTACGTCCCTTAATCGCTTTCTACGACACCCGCGGGAAGAAATGGGATGGTGCTGTTCTTTTACGTCCGGCACCACACGGAATAAAAATCTTCATATTTTTCAAATTAAAAGGAAACCAGATATTATTTTACACAAGCGTCCTAACACAAGTATAACAACATACACGACTCGGCCCACAATCAACCTTCGATCTCCGAAGTGGAGTGATGTGGCGGCATCTACACCGCCACACGCGAACTACACATCATACTGACGTCACGCAAAGTCCTGCATCGCGCAAGTAGAGTTTACCACGCAACTAGCATATATACAACGTCCCGATATCAATCGTCGGGCAGTTGCACACCAGACATGACACCCGTCTGGTAAGAAGATCCTACCTTTACGGAGGTTGAATGAACTATACACTCTGTTCCTCATACCTCCAAAGGCTTAATTTTCATCCGAATGGTGCAATAGTGCTTTCTAATATATGTAGGAAGAAAATATAAGACAATTTCAAATCTTCACCATCAACTACCAGCAGGTATTTCGAGTAGATTGTGAACACAAATTGAAATTTCTGATATATGAAACAAAAGAAAGTCATCCGAGCGCGCGACGATGGCTTGTTAATTCTAATTTATTTTATTTCATAAAATCAATGTACCGCAGAAGTATGTGGTCAGTATCATTGTGCGCTTAGTCATATTGCTTCCTGGCAATATACTAAAATTTTAATTAGGTTAGCTAATGAATTGCTCAACATTAAAAAAGACACATATCGTTAAAGGCGACTAAGGGACAAGGCATTTTACCACCATACTGCGATCGCCAACCCACCTACCAAGCGTTGCGATTATTGCAAATCTTCCGTTTTGCGGGAGGCCTTTGTTCAGCAGTTGACATCTTTTGGCTGAAATTATACGGACGATGAAAAAAAACACAGCACGTTAAAAATGGATTTTCATACAATTTTTCAACCCACACATTTGCCCAAACAGTAAAGACGTACATTGCGACTTATTTAAAAAAGTAATACCTACCTAAGATATTTTCCGAAAAGGTATAGTATAAATGTTTTTTGTGACTACCCACAATAACATCTTTTAAGTTTTTCTCGGAAACCGTTTGACACAAAAAGTCTTTTGTCATGTCATAATATTCTTAACAGAATTTGGAAAATAATAATATTACCACATTGTAGGTATGCCTATTTCATGCAGACGTTTTTCTTGGAAACCAGTAGAGAAGAACATAACAGGCGAAATGTGTGTGTACTAATAGGCACACCTCTGTCTAACCCTTCGGGGAAACAAGGCGTGATGTTATGTTATGTTTCAGTAGAGAAGAAACATGAAAAATGTGGATGTTGTACCTATCGGCAATAATCTATACTAATATTATAAAGCTGGAGAGTTTATTTGTTTGTTTGATTGAACGCGCTAATCTCAGGAACTACTGGTCCGAATTGAAAAATTGTTTTTGTGTTGGGTAGTCTATTTATCGAGAAAGGCTATAGGCTATATAACATCACGCTATAACTAAGAGGAACGGCGCAGTAATGAAAAATGTTGCAAAAACAGGGAAAATCGCACGGGTAGGAGATTCGACGCGACGGGAAGGCTCGGGGGAGCAAAAATTTAACGCGGACGAAGTCGCGGGCAGAAGCTAGTTAAGTTAGTATAATACCATAACAAGTGACCTTTACAGGCTCTCGTAGAATAATTTCCAACAAAAACTTAATCGAAATTGTTCTACAAAAGTCTAGTCGCGCCGCGTCGCGTTTCGCATTTCTGACGAAGCCGTAAACGAAAAAACGAAGTTTAATAGTATGTTCTTTAAAAGTATAAAAAATACAGTTGTTTTTCATGCATGCAAAGGTTTTCCCATTAATTCCGCAAACAAAATTGAAACCCAAACACAACAAAAATAACAGTAGTAATTTAGGCTAAAATATTTATAGGCAAAACACAGACGGAAATCATAAAACTATTGTGATAAAACAAAACCTGAACGTGCATCCATTTGTAAATCGAAAATTCAATTTCATTCGGTAATTAAATTCCAACAAAACACCGGATAGCCATCAGCCAGGCTATAAACTAACTATTCTATTAGATACAGTCAGCAAAAACATAATTTTCCGTCCTCCAAACTAGTTCTGGATATTAAACATCAAAACCTCACGCCCAATTTACATCGATTTCCGTCCGACCGTGATGTTTTTGCTGACCATCCGCCGACCATTGTATCGATAAAATCATCGAATCGGTCATTCGATTCGAAGATTACAAACGCAACAATCGTTATGTTATAAAACATGTTATGGATGACAATGATTACGGGAAACGTTTTGTAAATAATCGATTTTAGTTTACGATAAGTCGGTTGTTTTCGTCTTTTAAAGCCACTTTGTAGGTTTCCTTGAGATTGAGTGTCTTTGGTTCCTCTTGCAGTTTGAATGAGTATTTCCAGTATTACCCAATTGCAAATTCACCTTTTTAGGGTTCCGCACCTCAAAAGGAAAAAGCGGAACCCTTATAGGATCACTTTGTTGTCCGTCCGTCCGTCCGTCCGTCCGTCCGTCCGTCTGTCAAGACCCTTTTTCTCAAGAACGCGTGGAGGTATCAAGCTGAAATTTATATCAAATACTCAAGTCTACTGTCCCTTGGAGCTGTAAAAAATCAAACTTCTAAGCTAACGCAATCAAAAGATATAGCCGTTTATACCGCAAATATCCACAAATTTTCGAAACTCGCAAGGGAATCAAAACCTAAAGGGTACTTCCAGTCGATCTAGAATTTTGAAATTTGGTACGAAGCAACGTCTTATAACACAGATAAAGGAAAAATTGCGAAAACCGTAAATTTTTAGTTACATCATATAATAAACAGAACAAAACACAGACAGAAATAAAACCAAATCAAGAAATAGAACAAAACTACGACTCGATTGTCGTGATGTGTGAACTTTTACTAATATACCTACAGGTTTGTACGGAACCCTCGGTGCGCGAGTCCGACTCGCACTTGGCCGGTTTTTTTTTGGTTGGGAAATCTACAAATGACAGCTCCCACTCTGAGTGGAGCGGAAGGGCGTGTCAGACTTTACTGACTAAAACCCACCCGTGTTCCTTCAGTTGGCCAGGGCCACGGTAACTCTGTCGAACTTATCCGTGACCTTGGCAGAATTGCCTCTACCATTGTTAATTTTTTTAAATATTCTAATTCGTAGGCAAGTTTGTGCTTAATTAGCTAACATGTATCTCGAGTATATTGATAAAATATGCATCATAAAATATTGGTCATCCTTTTAGAAATAGATCCAATCAAAATGAAGTTGTTTCCAATTATTGATCTACGTCATTTAGATATACAGGGTGTTTGGCAGAACGTTGAACATATGAAAATGGTGGATAGGTGGGGTCATCTGCTACTTACTCAGCCCTAATTTATTTAGCCCTGGCCCCCTGGATATTTTTCAAAATTTATTTTGCTTTAAAGTGTATTTTTTATTAAAAATGGGTAAAACAGGCAATATAAAATAGTTTTTTTATCTTTAATGTTGGCAGATTCTTATAAAATTATTGCTTTATTCAGATGTTAGCTATAAAAAAAGTTATGAGTCCTTAAACTTCTAAGAATTATAAGAATATGCCAAAATTAAAAAGATATTTTTTTTTAAATCGCCTGTTTTACTCATTTTTAATAAAAATTACACTTCAAAGTTAAGAAAGTGGTGAAACTAGAAGAAAGCAACAATTTTTTTTTTTAAATATCCAGGGCGCCAGGGCCAAATAAATTAGGGCTAAGTAAGTAGCAGATGACCCCACCTATCCACCATTTTCGTATGTTCAACGTTCTGCCAAACACCCTGTATATACGGGTGATATTAATAACTCCTTCCTTCGTCATTGATTTTAGTTTTGATCACTCGATGAGGACTTTTTAATGAACAAATATCTCATTTGTTAAAAAAAAACATATTATGAAGACTTTTTAAAGGTTATCGATTCCGAATAGATCAGTTTTGTTACAAATAAATAAATCAAACGTCTCCATTATTTCGAGTAATGAGTAATGAACTTCACCCCAAATTATTGCGAACAATGAACTCGTTTCAAGGCCAAAAACCGTCCTCTCTACCCTTCAACCGTTTTAGATTAAACTGGCGCTCCATATCCGTGAAGTTTATCATAATAACGACTGTTATGTCATTTGGTTTGGGTATATAACGGAATGTCGATTCCAAATGTGTTTTTGGGGACGTAATCTTATTGATGTAATATTGTTAACGTTTTTATCGGTAGTTTGTGCATGAATTAATTCGGAGTAAGTAAGACAGATCGATCGAACTTCTAAAGTGAAGTTTGATCGATGTAAGTGTTAAGTGGCTTGGCCCCATCTCTAAGGGCCAGGCTACAACACTGCCGCGAGCCAACGCACCGTATAAATCTACTACTTCGCACGACGCATCGTAGATATTTCCGATGCACGTCTGCACGGTACAAATCTGCGATGCAACGATTGGTTACCATGACGCCCTAAGCCGAGGTCAAAGTCAAAGTCAAAAACTTTTATTGCGAACTAAGAGTACATGTACGACGATGTACGATGTGTATGTGTGTTTGTACCAAACAGCGGGTTCCCTATGAATGCCTTAGTGATATAAGTAATTCGCCCTTGGCTGGTTTTGAGTTCGCTTAAGACAGCCGCAGAATAGTCCAGTTAAGTAGTTACGACCTCTTAAGGTCAATTACGAGGTGCCGTAGAAAAAAAAAGCGGGTTACCGTTTCGGTTTCTACGCCTCGAACTGGCAGGATCCGTACGTGAACTGCAAGGTGACTGATTACGATTTCGATTTTCTGATTTCCTTTTAAGTCCCATCGTTTGGGATAAAATTAAATTAAAAATTTAAAAAACCCCCGACACAAAACCTAAAATCCCTTTAAAAAGTAAAAAATAATAAAAAAAAACTCAATCTTGAAGTACCTAAGTATGTATTAATAGTTCAAAAAAAAAATACGTCGCGTTGGGGGACCGCTCCAAACCTAACAATTTACTTACAAATAGTCTATTACCTAACTGAAGAAAACTTTTATAAAATGACTTCTAAATATTGCATTTAGGATACGACCGTCAACGACGTCTGCCCTCGCAGAGCGGTCCCCCAACGCGACGTATTTTTTTTTTGAACTATTAATACATACTTAGGTACTTCAAGATTGAGTTTTTTTTTATTATTTTTTACTTTTTAAAGGGATTTTAGGTTTTGTGTCGGGGGTTTTTTAAATTTTTAATTTAATTTTTTATTTTATACTTTTTATTGGTATACTTATTATAATGTAGATTTTGTTATGTTGTAAATACATAGAACTTCGCCGTGGCCAACAGGAAGATGGTAAGCTTCCAAAAACAATATCAATTCAATTTGATGATGCCACTATCGGCCGGAGTTGTGTTGACGAGAATGGATGGATTCTGATAAGGCCACATACCTAATGTAACTTTTCAAGGTCTTAGAGGATATGGAAATATTGAAAGAACAATGTTTCCTATCATTTTATGTTGGGCGATTACGGCATATAAGTTGTAAGGCACGACAGTTGAAAAAGCTGTGGTTTACTTAGGTAAAAGTACTTTCGCAAAAGGCCAAGCCTATGTAGCCTTAAGTAGAGTATTTTTACTCTGTTTCAGGCTACATAGGCTTGGCCTTTTCCTTGGATGGTGTAGCAGTTTGTGAGCTCGACCAAAGAAAACTATTTAATAACCCACATGACAAATCATCTTTAGCAGAATTGCAAAGACTGAGATGTAGTCATTGATACTCTCACGTGACAATCGGATTTCCATGTCCCAATTTACCCACCACCAATTTTCTCATCAAACGAAGCTTGAACATTCTCGATTAAGTCATCAATATTCTCTTTCAGTGCGCTTTCATTTGAGATCCCACTCGAGTATATTTGTAGACATTCGGTTATTCTTCCCCACTTTCACCCCCCACAACTTTTAAACGGCTCAACCGATTTTCATCAAACATGTCTAAGAACACTCGCACATAAGTCACCTTTAATACAAAAAAATAATAATTGAAATCGCTTCATCCGTTCGGGAGCTATGATGCCACAGACAGACAGACACACAGACAGACCGACACACAGACAGACAGACAGACAGACAGACAGACAGACAGACACGTCAAACTTATAACACCCCTCTTTTTCCGTCGGGGGTTAAAAATAATACAATAGCAGAGCTCTAAATAATTCTTCAAAACTAACTATACCTATTCATTCTAAAGTAATCGACAATATTCTTCCAAGTTATATGTACTCAACGACTCATATTTTCTTTTAAAGTTACTTCCATCGTTATTTGTTATAATAAGATATACAGCTGCATCCAGTAGTACACCAGTAAGTACATTATTTATGTTTTTTAATGCGTCTTACAAGTAAAGTCTTACGCGAAACTGGACTTTGCGGAACCGATCAGAATGCTGTATGCGATGAAATTTTTGCGATGCGTCGTCGTAATGCAGTTTTTGTTGCCTGACTCTAACTTCTGATAGGTTAGGTTCCAGTAGGGTTTGTACACCTACATAGACAACAACGTCTTCTAAACACGTTTTACGTTCGTTTATTGAATGAAAAATTTCTGAGTTCAGTTTGGCTTCAGAATATTTTACAACTGTAGTTTTTGAAGTCAATTATTATTTAGTAGTAAGTTGTTAGTGCTCTAATATTATTAATAATGAAAAAGACGTATCTATTTTAGACTTAGCAATTAGTGATTTAGATACACGCTTACCTTATTTTGATACTTCAATTGATTGAAACAAGAATCCTTATCAAAACGGTTCTACCTACATATTCATACGGCATAATAATCGTATTTGCATCTAGCATTTGCATCTCGTTAATATGAAACAGTCGGTAATGAGTTAACGCTATTTTGATAATTAGCTGCTATTCGGGACAGTCCCCGAAGCGTTGTTATTTGTGGTGTAGTGATAAATCAGTGGGCAGATAACAGTGTATCATACCTGGGGAATGTGTTCCAGGTAGAGCTGGAAATATGCGGTGGCTAGACAGTGCGTGAAAATATATTTGTCCTTCGTGGAATTTATTAAAAAGAGTAAGAAGGCAATACTTGAGTAACTTTGTTGAATATAAGCTTTCAGTCACTCAACCAGCCTACCTAACTAGTTAAGAATGCATGAATATGTTTTTTTAATAACCCATCCTACGCACCGACCCTGGTTTGACCAGACTCGATTAATCGAATGAACCCCAAGATTTGCACTAGCTCCTAAAGCTTCATGTTTCATAGTGCTACAGAGGAAATTGCATATCAAGGAGTAGATTGTGGGGTACTGTGATGGTGAGAAGACGTGGCCTTACATAGGAAAGGATTGCGAGCCGTACCGGATATGCATTAAATTGCGCTTTGAGTGATCTTAGTTCATTGATTTTTCAGCGCCGACTCAAAATTTTAAGGTTTATTATTTTTTGCTTTTCTGTTTTTTCGGCGGTTTAATTTTTTGTTAAAAAAACAAAAAAAAATATACGCGTCGAAATGATAACCTCCTCCATTTTTTTCGTCGGTTAAAAATATACGCGTCGAATTGATAACCTCCTCCGTTTTTTTTCGTCGATTAAAAATATATGCGTCGAATTGATAATCTCCTCCGTTTTTTTTTTCGTCGGTTAAAAATGAAGAACTTAGGATTTAAAACGGATAATATTTTTGTGTTCACCAAAAATCTTAAGGTACATCTATGTATGCATTTCTAAAATATTGATCTTAAACCCGTTTAATTGTTTTACTATAATTAAACTACTCGGCCAACAAAATATGTTACATCAAACAAATTCCAAATTAACACCAAGATATAACACTTTTTTATTGTAGTGCGCTGCAAATATTCTATTGTAACAATAACTATTTTATTCTTCCCCGAAAAATACTGATCGTGCACCAAATATTCCTGAATGTACTACGTGAGCTCGACAAATGAGTGTGGGAATGCACGCTTGTGCAATATACTCGAGCTCACATAGTACACTAGGTTAGGTTAGGTTAAAACTGTGACCTCCTACGCACGAGCCGAGCGAGCGAAGCGAGCGGTGCCGCGGCAGCGGCCGGCGAGTGCTAGAAACGACTGTGTGCCGCACAATGCAGTGCATTATCTGAAGTAAAACTAAAAAAATAAATGCTTGTTTTTAAAATTAGGTGTATTACTATTTTTACAAATTTGCAACAGTTGTTAAATAGATGCTCGTTATGACATATTTTAATTAACATATTTTGGTGCACATTCAGTATATTTGGTGGAACACAGGCAAAATTAGGTAAATGAAATGGGAATAAATTGAAGTACTTTTAAATACCATCCATTTAAAACTATGTCCAAAATCAACTCATCAACTCAATTTGGTGAAATCAGAAATTTGCGGTTGGTCGTTTTTTTGTTTGATCTATGGATTGCGGAATGAAATTGCTAATCTGTTTCTGTGTTTCTGTTATTATGCGTCTTATTTGTGCAGAATAAACAAATTTTCATTCCACTCAATTCATTTATGTTATTATTTGCGCACTCCATGTAACACAAGGTTTCAAAGTAGTTTGTATACGTTTGACGTAACCTGGACGATACAAATCACATTGTTATCTTGCCGACAGCTTTGTTTAGCTGACTGTACAAATGCAGGCAGAACTGATTAAATGATAACTGTGATGCGACTGAATTCAACATTTTGATGTCATGAAAATATTTCAAGATATTAATGAGCCGGTAGGAAATTACGCAAACACACGCTTTCTCCCATGGAGGTAAGTATAAACTACATCATGTTCTACGATCCTTACTTACTCCTTTTCCTTCGTTGACATTCATACATCTGATAAGATAAGATAAGTCTTTATTTGCTTTAAACATGGTATAAAGTTGTTACAGTTTGGTTTTTATATAATGTCCACATGTTTAGCGATACAAAAATTGTATTAATTGCATGCAAAATAATTACACATTTACGATTTAAATATGAATTAAACAATGTCGCAGATTACCTAATACAATAATAGTAATTTACATTTTTATTAATACATGTGCAACATAATTATATTTTGAAGTTAAAAAAATCTTTAATATCATAAAAGTTCTGTCCATTCAGCCATTTATATAATTGGTGTTCAAATGAGTTTGTGTTTGTTAATAATTTTAGTTCGTTTGGTATTTTATTATATATACGTACACACATTACACGGCAGCTTTTAGCATACTTGGCTGATTTAGGATTATCCTTTAAAACAAGTCTGTGTGGATCCCTTGTAGGTCGAGTGATAACTTCATACACTTTTTTGAATAACCCCTTATTACTGTACACATATTTACAGATTTCATAAATATAAAGTGAGGGAAGTGGTAATATACATACGGTAGTTGCGAGTACTACGCACCTGATCTTTTTGAAGAACATCACCAATAAGGTCTGTATTGTTACTATACTCCATTTGTTTAGGTAGTTAACTAAATGTAAACAATCTTAACATGTCTTTTATCTAAAAAACTGTCTAAAAATTGAATCTAAAAATGTTTACAATTAGGTATTTACTTAAACCGATGTTAGGTAAGTAACTTAATTTAAATAATATTTGTTGGTCTTTTATACGATTTATTTTATATAAAAAGACATATCAATATTGTTTACCTTTAGTTAACTACCTAAACAAATGGAGTATAGCTAATAACTAGTGATATTAATAGCCTATTGTCTATCTAACATCTAAAGGCCAGTTAGTGGATAGCTGGGCTTTAGAGGTTAGATAGACCGCCGCTCCATGTACGTAATACTGCAGTTGTATCCTGTTAGACTGGAACCCGACCCAAATTTCGACCATTTTGACTTTGTACAAGAGTACAATCTAAATGTTATGAACACCTATTTCAACAAAAAGTGGAGTAGGAAATGGACATGGTTGTCACCAAACGGATACGTCAGAAATGAAATAGATTTTATAATTACGAACAAACCCAAATTGTTCATGGATGTACATGTCATAAGCCAACTCAACTTCAACACCGACCATCGCATGGTACGCGGAACAATGACTGTATCCCATATAAAACATGCACGCAAACACTTACGAAATAATAAGCAACCTTTTAAACTACCCTTACCGGACACTATTTTAGACCCCCTAAAACATGCTTTACAAGACAAACTCCACGAAACTTATACTATGCATGAAAAATACAATATCCTAGAAAATGAATTAAAAGAAATTGAAAACAATGCGCAATCAACTAAAGCTCCTAAAGATAAAATCGGAAAAGAAGCGAGGGATTTAATGGAAACGAGACAAATTTTGAGACGGCAAAAACCAACTGATAGGAGAGAAATAACTAAAATAAGTAAGAAGATCAACGAATGCATAAGGAATCATAGGAAGCAAACAAGACAAGACCGAATAATCTTTCACGTAAAATCTACTGGAGGAGCCAAGAAAGCTTGGAAGGAGCTGCAAGAATATACAAATTGGATACCAGAAATGAATAAGCAGAAAGACCAAAAGAATAAAACGAAAAGATCCGAAATATTAGAAGCAGCAACAGATTTTTATCGAAACCTTTACCACGACGAGGAAGGAACCACATCACAACCAATGTATCTTAACCACGTGGAAGAGGAAGACGAGATCCCAGAAATAATGGAAAGTGAAATACTGAAAGCTATCCAATCACAAAAAAGTGGGAAAACTCCAGGTGAAGATAAAATCTCAAATGAACTTTTAAAAGGGTCCTCTGATGTTTTACTTTATGTTTTGCACGGCATATTCAATGATATCCTTAGAAGAGAAGAAACACCAAAACAATGGACTACGTCAACAATAACTTTGCTCCATAAAAAGGGAAGAATAGATGATATTAACAACTATAGACCAATAAGTCTCATGTCCAACCTTTACAAAATATTTTCAAAAATTATACTCGGTCGGATTACAAATACTTTAGATGAAAATCAGTCAAAAGAACAAGCAGGATTCCGCAGCGGTTTCTCGACTATAGATCACATTTTTACAATTAAGCAAATCACCGAGAAGTACAAGGAATATGGATTACCTTACTATTTAGCTTTTGTAGACTATCATAAAGCATTTGACTCTATAAAACATAACAAAATTTGGGAAGCGCTGGCTAGCCAAGGAGTACCTAAAAAATATATTCGACTTATAAGGAACTGTTGTAACATCACTATTTAGTATGTTATTAATGTGTACACCACTAGATGTAATCTATGGTTCCGGTTGATACCTGGCACTCCGGCACTGCTATGTCGGGTCCCGTCTGAAATATGTCTCTGTGTAAACTGTGATCCTAGTCTCAATAAACAAAGTGTATTAAACAGTATCTTTCATTTATTAACAACACAACATGGTGTCAGAAGTCGTGTAATAAAAATAAAGAAGATCGGTCAAGAAAATGCCAAACCAAGCCACGCGTGACGCCGAAAATGGCGGACAAGAAGCTTTACGTACGAACTTAAAACAACTCCACATTTCGTCGGATCCAGCGAATAATAATGCGGAGGCGTGGAAGAGATGGTGGCAGCAGCTGGAATTATATTTGCTAGCCACAGGCCTAGACAAGTCAACTGAAAAACGTAAAATTGCCATTCTACTACATTTAATTGGAGAACGTGGTCTTAATATATTTAATACTTTCAACCTAAAGATAGATGAAAGCACACTCCACGAAGTCAAGTCCAAATTCGACAGATTTTTTGAGCCAAGAAGAAATGTGACGATGTGTAAATACCTATTCTTCACACGTAGACAGGAAAAATCCGAAAACATCGACGAATTCCTCACGGATTTGGAGAATAAAAGCAGAGAATGCGAGTTTGGCACGCTCAGGGAGTCATTAATTAAAGATATTTTTATAGCAAACCTCAACATAGATTTGTCACATGTACGTCAGAGGTTACTGCAAGAACCTGATTTATCATATCAGAGAATGCAAGAGCTGGCAAGGACACTTATAATCGCTCAGCAGGATGCTGAAAAAATCGTCAAAGGTACCAGTGTCGCCAGTGAAAACGTCATGCATCTCAGTCGGAGGAGCCGCGGTCGACAAGACGGTCAACAGCGAGCTTCCAGTCGCAGGTCGAGCAGTCGCCAGTCAGCTTCGAGCAGTCGCAAGTTAGCATCAGCTTCAAACAGCGACCACACCAGCAACTCGAAGAAATGCAGCCGCTGTGGGCAGTCTCATCGCTACAAATGCCCAGCGAAAGGCGCTCAATGCAGGTCATGTAAATCTTTTGGTCATTTTGCTAAATATTGTCTTAAGAATAAAAAAGTAAGTCAGTTGCAATCGTTTAATTCAGATAACAGTAGTCAAGAATATTTTGTTGGCATGTTGAACAGTCAATTAAAGTCGAGTAAAAGTAATTCAGATAATTATGTGGATCATACTAAACATAGTAGTCAGTCAAACAGTCAACACACAGTGACACATACTCAGTCTCACTCACACAGTCAGAACAGTAGACATGGACACGGACACAGAGACACAGCAGTAGTGGTATTTCAGAGGGGACAGTCACAGTCACCGTATCCCAATGATGAGAACAGTGACAAGTCGGAGAGATCCAACGTCAAGTCAAATAGTCAACGTCCCCATCCATATTATCTCTGTGATGAAAGTGGTGATGTATCTGAGAGATGTACTGAAAGTTATCTACATCTCAATGATGAAAATAGTCACATATCTGAGAGATCCATTGTCCAGTCAAATAGTCAAAAGAGAAAAGGTCAAAGTCCATATTCACATCTCAATGATGAAAAAAGTCACAAGTATGAGGGATTACACAATACACAATGTCATCAACTTAGAAACAGTCGTCAGTATTCACAGTTTACACAGACACACAACGGATCATTAGTCAGTCGCTCAGATATAAGTCGTACAGTAAAGAATGTCAACACTGTAGAAAGTAATCATACAAAACAGTCATGGGAAATTAACTTGTTAATAGGAAATAAACAAGTTAAATGCATCATAGACTCTGGTGCAGATGTCAACATAATGTCAAAGCAGACATTTCATAACCTGTCAAAAGTGTCACTTGCCAAATGTCAAATAAATGTCACAGGATTTGGTGGAAAATCCATTCCGATTTTAGGCAAGGTGAACATAAATTGTAAATTGTGCATCAATAATGATGACGTCGTCGAATCTATAATGTTTATAATAGCAGATTTAGATTGTCCAAATGTTCTTGGTCTACCAACATGTGAAAGGTTAGGAATAATAAAACGTGTCTTTTCAGTATCAAAACAAGATTTTAGTAAACAAATTCTTACACAATATAATGATGTTTTTCAGGGACTTGGATGTCTACCTCCAGTCTGTCATCTTAAACTCAAGCCTGATGCAGTACCATGTGTGGATCCGCCCAGGAAAGTTCCATTTGCATTACAAGGGAGATTACACGAGGAGTTGGATCGCATGATGGAGATGCAAGTTATTGAAAAGGTTACAAAACCAACAGAGTGGGTTAACTCAGTCGTCATAACCTTAAAAAGTTCAGGTCAGTTAAGAATTTGTCTAGACCCTAGAAATTTGAATAAAAACATAATGAGAGAATTTTATCCACTTAAGTCAATTGATGAGATTAGGTCTCAGCTCGAAGGGGCTGTATGTTTTTCTCATTTAGATGCATTCTCAGGTTTTTGGATGCTACGTCTGGATGAATATAGTTCTGAATTATGTACCTTTCAAACACCATTTGGTAGATATAAGTATTTAAGATTACCATATGGCATAAATGCCTCGTCTGAAATCTTTCAAAGAGTCATGATGAATCTATTCGGTGATATCGAAGGAGTCTTAATATTCATAGATGATATTTTAGTTTATGGTCCAAATGAGTCGGTTCATAATGAAAGATTACACAAAGTCATGCAAAGAGCTCGTCAAGTCAATTTAAAATTTAACAAGTCAAAATGTAAATTTTTAGTCACAGAAGTATGTTTTTTGGGTTATGTCTTCAGTAAAGATGGTGCCAGGGCAGATCAAGAAAAAGTCAAAGCCATTGTCAATATGCCCACACCAAAAAATGTCAAAGAGTTACAGAGAATATTAGGTATGATTAATTATCTAGGACCTTTCATTAGTAACTTGTCAGAAAAAACACAAGTATTAAGAAATCTTTTGAAAAAAGATTCAGTCTGGACTTGGGATGAGAATCAGAGTCAATGTCTCAAAAAATTAAAAGATGAGATTACAAACTCACCAGTTTTAGCACATTACAATCCTAAGATTCCATTAGTCTTGTCAGTTGATTCGTCAAAATCAGCATTAGGTGCAGTCATTTTACAGAAAAACAAACCAATTGCATATAGTTCAAAAACTTTAACTGAAACCCAGGAAAGATACGCGCAGATAGAAAAAGAGCTACTAGCAATTCAATTTGGTTGTGAAAAATTTCACCAATATGTATATGGTCATAGAGTCACAGTACATACTGATCACAAGCCATTAGTCTATTTATTCAAAAAGCCATTGCATGATGTCCCCGCTAGATTACAGCGTATGATGTTAACAGTACAAAAGTATGATTTAGAAGTCATACATGTACCAGGTAAAGAAATGTATATATCAGACACTTTGTCAAGGGCAGCTTTGAAAGACCATTACACACCTGAAAATGAGTCAGAAATGTCTTGTCATGTCAATTTAATGTATGCCAATTTAGCCATAACAAAAGAATACAGCACAAAATTGGCACAGGAAACCAAAAATGATGAATCCTTACAATTATTAAAAAAATATTATAAGGAAGGATGGCCCAAAAATAAGAACAATGTCAGTTCAATAGTCAAACCATATTGGAATATTCAAGGTGAAATACATGTAATTAAAGATTTAGTTTTCAAAGGTTCAAAATTAATAGTACCACAGTCAATGTATAAAGAAATGCTAGAAAAAATACATCAAGGTCACCAAGGTATAAATAAATGTCAGAAATTAGCAAGAGAATCTTTGTATTGGCCAAATATGTCAAGTGAAATTAAGAATTTAGTCGAACAATGTCTTGTATGTGCAAAATACAAACCATGTAATCAAAAGGAACCACTACAAAATTTTGAAATATGTAAATATCCATGGCAACAAGTCGGTATCGATTTAATGCATTTTGAAAGTTTAGTTTATTTAATTGTCACAGATTATTACTCAAAATACATAGAGATAGCATTATTAAATAAAAACAGTACTGCTCAAAATGTAATTACTCATTTAAAATCTATTTTTGCTCGTCATGGAATACCATTGTCATTGGTGTCAGATGGTGGACCTCCTTTTCAGTCAATTGATTTCAAAAATTTCATACAAGAATGGGACATAGAACATGTTGTTACTAGCCCATATCATTCACAGTCAAATGGTCAAGCTGAAAGTTCAGTAAAAATAATAAAAAACATGTTAAGGAAATGTAAAGAAAACAAAACAGATCCATACATAGCTTTATTACAGTATAGAAATACACCAAAAAATAATTTGTCATCACCAGCTCAATTGTTAATGTCAAGAAACTTGAGAGATAATATTCCAGTATCATATAAGAGATTAAAGCCAAAAGTAGTAACATTTCAGGATTACAAAGTGTCAGTCAAGAAAAATGATGACAATAAGTCAAGGTATTATGATAAAAATACTAAGTCAATGTCAATGTTACATTACAATGACCATGTCTATTTTAAAAGAAATCCCAAAAGTAACTGGGAACAAGCTATTGTCAAACAAAGATTGATGAACAATAGGTCGTACGTAGTTGAGGATGTCAATGGTGTACAGTATAGGAGAAATAGAATACACTTAAGACATAAGTATTCACATAACTATGCAAACCCTCCTATGCAATCCAACTCGTCGCAGGGGAGAGAGGAAGGTGACAGACAGGAGTCAAGACTTCAAGAATCCTCTTCTCATAGATCCTCATGCGTAACAACCAGGTCAGGTCGTATTGTAAAACCACCAAGAAGGTTAATAGACGAAATAGATTAACCATGTAACTATTAAGTAAGTAGTAATAAGAAGGTTGTCTAGATTAAATGTAACAAAGTAAATTAATAAGAATGTTGTCTAGTTTTAATATAACTATAAGTAACATAGAGCATGTTGTCTGGTAGATAAAGTCGCTTGTCATTGTATAACTTATTAATTGTTTGTCAGGGGTTTAATTTGAACTCAACAAGGGGGATGTTGTAACATCACTATTTAGTATGTTATTAATGTGTACACCACTAGATGTAATCTATGGTTCCGGTTGATACCTGGCACTCCGGCACTGCTATGTCGGGTCCCGTCTGAAATATGTCTCTGTGTAAACTGTGATCCTAGTCTCAATAAACAAAGTGTATTAAACAGTATCTTTCATTTATTAACAACACAACAGGAACATCTACAAAAACACGACGGCAAAAATTAAAACGGACAGATTAGGTGAACTATTTCCCATCAAAAAAGGCGTTAGGCAAGGTGATCCTTTATCACCTAAATTATTCGCAGCAACGTTGGAACTTGTGTTTCGAAATCTAGAATGGTCAAATTACGGAATAAGGGTAAATGGAGTTATGCTGAATCACCTCCGCTTCGCCGACGACCTTATAATAATAGCTTATAACCCGGATCAACTGCAAACTATGCTCAGACAACTTGTGGAGGAAAGCCAAAATGTAGGTCTGCAGATGAATCTCACAAAAACGAAATTGATGACGAATCGTTCGAAACCACCCATACTAGTCAATAACGACCTAATTGAGTTTGTAGATGAATACACGTACCTTGGACAGATCATATCTCCTACAACCGATACATCTAAAGAAGTGAATAACAGGGTAAATGTAGCGTGGAAGCGATACTGGTCTCTAAAAGAAGTTACAAAAAATCAGTCTATACCGCTAATGTTGAAAAGCAAAGTATTTAACTCGTGTATACTTCCTGTCATGACTTACGGATGCCAAACATGGGCTTTAACGCAGCAAAACTCTAAGAAGTTACAAACTTGCCAACACAACATGGAAAGAAGTATGCTTTATGTTAAGAGAAAGGACAAATTCAGCCTTAAACATATAAGGGCAAAAACAAAAATAGCAGACGTATCATATACGATAAAAAAGCTGAAATGGAAATGGGCAGGCCACCTTATCAGAGACAAAAAAGAGAAATGGGCAAAATTAATAGCCGAATGGTACCCAAGAGAAGGCAAAAGGAAACGAGGACGCCCGATACGTAGGTGGGACGACGATGTGAAGCTAATAGCTGGGCCATGGTGGAAGAGAGCAACCCATGACCGGGAACTATGGCAAAATATGGGGGAGGCCTATGCTAAGGCAAAACAATCTTCGGAAACTGATGTCTGAAGAAAAATATTATTATTTTTTCTCTTTTAAATATTATTTATGTAACTAGATTGTAAGATTGTTAATAAAGGCTAAAATTAAAATTAAAATTAAATACGTACACACATTACACGGCAGCTTTTAGCATACTTGGCTGATTTAGGATTATCCTTTAAAACAAGTCTGTGTGGATCCCTTGTAGGTCGAGTGATAACTTCATACACTTTTTTGAATAACCCCTTATTACTGTACACATATTTACAGATTTCATAAATATAAAGTGAGGGAAGTGGTAATATACATACGGTAGTTGCGAGTACTACGCACCTGATCTTTTTGAAGAACATCACCAATAAGGTCTGTATTGTTACTATACTCCATTTGTTTAGGTAGTTAACTAAATGTAAACAATCTTAACATGTCTTTTATCTAAAAAACTGTCTAAAAATTGAATCTAAAAATGTTTACAATTAGGTATTTACTTAAACCGATGTTAGGTAAGTAACTTAATTTAAATAATATTTGTTGGTCTTTTATACGATTTATTTTATATAAAAAGACATATCAAGATTGTTTACCTTTAGTTAACTACCTAAACAAATGGAGTATAGCTAATAACTAGTGATATTAATAGCCTATTGTCTATCTAACATCTAAAGGCCAGTTAGTGGATAGCTGGGCTTTAGAGGTTAGATAGACCGCCGCTCCATGTACGTAATACTGCAGCTGTATCCTGTTAGACTGGAACCCGACCCAAATTTCGACCATTTTGTTTTGGGAAATGGCTGATGATGAATTCATAAAAAAATACTGTGAATGCTTATCTTCCCACAAACAATGTTACATGGAATTCAAATGAGCAAAGTGGTCATAAATCTACCATACCCATCAAATTCATCTTTATACCCTTACTCACCCTGGCGGAAGGATACAACCTACGGATACGGAGCCCTAACATGACTCTAAGGGCCGATATTTAACGAGGAAACCCTTTAAACCCTGACGAAGCTCAATACCCTAATAAAATAACCATTAGGGTAACATCGGTCAAAATAGATACAGTTTTGAAGATTTGGGTGGAAGTTATCTACTGAGTATTTCAGCCTTATTTCAAGTTGGTTAAGGTCGTCTTTAAAGTTGAAAAGTCCTCAAACCGGAGCAATACCATATGGTATTGGTAGAAGTAAATATGTTGTCTTTATCTGGTTTACAAAGAACTATTTCGCCCTAACTTTTCTTCAGAGATTTGGTTAACGAGTACCTACATCACGTGACCCTTCTGATGTCCTGTCTTAAACCGCGGTTCTATGGCCCATAGACTGACTCCCCGCGCCGTGCTAGGCCAGGCCGTGGGAACCGTCGCATCCTATGAGGCCTGCGGCGACTGCGGCCCGTTGCCGCCTGTCTGATCCGTCGTATGACGCGGCCTGAACGGATGCGTTTCTTTTCCTTTTATTTTGGGAATGCTCGACACAGGTCACGAAAGGTCTCAATAGACGTATCAAGGCCTGACACGGCCTGGCAGTTATCGGGCTTTGGGAAACCTTGGTATGGGTTGCGACAGGCCGCAACAGGCGTAGCAATGCCTAGTGCAGCCCATCAATTAACGGGCCGTGGGAACATGGCGTAGGCCTTTGTGTGACTTCGAAATTAATAAGACTAACCCGATGACGATTCCTGCTGTGGTAAAATCAGCAGAAAATCAACCAACTGTAAAGTAAATCGGGATAGGCCTCTTTTCGTACTAATTCAAGCTGTAAATATTCCTAAACATAACCGGATCAGTCACGAAAGTTTATTCAACTTACTACTTGACAATCTATTTATTTTCACACCTGTAAGTTATTACTTCTATTAATACTATTATTATATTTAGCATCGAAAATCGATGTTAAAAGGTCAACGTCACGCATCAACATGCGGGGTCAGTGACCTATAATAATGATAGCCTTCAGTGTTATTGTCGTAGATACTAACAAGTTTGTCAGTTAGGTACATACGCCAGCATATAAAGGTACACCAATCTGACAAATTTCTTTAGGTAAATAGGTTTTCAACTGTACCGCTAAACTATTAGGTTCAATATTGATTGACAAAATTTGACAGTTTCGGGTAGCCTGATGTGATGGCGTCTGTACCTCACGAGTTGTTTGACTTCGGCTATGAGACTGTGCGCACTGGTGCGCACACTGTGCGAAATTTCACGTCAACGGAGCGAGCGCGGCCTCAGTGGCAGGCTTTTTTTCTTTTTTTTTGGATGGTATATCATCAAATGGCTTCTCCCGCTCTGGGCTGAGCGGGAGGGCGTGTCTGACTTTTACTGACTAAAAACTCCCCGTGTTCAGTCAATTACCCATATGCCAGCGCCGCGGTAACTCGTTTGAACAATCTGGTGACCCTGGCAGGCTCAGTGGCAGGCTTAAGTCACGAATTTGACCACAGGTTTTCGTTCCTAAACTGTGAGAAAAATGTATGACTCAAGCCTATCAGAGAAGGCCTTGTCACCCCGCAGGGTCATAAATAATTTGCTCAGTTGTTGAGAGTGCGCGCCGTCGTTGTTTTCATGGAGCGATAGTCTGACTAATACCCGATTTCAGAGTGGAGAGAAATTGTCACACTTCACTTTACCATTACTCAAGGTTCATTTCTGAGGGTTTTTCAAAGTATTTAAATATCATTATAATTATGAAAATTACATAAAATTATAAGTGACATTTGCTTTGGTGACAGGCCTATGGATCACACAGGCGTGCAACTGACGCTGTCAGGAACAGGCGGTCTCGCTGCCCGTACAATTGTACAAAAAGTCACCCATAATTTGATGTCACTACTTTCGTAATGTAAGTCAACTTCAAGGTATTTATCCGGAAACCGGGTAAAATAAAACTGTATTAACTCAATGCCCACTGTGTGTATGAGTCAAAAAAGTTTTGGGCCCACACCTAAGCGTTTTGTTTTATGTTTACGTTTTGTATTTTTTTCGTACGTGAGGGTGTAATATAAGTACAACAATACAGTACGTCCAACATACATTGAGACATATAGGAATGATGATATGGTATGCTAACTGTTATGCCTGCTAGTTTTAATTAGTTTGATTTAAATTAGTTTGATTATTTATTTTCTTGTCTGCACACAGCCGTAAATGACATTGTGTGCTTATCTGATTCGGTGCAAAACCCTATTCAATGATGGGAAAATAAATTAGTGATTGGTTATTGGTCAGAACATCTTGGTGACGCGCTGTCTATTACTTCGTTGGTCAGATTAATAACTAATGTTACGACTGCTTTTGCTAACAGCTTTGAGAACAGATTTAGGTTGATACTGTAGAGTTGTTTGCATGAGATAACCTCACGATTGAATAGGCTGGCTATAATAACTTTAATACGTTCGAACTGTCAAACGAATTCAGAATAGAATAATTGATCAATTGAGTGATAATTGTAAGGAGAATAATTGTATTGATAATGATAATAATTGCTTTGATAATGATAATAATTGTATTGATAATAATACTTATATTGATAATGATAATAATTGTATTTATAATTTTAATAATTGTATTTGTAATGATATTTTTTTTTGTATTGTTAATGATAATTTATAACTGATCTATTTTTATTATTTATTCATTCATCAGATAACATGATCCAAATTTGGTTAGTAACATAGGAGCTTATAAACTATTTTAGTAAGTATAAGAATTTAATATAAATAAAATCAAATCAATAAAATCAAATAATCAATAAAATCAAATAAAATATAAAATCGAATCAAGTCAATAAAATCAAATAATCAATAAAATCAATTAATCAATAAAATAAAATCAAATAATCAATAAAATCAAATAATCAATAAAATCAAATTAAATCAATAAAATCAAATAATCAATAAAATCAAATAAAATAAACTAAAACATTTTATTTTATCGTCCCAACCACGATGCTAACCCAGAGCGAGTGTATCAGACACTGAAAATTATCCGCAACTGTCCTCAGAATGTCGTTGCTGCTGCCGCGTACTCTGCTCAACAGCGAGGACACACGCTTGCGTCTTATTGCGTAAAAGTCATCCGTACGCGCTTCGGCAAACATCGCGGACGCACTGCAGAACCTCGGCAACCGCAACAACATCCTGAAGACGTTATTGTATTGTACCCGCAGAGCGCTGTATGCCCTTTTAGTATAATTAACCCACAGGCTGCTCGTGTAGAATGATTATTATCTATTGAATGATAATTATATTTTTCAATTGATCTGTTTCTCAAAATGTAAGGACAAATTATATAAATAATGTAAATATTTGCATGCCGCATGATAAAATATGGCTGAGCTTTGATGTATCATACATAACATAACAACTATTGTGTATTACCCATATTTTCAAAATAAAATTGTATTGTATATAAAAAAAATATATAAAGGAGATCGGACTGGCAAACCATAGAAGGAAGTGATAAAAATAAGATTTGTCGAAAGTTTTCTAGGAATAATTATCTATATTTTTCTATGAAAGATTGTTTCATTGTTAGATGTCCGGTACAAGGGACCTTAGCAGTCTCACAGTACTGATATAAAAAGACACGAAACTTCGTATATTATAACTCTTTGAAACGGGAACTTTTATGAATCAGTAGTAGGTACTGTCGTTTAAAAACTTAATTTGCGAAGCTAATAGTATATTATATTTAACTACTAGCTTTTGCCAGCGGCTTCGCCCGCGTGGAGGTCGGAAAATATCCCGCAGGAACGTACTACCGGGATAAAAAGTAGCCTATGTCCTTTCTCAGGCTCTAAACTATATGTGTACCAAATTTCATTTAAATCGGTTCAGTAGTTTTAGCAGGAAAGCGAGACAGACAGACAGATATACAGAGTTACTTTTGCATTTATAATATTAGTATGGATTTAAGGAGTGGTGGCCCAGTGGTATCAGCCCCAATTTACAAGTTTTAGGTCTCGAGTTCAAACCCAGGCGGTATTTTACTTTGTGTATTTAATTTCATCGCCACCGCTCTCAAAACGGTGAAGGAAAACATCGTGAAGAAACCGGCATGTCTTAGAACCAAAAATTCGAAGAACGTCTACCAACCCGTACTGGGCCCCCGTGATGGGTTATGGCTCACTCCATCTCACACAGAGGAGGCCTGTGCCTCAGCAATAGGAACATTATAGGCTGATTATCGGGCTGACCTGATGACCTGTAAAACTGGCTTTTTAAAAAACCTACTTCAGTCACCAGTCTCTTACAATAATGGAATATAATATTAGTCAAAAACATTGTTAATTTTTAAGGAAACCACAATTCTGAAGAGAAAGTAAATGAATTGAATTAAATTATGATGAGTTAAACAGTAATTAAGATGTTTATTAGTAAGACTTCGCGAACAGGGACCTGTTGCGCTGTCACTGATGACTGAGTAAAGCGAGGAGTTGACTTAAAAGTTTATTACAAGTCGTGATAGATTTGTATGTAGCCACTACTTAACTATTTAATTGAAGTATAATATGTTTTTAATGAATGTAAAGTTATTTTCTCGTCAGCCTACGTAGTAACGTAAGGTCGTCTTTCTTGTACGCATGGCCACAACTCAAGCTGTACAGCTTGAATGTATATTTCCATTATAAGCTGACATCTCATTGTACAAAAAACCAATACAATGCGAGGTCAGCTAAAACTTGAGATGTATAGCTTGATATGTAGCCACCTGTACCTAATTGGCTGTCTAACAAATTGCATACTTAGTCAATTAGTACAGTCAACAGCCCTCATGAGCTTTAGTTGCTCTTGTTCTGTTATTTATCAACTGTGTTGTCTTCGGAATTCCACCCTTAAAAAATAAAACTTAACCAGCAAGAACCACATATGTACCTACTCAAATTATGAAAATGTTACATGTTGTTTACCTAGTACATAATGTCATGCCTTGTTGCCCGATGGGTTGGGCAGAGTTATACCTAAGGTACGCTCACATTTCGCTAGTTCTGTTTTAAGTCCGATGTAACAGGGGGCGAGCCTATTGTCATCATCAGGCCACAACTACAGATTGTGGGCTGCTACTGAGAACTTTCACATGGAAATTCTAATAATACTTTGCCTGATCTAGGAATCGAACCAAGGACCTCATGCACAGCAGTAGCGCTTGTGAACAGTAGACCTACGAGGCAGTCGTATTTTACGTGGTATACTTCCAGTAATTTAAAAAAAAACACGCCTGCGTTCCTCGAAGGATTACGCACAGGTGTACTGCCTTCAAATTATGCTAGTAATTTTGACCTAAGTGTCATGTCATTGGGAGCGAGCCTATTGCCTCAATCGGGTACAGCTCCAGACTCCGGGCAGCTTTTGAGTAATTCCAGACAGGAAAACACTTGTAGTGCATGGAATAACTTTGTCTAATGTGTTCATGCTGGACACATCTCAGTTTTGGTAAGGCAAGGCCATAATTTGTCAAATTACCATGAAATGTAATATGTATGTCAAAGTGTGTGTGTGTAAGTGCCATCAACCGGGTACAAATCCAGACAACAGCCGTTTTAATTATTGAAACTTGTTATTATTACAGACTCTTCCTTTTATTAAACAACCACTACGCTTTCATAACCCAACTATTTTTCTATTGTAATAAATCAGTTAAAGAATGTATGAATAGCCATTTTCTATGAAGTTACGTCTTCTGTTGAACCAGAACAAGAATTTTCATTGAAATAATAATAATGTTTATTATCTAATACTTGAGAGCAATGGTGGCCTAGTGGATACCACTAGGCTCCGACTTACGAGTTGTAAATCGTTAGTTCGAACCATAGTTCGAACCGAAACACGCGTTTTACTTTGTATAAATAATTTCATCACCTCTGCCCCCATAAGCTGTGAAAGAAAATATCGAGAGGAAACTGACATATCCTAAAACCAAAAAGAACTGTGTCCCAATTTGGGCCATGGTGCGTCCATTAATGAATTGCATACTAAGGAATCGGGGTTTAAGAGTAGAGTCACGGAAAAATATTTTCTTTATTATTGGAAGTGGGCGTATGATTATAGGCAACCCAACACTGGTTTGTTAATTGACGTTTACATCTAAGAAGTTTCTTCATCGGTACTGTCATCTATATATATAAAAATGAATCCCTATTTCCCTTGGTCACGCCATCACGCGTGAACGGCTGGACCGATTTCACTTTTTTTTTTGTTGTGTTTGTAATTGTCAGGAGAAGGTTCTTACGAAAGAAAAAAATTTAAAAAAATTGCACTCCGGGAGTGCCGGCAGAAGTGAAAACTTGATTATTAACGTTGAGCATGTTTGATATTTTGGAATGGTTAGGGAATAATTTGTTGTTCAATTTCCATATTTTAAGCACTTTATATTCACGAATTTTACGAATACACAACAATGTGATCACTACACAGACGGTCGAGCCATCAGCTGTCACCATCCATGGATGCGCGTGGCACGCTGTAACATAGACGAACATTCGCGCAAGCGCCCTGCGCCGCCTAAACGAAACAGTAGGCCCAGGCATACATTTTCGCCGCGCCGTAGAGAGGGGATAGCTGTCTACTCTCCATCCGTCCTACGCTTTTTCGATCAGGTCACGTGTCCTGACGCGAGTTTAAGATTTTATACCCATTACAGAAAAAGTGCTCAACGCCGCTAAAGAAGTTTTCACTTCAAAAATTCGCGCAAAATTAGAAAATTTAAGAACACTTATTTAAGAATACTTAACAACCATATAATAGGACAATGTAAACTTTTTTAATGTAACATTATGACATTTGACATAGAATTGACAGATTGCGTGCTCAAATATCATCAAAGAGACAGGACAACGTCTGTCGGGTCAGCTAGTATCTTATAAATATATCTCCCATTTCTGTTGATGGAGGTTTTATTGGCTGTGTCAGATGCCTTGCATACCCTAAATACCAATTATTACTTGCTATGTGAGCGCAACAGCCTACGGTTCGAGCCCCATTTTTGCAGGTACAATAGTAGGATTTCATTGAGTATTTTCGTTGCATGACGGCATAACATTATGTATATCCAGAAACTTTGCCGGTCAAAATATAATTCGGTCTAAGTTAAAACTAACCGCTTCCACCGTCACCGCGAGGAGGTGTTCTGCTCGCATGGAGAATTACAGTGCCCTATAAAATTTCGCAAATACATTAGCGGTGATATTTTCACACAAGATTTTTTTTTTCTAACAAGGTATGCCCACCAGTTACGCTCATAAGAACGACATATTCTATCAATATGGGCTATGCACTATCTAAACATATATAAGCTACTTCGGGACGCGTCTTGGCCCAGAACCCATACTATGCGGGACACGGTTCTTTGAAGATATCGACTTCTACCAACCTGTACTGGGCCCGCGCGGTGGATTGTAGCCCACTCCCTCTCGAAGAGAGGAGGCCTGTGTCCCAGCAGTGGGACATTATAGGCTGATTATGTTATGTTTTGTTATCTAATTATTCCGTGAAAACATTTTTTTTTTGTACTGTTATTAAATAGTTCTTGTACTGTACTGTTAACGTGTATCATCCCACTGCTGGGCAAAGGGCTCTTTCCATCCAGGGCTAAAGTGGACCACTGGTGGTTAGTTTTCTCCAGTTCGTTCCGCCATCTTTTACGAGAAATAAAACAGCACTCTTTAGTGTCTAGAGATAATCTTTAATATTATTAGCACGTGGACAACGAGCGTAAGCAAAAAATATTTGTAAACAAACTCAAAATAGCTAAGTATCACAATTACTAATAAAAACGTGAGAACGAGTTAAATGACTGACATTATAGGAAAATACTGCCTATTGTGCACTTGTTTTTACTCGTGACAGTGTCTATTTTCGAACGTTTTTTATTGTTTTGTTGAAAGAATCAAATCAATCCTCGTCCCAACTATGTTGCGGTCGGCTTCCAGTCTAACCGGATGCAGCTGAGTACCATAATTTAACATGGCCTATCTCATCTGCCTAGCCTTTTCTCAAATATGTTGGGTTCAGCTTCCAGTCTAACCAGATGCAGCTGAGTACCATAATTTAATATGGCCTATCTCATCTGCCTAGCCTTTTCTCAAATATGTTGGGCTCAGCTTCCAGTCTAACCGGATGCAGCTGAATACCAGCAATTTACACGGAGCGACTGCCTATCTGACCTCCACAAACCAGTGAGTGGGTAATACGATACCCCTTGGTAAGACTGGTTGTCAGACTTTCGGGCTTCTGACGACCCGTAAGGACTGTCTAAGTTCTACGAAAGACAGCCGGGACCAACGGCTTAACGTGCTTTCCGAGGCACGGAAGGGTATGTAAAAATGGTCACCCATCCACGGACCAACCGCGGCAAGCGTAGCTTAACCTGAACGATGGACACGTGCGGCTATTGTAACTTAGCCACAAGCCCGTCATGGCCTATCTGACCTATACAATCCTATTACTGAAACGATACCCTTAATACACATGCTTTGGGAATCGTACTTGTTTCCGGGTCATATATCGTGGTTTAAACTATACCTCGGAGGAAAAGTTCCTAACACAAAAACCAGAATACAGCGCTCATTGTGTTAACGGACTTATGTTATGACTCGGACATATATCGGGCTGATATTGTGAAGATCCGCACTGGGTTCGCGTGGTGCATTATGGCCCACTCCTTCTCACCGAGAGGAGACCTCTGTCCCAGCAGTGGGAACATTATAGGCTGCTGATGATGGTGATTGTGAATAAATTTAAATTAATATTCAGCTAAAGTATGTGGCCAGTATCGTTTTGCGCTTGGTGATTAAAACTGTTTGCCTTATGGCGTTATACCATTACAAAATAACTTAGCTACTGAATTATTGCAAATTAAAACACCACGTTAACAATGGATTAAACATTTGTACAAATAATTACCCAAATTCTGCCACATTGATAAAAAAAAGTTATAAGATACTTTCCGAGCAGGTATACTTTTAAATGTGTTAAGTACACTCAGTTCTTGACATTCAGGTATATATGTATTACAGGGTTCAAAGAAAGTGAAAAGATTAGATACTAACTAGAAATCGCACTCGGCGTTTCACTTAGTACTATGTATTTATCTCTCAGTTATCGCTCTTTCATCCATCTGAAGTGCACTTAAACAAACAGCATAAGAGCTTCAGATGCCAGCGAAACCCATTTATTTTGCTTTTAGCTTCAGTTTCAAAACGTTTTGACAAAGTGGATTTTATTAATTCAAGTAAATCTTTTTCTTCATGTTATAATAATTGGGACTTAAGACTGTATGCTTTAAGATTAGTTAAAGCTGTTGGTTTACAACACTCTTGATTACCGTCTGTGTTATATCGTCGCAACCGCATACGCTTTTACAATATTATACCCCACAATAATTGGAACAGATATCATCAGCACGTATCGTCAAACAGTAGTAGCCCAGTAGTGAGCAGTAATAGTCCAGTTTCGAACACAGACAGTCGCTTTACTTTATGTATTTGTAGTGCTATTTATTGTTTTAGAACATCAAAATGGGTTTTTTTTAAGGATCACAAAAATAGACTTAATTAATTATCTAAGTGAATTAGAGTGTCCAGCCATGTTTAGGAAATCCAATTTGAGAATTTCTTAGAGTTCGATTTAATACATAAGTCATCATCATTTTAACCAAAAGACGTCCACCTCTCGATATAGGCCTCCTCCACAGAGGCAAAACCTCCCCCGACAGGCAGGATTTGCCTTAATCGTCACGCTTGGAAGGCGGGTTGGCGATCGCAGTATCGTGGCTAAATGCATAGAGAACGCTGCTGCCTAATCCCTTGTAAGTTCCTAAGTCGCCTTGTACGACACAAAGAATAATTTTACCAATTCAGCGTTCTATAGACAGACTGAAACTTAGTTTCAATTAAAACGTAGTGTTGTAAAAATAAAAAAATTGCCACACGTTACTAATTGTCACGATGATGGCTGGTGTAATTAATATTGATTGTTCTTCAGTTGACTGTTTGTAGGATTAAACGTTCCATTTATTTTTCTAGTGGAAAAATATTGTGTTGAATAAAAATGTTTCCTGCTTTTTAATTGCTTACAATTTTAATAAAAGTTTCAGGATAAAAATAGCACAAAAAGACGAAATATATATCTCGCAATTCCTACATCTCTAATTGTTTGCAATATTTCTCAGGACAAGCTTATTTTATTACAGTTCTTGGGGTAACCTGAATTAAAAGGTAATCTTTTGGTACTAGTAAAATATCTTCATAATTTCAGCCTGTAATTAAGACAGTGTAGCGTTTTCAGGAGAATTTTAATGAAACTCGTTAGGCAAATGTATTTTAAATGAGATTTGTGGCTAGAAAAATGAATTTAATTTAGAATTTTCGTAGATTGTGTCTGAGTTATGTTGTGGTGGTCTGGTAGACATTGCTATCAGTGATTAGTGTTACCTTTTACCTTTATAATAATTTATTCGTGTTGTTTCACAATGTTGGTGTAATATCATACAATCTACACCTGTCTATGGAGAGAATTATAGTAGTAGGTATCTGAGTGACGAATTGATATTTTACAATCCATTTGTATCCAAAATCAGTGAGTAGAAAGCTTTATATTTTCTTTATTGTATACCCAAACATGAGTGAGTATACGGCTTTAGGTTTTTTTTTTTTTTTGTTTTAGAACATCCGAACGGTTTTGGGTTCGGGGATTTGGTTCGAGTTTTGTTTCCATGACAATGCACGATGATGCTAAAATTGTGGTTTGTTTGAATTACTGATTAATATTTTGGTATAACATCCAAGTTGTAACACATTTAATTAGATGACGGTGTTGACCCATAAGATATCTAGAAACGCCATTATCAGTAAGGACTGAATGCAGAAGTACTTACTGATTGTAATGCAATTTCAGACCATCAATTACTCGGTCCAACGTGGTAAATGTGTAGCATATTTGCCCTTCATTTTGACAATTCGACAACATTCACTGCGTCAATCACGAAGTCGAGTAGGCGAATTATTCCAAAAAAATAAGGTTTTTTTTTTCCAAAATCCTTCGAATTGTGATACGCGACTGGGGATTAGGATTTTGCCTTTTTTTACAGAATAAAATGAAATGTAATGTAAGTAGATATTTCAGTACACTTTTACAAGTCATATTTAAAACTTGAAGTCACCGGCATTTCCTAGCTGACTGATCCTTGAAAAGAAATGACGAAACAAACTCAAAGGTCATGGTCTGCTTTAAACTCTTAGAAGAAAGAACCATTGCATCTATGCTATGACCGGTCCAAGCAGATGGCATGCATGCATCAGTCATGGCGTAGCTCTTGGTTGAATCGAAACTTTAGAAATTCACCTGCTTGATGTTTAATAATAAATAATAAGAATATATTTAACTAGCTTCTGCCCGCGACTTCGTCCGCGTCAAATTTTTGCTCTTCTGACCCTTCCCGTCGCATCGAATTGCCTGCCAGTTTTCCTCCATTTTTCGTTGCTGCTCCGCTCTTTTTGATAGTAGCGTAATGTTATATAACCTATAGCCTTCCTCAGTAAATAGGCTACCCAACACAAAAATATTTTTTGAATTCGGACCAGGAGTTCCTGAGATTACCGCGTTCAACCAAGCAAACAAACAAACTCTTCAGCTTTATAATATTAGTAGACTAGCTTTTGTCCGCGGCTTCGCCCGCGTGGATGTCGGAAATTAACGCAGGAGGACGTACTACCGCGGTAAGATGTGTTAATTCAGGTTATATTATAGGTAATAGCTGTTACCCGCGACTTCGTCCGGGTGGGATTTCACAAAAAGTTTTTCATAAAAACTGTCTTTGAAAACTACGCTGACTTACGTCTCAAAATTTAGCGTGTTTTTAGTTTTTTTTAACTATTATTTATTTTTTCTAAAATAAAAGTAGCCTAAGTTACTCCTTGTTACATCAGCTATCTGCCAGTGAAAGTTCCGTCAAAATCGGTCCAGCCATTTCAGAGATTAGCCGGAACGAACAGACAGACAGACAGACAAAAATTGTAAAAAATGTTGTTTTGGTATATGTACCGTGTACACATCCATATACACTTAGTAAAAAGTGATTATCTTAATATTAAAAACAAACACTCCAATTTTATTTATTTGTATAGATGACGTATAGATAATGATGTACTTATATTATAAGAATAAAATTCTCAAACCTCCAGACTACAGCGACATTACAAATTAGTTACAAAGAAAGAAAAACACAAGTAGGTACAGATACCGCTCAGGGCTCTAATCTACTAAAAATAATAAATCTAGAGAAACGTGAAGTTTGTACAAATTGTGTCTCCCGCGTAGGTAAGGGTTCCTTCGTTGTAAGCCTAGCATTACGCTGGATTACGTTGACCTTTGCGGGTGCTGCGGTACCGAGGTATATTTTAAACTAGATAATGCTTATGATTAAGTTTTGTTCTTGTTGTGGTTTACCCCGGATTTGCGAGTAAATAAGAAAATACAATCTAGGTATGAATTTTTATGAAAATATGTAATTTCTTTGTTGTTTCGTTTCTATTTTCAGGTGCTTGTGGAAACAATTGACTTTATCAACAATTGTTTTGTGTATTAAAAAGTTGGTAAGTTAGTTAATTGATACTATATTTCGACTTTTTAATGTATTCAGTAACTTGACAGTTGACGGGATTTTTCTTTTGAACTGTCAAGTTACTGAATACGATTAAAAGTCTAAGTATAATGGTCGCCCAGTGGTCGAAACTTGACCATAATTAGTTATAAATTTTAATCTATAATAATCAAAAATATTACATTAGTTTTCTGTTTCTTTCATACTTCTAAGGGGTAAGGGGTACAAAATTTTGGGCACGTCACAATTGCGGCGGTAAGTCCCCTCTTTGAGGAGTGGATAGAGAGGCGCCACGGCGTCCTCACCTTCCGCCTGACGCAGGTTCTCACCGGGCATGGGTGCTTCGGTGGGTTCCTGTTCAGGATAAAGCGGGAGGAAACGCCCGGGTGTTTCCATTGCAAGGATCGTCTGGAGGACACGGTGGAGCATACGGTGGAGGTGTGCCCTGTCCGGGCGGAGCACCGCTGTGTTCTCGTGGAGGCGATCGGCGGCGGCGACCTCTCGCGTCCAGCCCTGGTGCGAGCCATGGTACGGAGCGAGAGGGCATGGGAAGCCGTCACCTTCTTCTGCGAATCAATAATGCTCGCGAAGGAGGAGGCGGGGCGCGTGAGGGAGTGGCAGTCTCTGCGCCCTCACGTTCCTAGCCGCCGCAGGAGGAGACGCCCCGGGCGTCGGGAGTCTATAGCTGATTCCCGGTCACCGTAGGCGCGAGCTTGCGGGCGGAGAGCAATGGGTAGCTCGCCGCCCGGTAAGGACCAGTCTGCTAGGACCGATGCCTGCCAGGGTCCCGAGATTGTTCGAAAGAGATACCGTGACCCTGGTACATGGGCAACTGAAGGAACACGGGTGGGTTTAAGTCAGTAAAAGTCTGACACGCCCTCCCGCTCCGCCCAGACCGGGAGAAGTCATTTGATGATTTCCCATCCAAAAAAAAGGGGTACAAAATTTTCACTTCACGTATTAATTATACTTATAGTTGAAAACATGATTTGGAAAGTGGGGAAAATCATACTGCGTGGCTGGGACATCGACGCGAAACATGTTACCAACTGACCATGGATCCAGTACATGATTCTACTCCTCTCAGCATTGAAATTTTTATCGGTTATTTAAAAACAAATGCTGTTATACCATACATTGTGAACGCATCGGTATCGAACTATTCTTTGAAACAGTTTTTGAATTTATACAATCGACAAAAAATCCTACCTCTGACATAGGTTTCAAATTCCTGCCAGAGTCACGAGATTTGTTCGAAAGAGTGACCGTGGCCGTGGCTGGGTTTAAGTCAGTAAAAGTCTGACCCTCCCTCCAGCTTCGCCCAGAGCGGGAGACGTCGTTTCATGTTTCCCCCCCCCCCCCCCAAAAAAAAGGTGGTCTAGTACCTATTATGTGCTGATTTCATCGTTTCACTTTGAATGTCAATGTCCCATCTTGTATAACGCTGTAACACGGGCATTTTAATGACAGTCTCACAGTGTACACAAATAATAAAAATGCATGCGAGAACAATAAAAACATCTCACAACTAGAAACATTTAAGTACTTCCTGAAAACCTATGATTACCATAAATCCCCTGAACAAAAGCGATACGGCGGCCATTTTGTGAACACAATATACACACTTATAGCAATTGTCTGCGTACAATACAGAGTAATGTGCCGTTACTTCATAATTACCATTTATTTAACTGAATTACTTGTAGGTGAGTAAGTAATGGTGACGGAAATACGTGAATACCATATTTTAATGTTGTTTTGTTAGAAAAAGCGTTATTAGTAAGATCTTGTGATAAAAGGGCACACATAAGTAGATATTCATACCGATTTTGTTGCATGATGACTTGTGAATATGTAGGTACTGTGATATCCTCAGGTGGATCCTATAGGATCCTACCTTGGTTTTTTCTTTCTTCTTCCTTCTTTGCTCTGTGTCTGGGTGTAATTTATCTATAATATGTATGTATTTAGAACTATATAAGTATATTAATCAGTTGTCTGGTTGCCATAGTACAGGCTGTGCCCAGTTTGGGATCAGATAACGGTGTGTTGGTTGGCCTAAGATATTTATTTTTTATTCTTTATATCGGTTCGAATAATACAAAACCTTTGTTCAGTTAATTGAGGAAGTATTTCTAGATGATAATTTTACGAATCTTTTTATAATCTTCTTTCAATCGGCTTGTTAGCCAAATCTCACGCCAACTGTGTTTTTACGATTATTCCGAACCTGACCCGAAATTCTAACCCGCACGCGGGTTAGATTTGGGACTTGAAAAAAAAAATTGTGCCGAACGTAACCTTGTTCCTAACCTGACCCGATGTATCGTTCCTCGATTATTCCGAATTTGACCCGAAATCCTAACCCAGTCGCGGGTTACAGGTTAGGAACAGGGTTACGTTCGTAACAAATATTATATTTTTTTTCAAGTTCACATCCTGACCCACGCCCGGATTAGGATTTCGGGTCAGGCTCGGAGTAATCGTAAAAACACAGTTGGCGTGAGATTTGGCTAACAAGCCGGTTGGAAGAAGATTATAATAACGATTGACGAACTGGAACGACTTGCCACCTCCTTTTCGTGCTATAAAAACAGTTGGCACTTTTAGATATAAGTATAAAGAACACTTGCTACGTCTACAAAAGGAAACTGGTCAATAAACTCACCCTGGGACTGCACGCAGTTAGTCTTGATCAATATTTTCCTCCTCACTTATAATATCATATATCTTAAAATACCACATCACAGTCACATTATTTATTTTGCGCCACTTCACACTGCACACTTTCTTGTCACAGCATTATTTACACAACTATAATTAATTCTAATGCTATCTTTTGTTGGTCGTCCATGGCATGATCAATTAATCTGTAATTATGTATTTCCTGTTTCTTGTTTATAAATTTTGTAATCTGACATTTGAGGTAATAATTGCATCACCTGCCTGCGCTCGCGTCCCTTCGCTTGTCATAGACCATAGATTATTGTCTGTGGCATACACAAGCGATTTTGGAGCGTCGGGTCTGGGTAGATTGTAAAATTAATTTTAAGTAATACTGTTTTTATTTATATCTTAAGTATGTTTTATCATTTGTTTAATTTTTTATTTGTATTAATTTTTATTTTTTATTGTGGGATTAGTTATTTTGTTACGTCCGTAAGTGTGTCCGTGGCATCACAGTGGGCCCTATCTGAATACCAGCGCTGCGGTAGTTGTTTTTTTTTACAAATATCGCAGCATTATGCTGAGATAGGAGCCTTTTTGGCCTCGCACAGGTCTTATTATTTTTAATTTTATAATTTTTTACCTTTTTGTTATTTCAAAGGTTTTTATGTTCTTTTTATTTTCTTTATATCCTGTGCGTGTCTCAAATAAATTATTTTTCTTTCTTTCTTTCTTTCTTTCTAATAAGATTCGTAAAACTTGCCCGTTAAGGATCATTATCAAACAGACCAGCTCGATAAACATCCGATTACCTTCTCAACTAATTGACGTCTAATCGATTTATCGCCTATTATGCAATCGCTGCATTCGATATGACTCAGTATCAAACCGCTTTGTTAGTAACCAACCACGAATGACTCAAGTGAAATATAACTCAGGTCTGAGTCACCACAATATCCAAAAAATACAGAATTTCCATAAATAGTTTTATTATAATTGCCAATAAAGATGCTTTGGCCTTTCCTCGTTAGGAACCTAATGGCCACTCGATCGAGGATAAATATTATAACTTTGGAAACTTTAAACATATTAATAACAATTCCGCCAATATCGGCACTATTCACCATCAGAACTTTGAGGAAGGATGGCCAAAATTAAACTTCGTTTATTTATCAAACTTTACACATTTTAACATCGCACCATCGAAATTGGTGATAGTCGACAGACACCGGTGCAAATTAACATTCACGGTAACATTTACCCTCAATGAGTGTCAATTGCAAATATTATAAAAAAATAATAGTTTAAAAAAACTAAAAAACACGCTTCCATGGAAACCCAAACTAAAAAGTACAAAATAATGGAAAAAAAGCGTGGGGTTTAAGGTATTTTTTTATTGATATCAGGCACCCCACGCTTTTTTTTCCATTATTTTGTACTTTTTAGTTTGGGTTTCCATGGAAGCGTGTTTTTTAGTTTTTTTAAACTATTATTTATTTTCTATTTTTTAGGGTATTTCAAATTTTGAGACGTATGTCAGCGTAGTTTGTGACAGTTTTTTTGCTGTCCTGGTAACCCTGGCAAGGATAATGGCACAAATTTATGAAATTATTGCATTGTCATCAGTCCTTGACAGGTGTGCAAAGTTTGAATGAAATCTGGTCGTTTAAAGTGGGTCAAAATCGCACTATAAGGAGTCGGTTACAAACAAACATACAAATATACAAACATACAAATATACAAACATACAAGTGAAGCTAATATAAAGCGTGTAAAAAAACTAAGTTTTTTAAATTTGTTATCTGTGTTTGCTGACGCAGCCCTTAGGTTCTCTGGTGTACATGTGAAAAGGCATGCGGTGCAAGATGGGAAATGAGCCATTGTCTGTGGAGAGACAGCGCATATGTATCAGAGTTCTGAGCCCTCCATGAACCCCCCACTTATACAATTACACTACATTATCAATCAGTACACATCACAACCATATCCTCAAAGTCCTAATTAGTCTAGCACGTACCGTCTGCAGTGAGTACACTAGCCTTGTCTTCAGTGTACTATATTCCCTTGTGCACATGATATTAGAGGTGCATTGAATTCCTTTGTCTTAGGTACACTCAGTAACAGTATTACGTGACTCTGTAGACAGGCATTATCCCGGAATACATGTTACATGGAGCATTTTGATACAGTTAGAACTAGACTTCTAGCTATGTTAAAAAGACTGTGGAATCGGATAATTTGAGTTGTTTGTTGAAGGATATAACAATGGACTGGCAACAGAATTTGAAAATAGGCGTGAAAATGAGGATCAGTTCACAAAGACCAAGGGGACAAAAACTAAATTACAATTGGTAGATGTTTCGGTTGGTTATAAGTTTTGCCGAGCAGGCGTATTCTGTAAAACACAAAACATTATAAATGGTCTTGTCTTTTCTGGAAGTACACCAAGTACAATTTAAAAGGCGTTAAGATTTTCTATTGCTGCAGTACAATAGCTAGTATACCTATCTGTTGGAAAAGATTGTGACAATAGTGCGGTACCGTCAGTTAATTCGCATCGTGGCCCGTGCCCAAAGATCCTACGGTCCGTTAAATGACAGGCCTCGACAGGCGTGTAAACTTCGCCGAGCATTGTTATATAAGCAAAGCAAAAAGAAACGCGCCGCAAAACTGACTCCCTGCAGTGGAACGGCCGGTGACCCGTTGGCCTCATCGGAAGCGACGGTTCCCACAGCCTGTCAGCCTGCCCTGGCTGTGGGACCGCGGCATTAGGTCGACTTGTCGTAATAAGTGTTACCGACTGCGAACGAAATATTCATTACTAACTTTCGTGTGCTAAAACCTGCCTGGGCACAAAGATAAGAAAAAGGTTCTATGATCCATAGACAAGATCCAATTGTGTGTCGAAACTTCATCTTACTCCTTACGACAGTGTATAAGCGATTGAGTCACAAGCTTTAAATTATTAGATTAGTGCGATTTGTGTCTTTCCACTGTATATTAGCCGAGCTCCAGGCAATCTGCACCGAACGGATGCCAATGATTGTTGTATACCTAGTGGCAGTCTGCCAGAGTTTGCCAATAAGAAAACAAGAGGCACAGATACACAATATTGTGTACAATTAAGTCTTAATTTACTGTAGGCTAATGTAAGCTGAAAGCTGTTTTAAGATAAAGCGAAAAAAAAAACAGGAGAAATTGAGTCAAAACAGTCAATAAACATGGCAGCGGAAAGAACTTGAAAAAATATGAAAAGAAAGAAAAAATGAAATACAGTTCTTTAGCATAGACTAAGAGGAACACACTACAATACAAAAAAAAAAATCAAGGGTGTAAAGTACTTTGTTAGAAACTAACGTTAAATTGTGTCTCATGGCTGTGCTTAAGAGGCCCAGTTCAGCTTAGAATGTCAGACAACTAGTGTCTGAAACTAATTTTCGATTTTCATCAGAACCTGAACCTCTATTACAGAATTCACCTCAAATTTAGCATTTCAGATTTACCGCATCCGAGTGTAGGGTTACAATTGCAACAGTATGTCCCTCATTAAATCTATAATTACAGTCATCATTTGTCAAGCCTAGGCTAGGTCATTTATGTATGTACGAAAACGTTGAATGCTTATAAACGTAACATATCGCACTGTCAATTACCCTTCAGCTTAACCCTTTTTTCGCGGGAGGGCGTGTCAGACTTTTACTGACTAAAACCCACCCGTGTTCCTTCAGTTGCCCATGTGCCAGGGTCACGGTGTCTCTTTCGAACAATCTCGCGACTCTGGCAGGTCAGCTTAACCCTCAAAATTATTTCGTTTCAATAGATTAAAACTCACAAGGATGTCACCGCAGAATCACACTCGCACACGTATCGCATGCAGCACACGTCCGCAATCCACAATGTCTAATTCGGAAGCACTTTACCACAGGCTGAACTGACGCACCAGGGTATAAGTGGCTCATTTTGTGATTATTTCAATGAGGATTATGGCAGAACAGTGGTGTTATATGACAATGTAACTCTGATTGTGTGGGAGTTCATGTTTAACGTAATACTAGGAGTATTATGTATTCTTTTTATACATAGATTTTAAATTCTGGTATTCAATGTATGCTGCGGGACCTTTACCGTTAGACAGTCTCTATCTCTATGTTTCATCATCAACATCATCATCATTTCAGCCGAAAGACGTCCACTGCTGGACATAGGCCTCCCCCAAGCTCCGCCACTTCGACCTATTCTGTGCTTCTCACATCCAACGTATTCCTGCGGCCTTCACCAGGTCATCGGTCCATCTTGTGGGAGGCCTTCCAACGGTACATCTTTCAGTACCTCTATGTTTATAATAGTTTAATAACATACCTCATCAATAAAAGGTATCCTTAAATGTTTGAAGATCGTTTAGTTCTGACTACACATTATGATTGAAGCTAATTATAATAGTCTACCAATTTACTCAAATATCAGGGTTCAAGGTTACTTTTTGAACGTGAGTTTCAACTACCTAATTTCAACTAGATGTCAAATCATTAGTAGATATTATGTTATTTGTTTTTGGAATGATGATTTTTCTAGGTTATATTACTGGTTTGGTTTGATGAGCAGGAATTTGCAGTAATGTCCTCTAGTTAAGTCTTGGTTTGTTTTAAACAACAGTCTCATCGTATGTGCTAATGACTACGAAAATATTTTCGATTATTTTAGCAAATAATGCATAAAGTCGATTTATAATTTCTGAGCTCCGTATCGGTATAGACCTACTTAAAACATAGGTCCTATACTTACATTGGACTGTCTCATTGGTCTAGTAGTCGCAAGCGCTACTGCTGAAAATGAGATCCTGGGTTTGATTCCAAGGTCAGTTAAAGTGTCATTGAGTTTTTCCTGGAGTCTGGATTCGAACACGATAGTTGACATCAGGCTTGCCATCAGGCTATAGAATGGGGCTTAAATATAACTGGTGAAATAGTGTACCAGGTACATACATATTTATACCTCCGCTTAACAGATGTGACGTAAAGATATACGGATTTATAAACAAAATTATATAATAGTTAGTTGCTTGTGGCTAAGTTATAATAGCCGCACCTGACCCTGCCACGGTTGGTTCGTGATTGGTATCTGGTAAAGCACTTTAGCTATCGTTATGGGCCGTCAGGAGCCCGAAAGTCTGACAACCAGTTTTACCAACGGGTTTCTGGAAGTCAGATATGCAGTCGTTTCATGTAAAATATTGGTACCCATCTCATCATCTGCCTGCCTTTTTCCAACTATGTTGGGGTCGGCTTCCAGTCTAACCGAATGCAGCTGAGTACCAGTATTTTACATGGAGCGAGTGCCTATCTGACCTCCACAACCCAGTTACTGGGTAATACGATACTCCTTGGTAAGACTGGTTGTTAGACTTTCGGGTTTCCTGACGACTCATAACGACTATCTTAGAACTAAGAAAGACAGCCGGGACCAACGATTTAACTTGTTTTCCGAGGCATGGAAGGGTTCTTGGTATGTAAAGATGTTGACCCATCCACGGACCAACCGCATGTAAAATATCGGTACCCAGCTGGGTACCGATATTTTACTATTCCAACATAGTTGAGACAAGGCAAACAGATGATGATACAATATTTTAAATACACAATAATCTGCACATAGCATTGCCTAAGTAAATATGTGCATAGTGTCACGTTCATATACTTTGTAACAGCGAATGATTCAAGGCCGCGCATTGTCGCTGCGTCTGCGCAGATAATGACATTAAGCTGATTTATTTGAAAATGTCACCGGACGTCACTTGTGTGCATCAATATTATGTAAATCTTACACAATGTGTGCGAATAGCGACTCGCCCCTGCTTCGCACGTTTTTACGAATCGACAAATGATCAATGATTTTATTTCTGTAAGTAGGTTTGTACAAGCACTTTTACATGTCGACCATATTTTTAAAACCAGATGAGTTCGGTGTTTTCCATCTGACTACTCTGAGAAGATAGGGCGAATGAAACTCAGAGGTCACAGTCTCTTTTGAAGTCCAGACTTGTTTATATCTTGCGAAGACCATATAGTTTGCAGTCTGAATTGGTCTTTTGAGGAAAAAACCGCAAAGATTGAGTGGATCTGACCAGTCAGTGCACGATTTTGTTCTAATCGTGCAGCAACTCAGAACTTTGGAGTTCAATAATTCGACGAACAATACCTATCGAAGACAGGACATTTGGGTAGGCCGCATAATTTACTCAAACTGCCAGATCATGATCAAAAGTAATACAAATGACACAATACCGATATTTCTTTATTTGTTATTTGCAAGTTAAATATGCAATATGCTACACACAAACCTTTTGGAATACATTTTATAAATGATTGTGAAAATCGAATTAAAATTTTATGCATAGTGAACAACGCGGTTACATAGACCGATACAAAAATATATAGATGAATCCTTTATAAGTGGTAAATACGCATTATCTTTTACCGGGTCATTTCCATCCTATCTTCATTTTATGTGTCAAATAATTGAAACTGTCATGCAGCGCTTAGAAGAAGATGGGTTTATAATGCTTCAGTCAAAGGTAAACTTGTGAATGTTGATCAAAAGACTACACCGACTATTGAGCCCTGAAAATATCGATTATATTCACATTAAAAAAGTGAAAAGCGGGGCATATTGTTCCTTTTATGACCCATAACTGGTCATAAAAGGGAAAATATGCCCCACTTTTCACAAATCTCTGTCAATAAAACTGTGTTAAAATTGTAGTTTAAATCATTATTCAATTTGTTGGAATCCGGGAACAAAAGCCTATGTCTTTCTCCAGGTCCTAAGCTAACTATCCGTCAATTTTCATAACGATCTATGCAGCCGTTATTGCGTGATTGAGTAAAAACAGACAAAGTCACCGTCGCATTCAGAATTCAAAATTAGTTAGAAATAATAATTATACAAGTTTTATGACGTAAGAGGACGACCTACAGAAGATTGCGGGGAAGATATGGATAAGTGTCGCACGGATCAGGAAAACACAAAAGGGCTTATACGGCAATGGGTTGAATAAAGCTGCCAATGACGATGATGATGATGAATTTACAAATAAGTGAGTAAAATAATTATGTAATACAATTAAATATGAAAATTTTATATATGTTCTACTATAAATCGATTATGGCTAAATAAAAATGAAAATAAAAGTATGCCCCTAAATAGGGGCAATCCCACCGTGCCTTATTAGAGCGCCTTCAAGCTAGTGTTTGTCCAGCGTAGGCGTTCGATAAACGTATGCGCAGCGCAGACGTCGCGGCGTTTCCTCTGGAGTCAATTGAACGCTGCGCTAACGCGGCGCTAACATGGCGCTAACGCGGCGCAGACGTCACACAATTGCGTTGTCGTTTCGGAAATATCATTAACAAAATGGATTCTGACGAGGAAACTCTATTGTTGGCTTTGCTTTTAAAAAGAAAATTATTGCGAAAACTTGAATATAAAAATAAAAGGATATGTGAGAATCCATTAAGGAGTGCACGGTCAAGTGAAAGTATTTTTTTTTTTTTGCTTTATTGTAAATACATAAAAAATTATTCAAAATATTTTTATTGTACATAACTTCGCAGTAACGCGGCGCATACGTCGCGCACCTGCTGCGCCAGCGCAGCGTATACATCTACCCTTGCACTGACGCGGACGCCGCGACAATGCGACGCCTGCCCCGCGTGGTCGCGGCGTCTGCGCTGCGCATACGTTTATCGAACGCCTTCGCTGGACAAACGCTAGTTTGAAGGCGCTCTTAAGGTCCATACTTTCAATTTAGTGGGACCTAAATAGGGGCAAACATGGGACTCCGCGTTCCGCCTATTAAGGTTCCTTTAAAATACGGTCTGAAAGTACCTACCTTAGAAATAATCAAAGTTTTATCTCTGTTTATTTTTAAGTATGTAACGCTCCAACGTGGTCTGTGGAGCACCATACACTATTCTATCTCTTTCTGTTGGTAGGTAAATACCTATCTACCTACAATGACGGTCAGTCTGAGTTGGGGATTAAAAACGCGACACGAAGTTTGACAAGAAACCATGGCATTGCTAATGCCTCGACATTAATATGCAGACGTCGCGATGACCGACACCGCAAATTGAGTTGCAGACATTTATTATGTCTTAAAGGTTATCTTCAAATAACATCATACTTGTAAATTGTGTAATTTGTATTTGTCCAGTCAGTCTTGCATTTACGAAACATTTCTGTTAGTGTACAGTGAAACACATCGGTAATGATAAAGACAGCAATATTTATTTTACGAACTGCCAAGAATGTTATTTTTAACCTTTTTGCGAGTGTGCTTAGCAATCAAGAGTTCACAAATATTGTTGCTTCATTAGAATTATTTTAAAAAAATGGCTCAGTATATATAATAGTACCTGGATGCCCGAGCTCTGCTCGGTTTTTTTTTGGGTAAAAAGACATTTTCTTAAAAATGAATCCTAGCTAGATCGATTTATCGCCCCCGAAACCCCCTGTATACTAAATTTCAAGAAAATCGTTGGAGCGGTTTCCGAGATTCAGATTATATATATACAAGAATTGCTCGTTTAAAGGTATAAGATATATTTTTGTAATGTTGAGCTTTAACGTAATAAAAACTTTTTACAAAAAAAAATTAAAACCGACTTCCTTAAAAAAACACTACAAAGTCAATCAAAACTTTTTTACAAAAAAAAACAACCGAATTCCTTAAAAACACTAGACAGTGAAAAATAACTTTAATTTCGGAAGTCGGTGTCTTAGGATCTGTATTTATGTTTTTTTGCCACCGACTTCCGAAATTAAAGTTATTTTTCACTTTCTAGTGTTTTTAAGGAAGTCGGTTGTTTTTTTTTGTAAAAAAGTTTTTATTTTTAAATTTTTAGTTGTGGTATCCACCCCGCACTAATTCCAAACAAACAATGCATATTTATGCGATAGCAGAAATCGCGGTTGATTTGTTGTCATTTTTTAAAGAGTTCCGGTGTCTATCTCTGGAACTCATCATCAGATCTATATGAAATTTATATGGGACTATTTCGAAATAAACCCCTTTCAAACAAAAAAAAATATTTTGCAAATCTGTGTATATATGACGGAGTTATGGCCGAACATACATAAAAAAAAAATATATATAAACATCCGAATTGAGAACCTCCTCCTTTTTGAAGTCGGTTAAAAACTGACAAAACTTTCATGAATCCCTCTGATATGATGATCGTCTTACAGGGCAATAAACTTTTCGGCTACACTTCCGCATACGTTTTTGGATTCCATTTAGAACCCAAGGGATCATTAAGTGGTTGCGAGATTTGTTCGAAAGTATTACCGTGGCCCTGGCACAGATAACTGAAGGAACACTGGTGGGTTTGAGTTAGTAAAAGTCTGACACGCTCCACCCAGAGACGTCATTTGATGATTTCCCAACCACACAAAAAAAAGATGTACGATGTACTTGGGACTAAGCACATGCAACGGTGCGATTTCATGTACATAATGCACACCAAACTGTTTTGTTGACAGTACCTACATTAAATTTGTAAAGATGCTTTGCATAATAGTTTATAATAGCGACTGCCTAATTACTGGAGGAAATTACGAAATGACGACAAATGAAGTTGCGAAAATAAAATAAAAATTGTCATTCACGTCAGTTAACTTTATTAAATAATGTTGTATAAGTTGTTGGATCTCCACATTTTTCCTCTTAATTTTACTTTGGAAATCTGTAAGCTAGCTTTTGCCCTCAGTTTCGCCTGGGATACTAACATATGGGAAGGTACTACCGAGACAAAAAGTATTCTGTCTTCGGCCAGGTCATGGTCTATCCGAGTTCCATTCAGCCGTTCATATGTAATAAGGTAGCAGACAGACAAGTGTTATACTTTTATATTTAGAATAATATTAGCCAACCCACCACGGTTTTACTCGTAGCCTAAGGAAACTCCCGGTCAATGTTACCTACTTACTTTCAAAGTATTTTTTTACAAAACTGACTTGAAGATAAAGTTCAGGTTATAACTCTTTAACATTCAACAAATTCGACAGATATCATATCACATGAAGTTCATTTTTTAATTCCAGGGATAAAACTGACCTCAGGTGCAATGTCAAACTCCTTTTATCAAAAAAGAAAACACAAACGAATCGAAATGTCAGTTTAGTCTCAGGGATTAAAAAACAAACCTTAGAATATCTTTAGAAACCTGCACCCCTAGCCAAGTTGATAATTTGCAATCGTTAACGCTAGTCGCTCAACGTTAAGTCACGTGGTTAAAACAAACGAATAGAAAATTCGTAGCCAAATTCACATTGTTCGAAATGATAGAATGATTTTTTATCGTTTCTACAATGTTCAACGCTAAATCCTTTGTTATAAATGTGTCGTTTTTCTAAACACATTATAGAACGAGCAGCCGACTCAGGCGCGTCAACATGGCTACCATTTTATCGATTTTACACGCTTTATATTGCTTCACTTGTATGTTTGTATGTTTGTTTGTAACCGACTCCTTATAGCGCGATTTTGACCCATTTTAAACGACCAGATTTCATTCAAACTTTGCACACCTAAACACCCTAAAAAAATTGAAAATAAATAATAGTTAAAAAAAAAACTAAAAAACACGCTTCCATTGAAAACCAAACTAAAAAGTACAAAATAATGGAAAAAAAAGCGTGGGGTACATGAACATGAACGTGGGGTGAAGCATGTTTTTTAGTTTTTTTAAACTATTATTTATCTACAATTGCTGACACCGAGGCGTTACCGATTGGAGATTGGAATTCGACTCGGAACGGTTGTAACTTGACTAGGGGGGGCTGAGCTAGTTTGAAACGGACACTCAGTGAGCCAGGTGACCGACGCGCGACGGTCATTTACTGTCTATAAAGTTAAAGTCAAATCATTTATTTCATCTGCAGATTATTTTCAGTGGGCAAGTCCAACTTTGGCTTGCGTTCGCTTGTTTGCAGAATGGCTAATCCCTACAATAGTCCGGTCAATTTAGGCATGCACAGGTAGGTACAGTAATTCGCATAGTGGCACAGAATATATATTAGTACCTTACGGTACAGAAGTTTCACTCCCGAGTTTAGGTATGATAAACGCAAGCGTCCAGCCACCGTACTAGTCTCAATAGGCTTGCACTCGCTCGACTTGTCGCACACGCAGCGCACGCACGCGCGGATCAAAAGTAAACTGTTAATACCGTAAAGTACCTACTATTGTATATTCTACCTCTCTGACAGCCCTAGCAGATTGAAGCGAGACGGCAGACAGTTATTGTACTATGAACGCTATACGCAATGCAAAAGGTTGAAATTAGGTTGTTTTCCAGAATAGTAGGTAAATATCTCGGGGATTTTGCGCCGCTTGTATGGAAGTGAGACAGGCCTGATAGAGGTAAATATTGGTAGAAATGTTCGGAACACCATTATATGTGAAATCTGATAAGTCCCCATCATCACCTGGAATTTTTTTTTCAGGGTTAAAGGTCACAAAAACGGGATTATCTAATTGTTTTTGCAAAATGGGTTTTCATACGATGTTTTTCTTCACCGTTTTGAGAGTAGCGGTGATGAAATAATTTACACAAAGTAAAGCGCCTGCATGGGTTTGAACTCACGACTTACTACTCGTAAGTCGCGGCCGTTACTACTGGACCACCACTGCTCATACTAGTTTATTAACCTTTTTTGAGTTAATGAATATAATCAAAATCAAAATCAAATCAAAAGTCATTTATTCAAACTAGGCTGAGAGTCAGCACTTTTTGAACGTCAAAGTTACATGAGACAGTCCCCCCAAAACGCCCGCCCTTCGACACTTCCTAGTGCTTTAGCTGGGAAGAAGAAGTGGCGGAACAAACTCCCCAGCAGCACAGCTGTCTGTTAAGTTAGAAGAACTTGATTCTATACAGTATTGTGTAAGTTATTAATATTATAAAACAAAACATACATTATTCGCCATATGTCAGCTAGCACACGCCAATATACCAACAAAACATTGAAAACTAAACTCAAGCTGAAATAATAATAAAACAAAATCGTAAACAGAACTTAAAACCTTAATAAAGCCTCTAGGCATAAAGGGCGTGCCCGCTTACATATACGATGCAAATGATACTTATACACAATAAATGAAATGAAAATAAAATAAAAATAAACTAACAAAAGCAGTTAAATAAAAAATATATGAACTACCCATATAAACCGTCGGTAGGAAGACTAATTCTGGATTGAAAGAACATAAACATTGTCTTGAGTTGATCACAGCGACCAACTATTCTTATCGTTTAAGTAGTCGTTGATAGAATAGTATGCCTTTGAACAAAGGTTGGATTTAACTTTAGCTTTAAACTCATTAAACTGCAAATCTAGCAAAGCAGAGGGAAGCTTGTTATAAAAGGTAATACCAAGACCAACAAAAGAATTATGAACCTTATGAAGCCGGTGAAACGGAGCACGTAGTTTATCCCTTCTTCTAGTGTTAATATTATGTATATCACTATTTTTAGTGTACAAGTGTATATTTTGCCTAATATATAAGATGTTGGCGAAGATGAATTGTGATGCCACCGTAAGAATACCAATATCTTTAAACAAATCTCTCAGAGAAACTCTAGCACCTAGTTGGTAAATCGCTCGAACAGCTCGTTTTTGAAGAACAAAAATATTCTGAATGTCCGCGGCTTTGCCCCACAGCAGAATGCCGTAGGACATTATGCTATGAAAATAATATATAAAATAATATGTATATTTATTCATCTGCATCCGGTTAGACTGGAAGCCAACCCCAGCATAATTTGGAAGAGGCTAGGGGCAGATGATGAGACAGTATGAATTTACTCTAAGAAATCCTGACAAATTAGATATATGACCTTACTAACTTTAAAGCTGTGTGTGTGTGTGATCAAGTGCTCACCACTTGAAGCAATGGCAGACAGTGTGGCAAAGCTTAGGTTCTTCATGGCTTCTAAAATTAGGCTAAATCTTAGGTGCCTTTTAAGATTATAGAGATCTTAGGCGTCCCTCCACTCTATATAGTTTAGTATGGATTATAGTTTAGTATGGATTATAAATATGGAAATATGGATTTAATCCGTCTTATTCCTAAACCTCATCTAACTTTATTTCTAGTCTAAAGCTCTGAGCCAATTTTTGCATTTACTTTATTTAGATTTGAGTAAAGTTCTTAACACAAAAATTACAACAGACAGTTTTGTAAAAAGAAATATATTTCTACTAGCTTTTGCCAGCGGCTTCACCCGCGTGGAGGTCGGAAAATATCCCGCGGGAACGTATTACCGGGATAAAAAGTACATTATATGTTAATTCAGGTTATGAACTATCTGTGTGCCAAATTTCATCCAAATCCGTCCAGTAGTTTTTTCGTGAAAGGGTAACAAACATACACATATACATACATCCATCCTCACAAACTTTCGCATTTATAATATTAGTAGGTTTCATATTGGGTTCTACATTAAAATACTGGCATGGTGGTTTAAACAGTTTTAAGTAAAAGCCTTGTTTTGCAATAAGAACATTGTTTAAAGACTAACATTTTTAATGAGTGTGTTTTCATTTAATTAAAAAAGTATTCTGACAAAACTAAGTACGGGTACGTAAGGTACGATATTTTAATTCTCTTTTACAACCACTGCTTGCGCTCAACAATAAAAATAGCCCATCTGTAGCACCACAGGGTTAAGCCGACCTTCATTTATTACTCAACCCTCCGCCACCGCAGGCCTAGGTCGCGAGTTAAAATTGTTTATTAAACACCATTATCAAAGTTAGCCGCAACTACTTTGTTCGTTGCGTTAGCACGTCTTTTTGTCTTGTTAAGGAGGTTTATTAAGGCTATATTGTATACTTCGGTATATAGAATTTTTAAACAAAAGTATTGAGGTTTAGATTTATTGCTAAGTTAATAGTAATTTTGGGAATTACATGCGTCATCTGCCTAACGTTTTCTCAACTATGTTGGGATTGGCTTCCAGTTTACATGGCGCGACTTATCTGACCTCCACAAGCCAGTTACTGTATAACCATAATCAGCCTGTAATGTTCCCACTGCTGGGACACAAGCCTCCTCTCGGTGAGAGGGATGTAATCCAAGGCCCAATGTGACTTGGTGTATGTCACATGTCTTCGAACTCTTGGTTCTAGGGAAAATATTGTTAAGTTTTAATTTTAAGTTCTAATTTAATTTTGTTTAAGTTTTTTTTTTTTTAGTTTTTGCTGTTCAATTTTGCTTTTGCCCTTATTTTGTGGAAGTGGGCGTTAATGACTGCTACACAGTTATACTAATGCAGTTGTTATTGAATACAGTGTTTCTGTAAATTGAGTTTTGTAACAATAAAAATATATTTGTTTTAATAGAATTTTTAGGCTAGACTTAATAGTCTAGTTCACTATAAAACGTGGTATGACAAAAACTTTGCCTTCGAGGTACCAGGCGGTCATAACTTGGTATGAGCTTCTTAATAGATTCATATTTATTGCGAAGTAATACTACCACCTCTGCATTACCTTTTGGGGATTGCAGGCATCATCGTCTGTCTAACCTTTTTTCAACCATTTTAGGGTTGGCTTCCAGTCTGACTGGATAAATCTGAATACCAATATTTTACATGGCGCAAATTACCTGATATTCATAACCCGGTTACTGCATAAGAATAGTCAGCCTGTAATTTGCCCTCTACTGGGACACAGACCTCATCTCGGAGAGTGAGACGGCCTAAAACACCACACGGGACCAATGCCGGTTGATGGATGTCACATGTCTTCGAACTTTTGGTTCTAGGACATGCCAGAGGGTTACTAGGTATACAATACCCGGGGATACCCTAGGTATTACGACCAGTGACAGCTGTCAAAGATAAATGAGAGCCGGGACCAACTGCGGGGATTACAGATTACAGTCTTATTATGTTATGTAATGTACAAAGTAACTCTAATTTTAATACCATTTTAGCTAACGAAACACAGCGATAAACATCAGTTCATATGTATATTTACAGACTGTCAGAGGAAGTATAGACAGTGTTACTTATTAAAAGCGACTTTGAGAGAAGCCACTTTAGGTTATTTGAAAAACAAAAACCTGCTACTTTTAGTACCAGCTGCTAGATGTATGAACTCACTAATTGTATGCAAAAACGAGTGTGCGGTCGGGGGATCCCGTCAGGAACAAAATTACTTACGCGATACTTGCACGCACGCACACTTGTATATAAAATAGAAAGAGACAATGAGAAGTGACTCCAATATACAGACGGCAGCACATCAAGCTACCCGAAACTGTCTAATTTTCGCAATCAACCTTGAACCTAATACTTCAGCGATAAAGTTGAAAATCGATTGAAGGAATTTGACAGATTGTAGTAGCTTTGTGTGCTGGCGTCTGTACTACCAAGCAACTAACTAATATGCTAAGTGTGTAAGCGAACAATGTTCACATTTCATATTTATTGTTTTTATTTTATGACATTCAAAAAGAATACTGTCTGTGAATGTGAGTATCATGCAGGCTAGATTGAATTCACTCTATAACGTAACTGTCTGGCGGCTTTGAGAATTTTGTAAATGGTCCACGCAAATGTCTTGCAGATCTGGTAGCGTCTTGTGACGGGTCGTTGAGCTCCCTAAAATAGAGTTGAGCTACACGATGACTGATACATACATGCCAAGACATTGCCCTGCAATGTTAGACTCACATAAAATTCTAATAATATAATGTTTTCACTTTAAAAGGGACCATGACCTCTGAGTTTTGTTTCAGTGTGTCTTCTCGGCGAATAGTCAGCTAGGAAATGCCAGCGCCATTTAGTTTTTAAAATATTGACCAAAAAATGTTAACGTGTAAAAGTGTCTTATAAGACTTACTTACAGAAATAAACATTTCATTTCAAATCAGAACGACGACATGGAGTAGGCATAATGCAATTTTCTTACGTGACGATAATCTATCAGTCAACTCGTACCGCTAGTCGCGTTAAGGAACTTCACTCGAAAAATACGTCATGATATTTCAAAAATACAACCAGTCTTACCAAGGGGTATCATATCACCCAGTAACTGGGTTGTGGAGGTCAGATAGGCAGTTGCTCCATGTAAAATACTGGTACTCAGCTGCATCCGGTTAGACTGGAAGCCGACCCCAAAAATAGTTGGGAAAAAGGCGAGGCAGATGATGGTGTTTTGAAAGTACAGATTAAGTTTTGATTCAGACCCCACACCAGTCAAGGTAATCTATCCACGTCCATATCTCCGTACCAACTAAACATTCCAATAAATCCGTTGCTAGTGTTTGGGTAGGCTGCAATTTTATAGGCACTAAATCCGGGGTGTTACAGGGTTATAAATTATAATGCTGTTTACGTACGACAGGGAACTTTCCACCACTGGGTATGTCTTACTAACCCTTTGTAAATGTTTTGTTTGTCGTTGGCTGCTTTGGGGAAGTTTCCGAGTTCTTACGCATTACGGGTTGGTAGTTGTGCTTGTTTACGTTAGAATCAGGTGCATCTCTTTTGGTTTATATCACCTTAAATACCGGAAATATTAGAAATATTTAAAGCGGTGCCTATCACAGTTAGACAGCCCTGGGACAGACAAACCGATACACATCGGAAAAGCTTTGTAATAGACTCTAGTTAGAAGCCTTTTGGTTTGGAACCCTACAAATGATACTGACATTATTTCAGGTTGTTATTGGTTAGTAAAAAAAAATATAATGAATTCTTAATTAATATCTATAAGTATGTGGTTTTACAACACGTTTAATCGTAACTTTGAGTTAAAAATGTTAATAAATAATGAGAAAAATAGGCTTAAACTATTCTGTGCCTTACACAGTTTCGGAAGAACCATTTTGGACGTTATTTACGTCAAAAATATCCCCGGAGATGTGGTTTTTATTAAGTAAACAATTTACCATGTCATTTCACTCCCTGAAAAACTCTTTTTATGTGACGTTATAAAAAATTTCATCTTGAAGTCATAAAAACAGTGTCGAGCGTAGTGAGCAGAAATGAAAATCTTTGTTTTATGGCTGCGTCTCTATTATAATATTAAATCCCTTTCGTAAGGACTGTAGGAAAGTTGCAAAAATCCATTTATGTATGTAGACCGATTCGATATTCGTTTTTTCTCTCTCAGCCGAAACTAACGTTTTTTTAAAATGAAATCTTTACTATAATCTGTGTTTTTGAGTCTTAATATCTCCGTGCAGAAAGTACGTCAAGCTATTGTTCCAGTTGTCATTTGAAGATGTCATTGTTTACGAGTAGTCAGAAGCCCGAAAGCAGAGTCGTCTAGCACCGCGAACAGTGGTGGCCCATTGGTAATGGTCCTGACCTACGAGTTGTAGGTCGCAGGTTCGAACCACGACAGGCGATTTACTTATTGTAAATCATTTCAATACGACTTCTCTCAAAACGGCAAAGGAAAACATCGTGATGAAACCAGCAAGTCTAACCAAAAGTTTGAAGATATGTGACATCTACCTAACTCCTGGGCCCACGTGGTAGATTACAGACCACTTCCTCTCGAAGAAAGAAGTCCTGTGTCCTGGGAAAAAAGTCACACCATAAGGGTCTACATTCACTGGCTGAAGGCTTTTAAACCAGTTTATTTAAATATGATGGCCGATAGGGCCGAAAGGTACTGGCTTGGCGACCGCGTACTGGAAGACGTAGACTTGGAAGGTCTCTCATACGGTGGACCGATGACCTTGAGAAGGCCGCAGGAATCCGCTGGATGCGGGACGCTCAGAACCGATCATAGTGGCGGAGCTTGGGGAGGCCCGGAAAAGATGGTTATGATAAATTATGTTTTGTCAGCAACACACCATCTCGCCATATGTTGTTCTCAGTTAATTAAGTAAAATATACTGCTTGTTTTATATAAATCTTTGGGCTCAGTATCTCGTGAAAAACCTCTTTTAAAACGTAAAGCCTCTCGTATAGCAGGATAAATTAAAATCGAATGTTCGTCGCAGCCGCTAACCGCCTGATATTTAATGAAACCCGGGTATTTAACGGTGACGCACGAGTAACCGTAACCCACTCGTTTTATCGCAGACAGAAGAGGAATTTGGAAAATGCTTCGTAATTGGAAAAGAACTGATCGTTCTTTGCTGGTGGATAATTGTAGTATGTGATGATTATTGGAGAAAATGTTAATGTGGAAATGGAAATGTTATACATTGTGCATGCGAATTCCGTTGAAATGTGAGGTGCATTTAAATAACTCAACGAAATTGATAATTTTTCTTCAACATTGATTTTTTCAGAGCTTTTCCCAGAGGCTTCGTCCGCGTGGAGGTAGGAAATTATCCCACGGGAACGTACAACTGGGATGAAAAGTACCCTATGTGTTTATACAGGTAAAATATCTGTGTGCTATATTTCATCCAAATCCGTTCAAAAGATTTTGTGTGAAAGAGTAACAAACAACTATACATTCTCACAAATTTTCACATTTATTAGGATTACGATTAGTGGCAGTGGGAAAAATCCTACTAGATTGTAATATTAGGATAAAAGATTTCAGTTACTTTGCTGATTGGTGAAAACGATTGCTCATTCTAAAATTTACGTTTATGCTCAACTAAGTACAGACGCCAGCACATCAAACTATCCGAAACCGTCAAAATTACCTAATCAATCTTAAACCTTATACTCTAGCAATAAAGTAGAAAATCTATTAAAGAAATTTGCCAGATTGTTGTAGCGTTTCGTGCTTGCGTCTGTACATGGGTATTTAGTTTATTTCATTTTGGTGTGAATACAATAACGAGAAAATATTTTTAAACCTTGTAATTCCCGGTTCGACCGAGTGCTTTTAGGTTTAACCATCTAGAATTGCTCAACCCGGATTCTAGGTTTTGTGCCCGGTTGATGGTAAAAGGTTCGCCCCTTATTAGGTACATGAGACCTAAACAGGCTGGCATATATGGGTTTACTAACAGAACTCTGACCAACCTGTAAGGGAATATAGGGGTGATGTTATGCGAAGAAAACATTATCATGTCTTTTCACTATTACAAGCAAACTGCAAGATATCGTTTTGTCCCTATTATATTACTAAATATTTGAGCAGTAAAAGGGAAAACTGTATCACCTCTATTTATCCCCTAGAGAATCGCCGTCAACATTCACAGCCCTTCAACTATTTATAGCCCTTTAGTGTGCATAGTAAAACATGTTGTTCTGGTACTAAAACGAATATTTTTATTGTCCGTTGTTACGTAATGTTCGTAGTTTATTGAGTCAGTAGTACATATTTCTTTGATTAGGTTTCGTTAGTAAACATTGGTATGTAGTTGGCTAGCTATGGTATATGATCTAAGTATGGAGTTTCTTGTCCATTCTTCTCCATATGAAACTATATTTTGGATGTGGCAACAAAATTCAGTTAATAATCTTACTTAAATTTGGTATTTAAAAGGGACTTTTAATGTGTCGTGATTTTATTGATTGAGTTTGGTAAAAGTGTATTATTGAGTCGTATAGAAGCAAATACAGCAATATCCACTTTTTTCTCAAATGACCCTGATGATAGCGCCACCATCTACGTAAAATTTCAAACGTTTTTTAAAAGTAATAGCGCTCCTAAAACAGCAATATCCCGTATAAAAAGTAGTTGAAATTTTAATGTTCGGTGCAAAAATAGCAAAATCCAAGCCTGTCAAAACCAATTGCAGCAAAGTCCCAACTAGCCAATCACGGAGAGTTATTCAGTATGGCGAAAACAGTTGAACGGCGTAAAGACGTACTCTAATTTCGATAATTATTCTTAGATTTTATCGAGTTTTGAAGTGATCTAATTATTACATCGTTGAGATGGATTGTTCGCCGGTCCCTGTAAATAATAACTCTGCAAGAAAACGTTAACGAAACCCCGAAAATTGAAAACGCAATCTCGTCAAAGTTCAGAGGCTAGTACTCCAATTTTATACAGTACTCCCTATGCCTTGATACTTTTTTGGTAACCGATTCTTTTTATTTCAATTTCATTCTTGAATCTCCATAATTATCTTAAACTATTTTGTGTCTGTTGTTTTTATGCCTAAATTGCTGAACTGAACCAATTTTAATGATTTTGCGTCGAGTTATTAACCAGGGATTAAAATACTCGACATAAAATTACATGGTTATTATTGATTATAAATATGTTTCTATCCATACTACCTAATATTATAAAAATAATAGTTTAAAAAACTAAAAAACACGCTTCCATTGAAAACTAAACGAAAAAGTACAAAATAATGGAAAAAAAGCGTGGGGTCCCTGATATCAATAAAAAATACCTTAAAAAGCTTTTTTTCCATTATTTTGTACTTTTTAGTTTAGTTTTCATTATTTATTTTCTATTTTTTAGGGTGTTTCGAATTTTGAGACGTATGTCAGCGTAGTTTTCGAAGACAGTTTTTTTGCTGTCCTGGTAACCCTGGCAAGGATAATGGCACAAATTTATAAAATTATTGCATTGTCATCGGTCCTTGACAGGTGTGCAAAGTTTGAATGAAATCTGGTCGTTGAAAGTGGGTCAAAATCGCGCTATAAGGAGTCGGTTACAAACAAACATACATACAAGTGAAGCTAATATAAAGCATGTATAAAAGAAATTCTGTCAGTATGTTTGTAACTTTTCGTTCCTTTGATTTCTGGTCCCAGTGATGAAATGCAGATGATGAATACTCATAATACTGAAGCTATAGAAGAAGTTAATTGTGAAACCCAAGAAGACATTGCGAGCATGCTAATTTAATTTTCAATTAGCCACATAACTATAATTATTATCTTTGTTTTGTAAAAGTACATACTATCGTTGTATGTACTTTTACAAAACAATGAAAGCATTGTTTGCTTCTGTTCTATTGAAAATTTCATAATTAAATATTTTTTGTCAATTTTTATTTGTGTGTTTTTTGTTTAACCCGGTCAATAAAATTTCATAATATTAGACATACCTCATTAAAGTATCTAATTCATACATCCTAGTATACGCAGTTTTAAATATGGCGTCCATCGGAGCAATGCCAGCAAAATCCCAAAAGCACCTACTGTCAAGAACAATAACAGCAATATCCAGTTTTTTTTTCAATATTTTAACGTCATTGTTTAGTTATTTTCTTATATAATCGCTTGCACATGTGTATTTTAACATTCCCGTTGCAATACAATAAAATTTTGTTAAAAAAACATAGGTGTGATTATCAAAATTAGTTTTATTTAAATTTCCCAAAATCACCTTACATGGATATTGCTATATTTGCTTCTATATGATTCAATTTAATACCGAATTACAATATACACTGTAAAGAAACACTAATAAGGTATTATTCTAAATTATTTTGTTTTCAGGCTTTTGGGGTGTGTTATCATTAAGACAAATCAGGCAATTTAATGTGTTATTGTACTTTGGCAATACTTAGAAGTAACTGCTAAGATGTCCGTCATTTCTGGGTGGGGGCAAAACAAAAATGACATTTTATATGAAGAAGGAAGAGAACAGTTGTGCCATTATAAAGTAAAACCAAATTATGAGTATTTTCCTTACAAATGGTTTATTGAAATAAACGATTTGACTTTTACTTCGAATAACCAAAAAATATTGATTGTCTTGCGTTACTATATGATTTTGACATTGACATGGATCGATTTACGTCTTTTGGGTTTAAATCGTGCACTGTAATACGCAGAATGTGTACGGCGAGGTTTAGTATCATCAGCCTTTAATATTCCTATTACTGGGATACAGGTCTCTCTTTAAGAAGGAGTTTTGTAATCTACCACACGGCCCAGTGAGAGTTGGTAGATGTCACATATGAAATTCTGGTTTTAGGACATGCAGGCTGGTTTCCTCAGAATGTTTTATTTCATCGTTTAGTGAGCAGTCGTGACGAAACTATTGACACAAAGTGATGCGTCTGTCTGTGTTAGAACCTACGACCTACCACTCGTAAGTACGTTTGGTACGGTTCATTTATTTGCCAGCATTTGTTTCATGTGTAGCGTGGCCATCGGTTGCAGTGGTCCTCCACTGCAAGCCACGGGACCCCTCCCGCATAAATACTCCCACAGACCAGCGTGACGCGACCAAAATCAATTTCCTTGAAGTTTAATAGCAATTGTTCTACTAGAGTTCAATCACGCACGCACCCGCTGTTGTGTTATGCCTGTCCGTAAAAGTCTCAAATCATACAAAGCATTATAAAGCATTGTTCAATTGTCACCTCCGCGTAGTGAGAATTTTATACAGTTAAAAGACTATTTCAGACATTAATATAATTTAATGGGATTTACGACATAACCTACGAAATGTAGGTGCACTTTAGGTACACCCCTGTCCAACCCTTCGGAGATATAAGGCATGATGTTCTATAATGTAATTTCTTTTCAGAGTAGTTGGATAGGAAACAGCGACCTCATCTGGCTATCAAATATTATTGACATGTCACAATTTTACAATTGTACAAATCTACACACAAAAACAAACATAAATTATTATCATTTATATTTATTGAATAGTATTGTTGAGGACGTCTTAGTTATATGAGAGGAACCCATACAGTATAAATGAATAACATTTTTGATTAATTACAACATCCCAAGTGCAACCTTTAACCTTGTCCGGAAATAGAGAGTAAGGTTACAAATTACATAACAATGAAGTTCCGGCATTGTAGTCTCAATTTTTCATAAAAAACGGATTAATTTCTTTCTTATCTAGAAGCCAGTCAACCATTCCATTTGAAGAAATGGTATAATGCAGGGTATTCCCAATGATAGGGTAAGTATCTTGCAACAAAGTATTGTCAGAGTTCGAAGATGTTGTTTTCAGTGCTTGGAATCGGAGGGGTTTTTGTCACTCTATTGATACCCTTTCTTAATATGACAATAGAAAGAATTTGATGGGAGATTGGAAAAAATAAGCTAAACTTTAGCATCAAAACCACTTCCAGAATAGTGAAAGTAGCAACGTTCATAGTGAAATATTTATCAACTAGAAATTAGGTACTGCCATATGCTAAAGTGTCTTCTCATTTACTCTCTGTTTCCGTAACAGCTTAATTGGAAAAACAAAACGTTATTTTCAGAAGTCCCAACGAACAAAAAACAAACAAATTAGAACATTATGAAAATGCCGGGTGTTCCAAAATCCCTAATAACCGGGACTTGCTAAACCGGGGACTGTAGACTGTAGTCGCTTGCCAACACTAAGCGTTTGCTTATTACCCCGGCGAGCTAAATATTTGAAGCTTCAGACTTCCGTTTTGTGTGTTAAATTAAGATGATATTGACAGATAAATATCATTATGTAATCCCAGTGTTTATTCCGGTAATAGTTTACACTATATGGGGAACTGTTCTGAGCACAGCTGTTTTGTTACATATGATGTACAATCGTCCTCGAAATTGTTACATCATTATGAAATTGAATGTCCTTTGTCGTGTTTTTTTTTTTCGAAATTATTTCATGTTTTGTTGCAATAAAGTTGCAACTGGATAGTGACTGTATGCAATTGTCACTCCAGGAATGCGATAAGTATCGTTTCAACTATGTTAAAGTTTCATTTTTCTGGGTAGGTATCATCTATCCCATAAGATGGAGCGATGGCCTGTTTATTCGTTTTTTTTTTGCTGTTCTTGTAAACCTCGCAAGGATAATGGCACAAATTTATGAAATTATTTTCCGTCATATCGGTTTGAAGTGGGTCAAAATCAAATCCAAAGGAGTCAGTTACAAACATGCAAACATACAGGTGAAGCTAATAAACGTGTTATTACAAAAGGACGAGATCTTATTAAAAATGAAAAAGACAAAAATAACATAGAGCAAGAGAAAGAGTATTTTCAAACATTTGAAGCAATGGATTAGTAATTACGTTCACAGTAATTGAGATTCTGATTAATAGTGTATTACGCAATGAGGGTGCCGGATATTTCCAAGCACTTAGGTACTATTTTGAATACATCATCTTTCTATTATAAACTATAAACAATTTAGGTACTTACATACCTACTCACTGTTATACTAGACCACAGGGAATAGCGGTATTTGGAATGAGAACCCATTAGAACCCAGGCCCGGTCGGTTAATTGAATATGCCACAAATTAATAATAAAGACGGCTTACAGAAGCCATAGTAAAGTGTTTAATGTATCGCTGAATTAAGTACAAATCTGACGAGGTAAGAAGAAGTTTCACTCTGCCTAGTATTTCTTCTAATTTGTTGGGGTCGGCTTCCAGTCTAACCAGAAGCAGCTGAGTTGAGCTGAAGTCGTCGTTTCAGCCGTAAGACGTTCACTGCTGGACTTAGGCTTCCCCCAATTTGGGGGCTTTGCCATAATCGCCACGCTCGGCAGGCGGATTGGCGATCGCAGTATGGTGGTAAAATGCATAAAAAACGCTGCTACCCATTCTCTAGTAAGTCCCTTAGTCGCCTCTTACGACACCCACGAGAGGAAATGGGTTGGTGCTATTCTTTACGGCCGGCACCACACGGGCTGCAAGCTGGAGTATAATAAATTAAATGTTTAAGTTTCTTCTCACTACGCTTTTACACCAATTATTAAAAGACTAAAATGTACACTTTTCTGAGTCATAAATGTTTTGATTCACGATGATCCAAGTAGGTTTAAAATCACCATTTACATTTTAGACATATTTATTCAACACATAAAGTGTTATGCGTTGCGTTTAGTCGATCTCGTAATATGGTTATAGAACCACCAATAAAAGTATGTTTTTTCTTGCTTTTCCTTTTCACGATTTTTGACAACTATTACGATGGTTGAAACCAGAGATTAAAAAATAATAGTTTAAAAAAACTAAAAAACACGCTTCCATTGAAAACCAAACTAAAAAGTAGAAAATAATGGAAAAAAGCGTGGGGTGCTTTTTAAGGTATTTTTTTATTGATATCAGGCTCCCTTTTTTAGTTTGGTTTTCAATGGAAGCGTGTTTTTTTAAACTATTATTTATTTTCTATTTTTAGGGTGTTTCGAATTTTGAGACGTATGTCAGCGTAGTTTGTGACGTATGTCAGCGTAGTTTGTGACGTATCTCAGCGTAGTTTGTGACGTATGTCAGTGTAGTTTTCGAAGGCAGTTTTTTTGCTGTCCTGGTAACCCTGGCAAGGATAATGGCACAAATTTATGAAATTATTGCATTGTCATCGGTCCTTGACTGGTGTGCAAAGTTTGAATGAAATCTGGTCGTTTAAAGTGGGTCAAAATCGCGCTATAAGGAGTCGATTACAAACAAACATACAAAAATACAAATATACAAACAAACATACAAACATACAAGTGAAGCTAATTTAAAGCGTGTAAAAACAAGCTCACTCCCGGAGTGCGTCCGGGAGTGACACTTTATGCTTCGATTTAAACTTAAACTGTACATTGGTATGAGTTTAAATCGATTTTTTTTTGTTAAATAAAAACCTTATTGTTTTATTGTATTTGCTCAAGTACCTAACAAAAGTATTTGGGTAGTTATTTTTACACACTGCTGGCTGCTAACACAGCGGTGATAACGGAGACTTATGGCACTCACGTGATCACTGAGTCCCGAAATGCAATACCTGGTGACGAATATACCATGTGCCTACCGAGGTAAAAGCAGGACAAACAAACTTTTTCACTATTCACTCTAAATAATTTTCTGGTCAAGAAAGTTATGACAAAACAAACACAAAACCTATTACCGAACAAAAAACAAGGATGATGAATGTTCCTGTTACCCAAACAAGGGTACAACTCCTCCACGTTCCTTCGCTCCTGGTACCTCCACACAATGGAACAACTCCTCAAGGGAGTCATCGTTCAATCTAACTGCTGCGGATGTTATATTATCGGGATGAATGTTCTAATATGCTACCATAAAGTATGGGGATAAGGTAAGTAAGTTTAATATTTTATGGTTGTGGATATGTTTAATGCCCATGTTTCTACGAGTGTGATTTGTCTTGTCTATAGTTGTTCAAGGATCTTTTGGTGCGTGTTCAAAATCGGAACCATCGCCGCCATCTTGTCTATCAATATAATTTCTGTGACAATTTCACAAATGATTACCTATAACCTAAAATGCCGCCCTATCAATATCTTCAAGTGCCTACTAGGTAACTTTTAGCACTTAACTACTTCAAATACTTTTGCTACCGACGAAGTAGTAAAATAATAGAGCTTGTGGCTAAGTGATAACAGCCGTTCGGATCGATCGATAAGGTTAAGCTACGCCTGCCGCGGTCGGGTCATGGATGGGTGACCATGTTTACATACTAAGACCCCTCCGTGCCTCGGAAAGCACGTTAAGCCGTTGGTACCGGCTGTCATATGTGGATCTTTGACAGTCGTTATAGATGGTAGCCCGAAAGTCTGACAACCAGTCTTAACAAGGGTTACCTTATAACTGTACTGCGGAGGTCACATAGGCAGTCGCTTCATGTAAAATTCTACTGGTATTCAGCTGTATTCGGTTAGACTGGAAGCCAACTACAACTTAATTGGGAAAAGGCTAGGCGGTGATAATGAAAGTGATAAAATAAAACCTTGAAAAAAAAGCTTCTTGTATACAACTCATATATTCCTTGAGTTTGACTTCGGTTTTGCATTCAAAGATTAAAGGTTATTTTATTCACACTCAAACGCATATATGGGAAAACACAGTGGAAAAGTACACACAAGTCACAAAACAAGCTTATAAATAAGTAGGTCCTTAATAAATTTTTTTATACCAGTACCTTGGCAAGCCTAGTGTGAAAATAAAATACATATTTCAGCAAGTCATAGTAATACATCAGATCTGTAATTTCATGCTTGCGTTACACAAATTTTATAACCTAAAAGAAAGTTATTACCTGTCAGACTACGTCTCGACAAGGTTATCAAGATGTTATTTTTGTAATATTCAAATCAAATCAAATCAAATCAATTTATTTCGGGCTACAAAGACCCATATCATAAATACCTTACAGACTAACATACATACAAATAAAAACAATGTAAACATAAAACGTACACGAAGTGACGGCGTCGTGTTGCGCTGCGTGGTGTCGCGTAGCCTTCCGCGGAATCGCCGATACACGACACCCTTCGGCCAAAACTCTTCCTTGAGGAAGGTCTCGATTTGAAGAGTTGGAACTCGCACTACAAAAGACTTGAAGTTCGTGTTATGGCGTGGTTCTAACTTCTCGACCCTCAAGGTCCAGTTAGTCTTAATACAAATATGGCAGGTAGACAACATTGCTCGCAGAACAGATGGCCGTTGAGGTCGGAAGGTTCTGGAGTGGCGACCGCGTACTGGAAGACGTAGCGTTGGACGGCCTCCAACAAGATGGACCGATCACCTGGTGAAGGCCGCAGGAATACGTTGGGTAAAAGAAGCACAGAACAGGTCATAGTGGCGGTGCTTGGGGGAGGCCTATGTCCAGCAGTGGACGTTTGTCGGCTGAAATGATGATGATGATGATGATAGCAAGTAGGTAGGTAGATAGGTACCTATTGATCATCACATCATCAGCCTACATCTTTCCCAACAATTTTTTAAGTCGGCTTCCAGTCTAACCGGATGCAGCTGAATATCAGTATGTTTTTCGCGGAGCGACTGCGTATCCTACTTGTTCCTGTGTTGCACTACCTTATTTTTTCCCGTATGTGTCGTAAAAGGCGACAGAGGGACTTACTGGAGAATGGGCAGCAGTGTTCTCTATACATTTTACCTCCACACATTGATCGCCAACCCAAGCGCCAAGCGTCATGATTATGGCAAAACCTCCCTAATTGGGGAGGCCTATATCCAGCAGTGGACGTCTTTCCACTTAAATAATGATGATGATGAGTACCTTTGTGATCTCCACAACCCAGTAACTGGATAACATTATAACCTTTGGTAAGATTGGTTGCTAGATTTTTGGGGTTCTGACGACTCATAACTACTGTCAAAGATTCAGAAATGACAACCAGGACCTACAATTGAACGTGATTTCCGAGACATGGGGTCTTGGTATATAAAAATGGTCACCCATCCAACCGCGGAGAGCATAGCTTAACCTAGTCGATAGACCTGTGCGACTGTTACAACTTAGCCCCAATTTATCAAAAACACGCAATTTCCACCTACTACTATTATGTGACTTGACTCTATAACCACTCAAATCGCTCTAGAGACGAAGGTAAAGTCAATCAATTCAATCTATAATATATCCGAAGTCGTTAGTTTCTGCGGAACCCTGTTATTTGGTTCCAGTAATCACTTTAGGGTAGCCCTCAGTAACTCGGTTACAGAGTAATCGGGAACGAGTCTACAGATTAACTGTTGATTCAGGCACTATAGACATACTAGTTCCATATGAATTAGTTCGTGTCTTGTTTTGTAAGACGGGTTTGTCATCAGTGGAGACACAAAAGCAGCTTTTGATTTTGCTGTACGGTTAAATCCAGATGGAGGTTAAGGCCGCAACATCATCATCATCATCATCATTTCAGCCGAAAGACGTCCACTGCTGGACATAGGCCTCCCCCAAGCACCGCCACTTCGACCTATTCTGTGCTTCTCGCATCCAACGTATTCCTGCGGCCTTCACCAGGTCATCGGCCCATCTTGTGGGAGGCCTTCCAACGCTCCGTCTTCCAGTACGCGGTCGCCACTCCAGAACCTTCTGACCCCATCGGCCATCCGTTCTGCGAGCAATGTGCCCTGCCCACTGCCATTTAAGTTTGGCAATTCTTCGGGCTATATCGGTTACCTTGGTTTTCCTACGGATCTCTTCATTTCTGATTCGATCTATTAGGGAAACTCCAAGCATAGCCCTCTCCATTGCTCTTTGGGTGACTTTGAGCCTTCTTATGAGGCCGCAACATAATATGTGGTTATTCATAGCTTGGTGTCAGAAGAAGCATGGAAGTAGAATATATGCTATGGAAATTCGTTCCTTACGAAGAATGTACACACATACACACATACATACAATCACGCCTTTTTCCCATGGGGGTAGGCAGAAACCACGGAACGCCACCTGCTACGATCTCTACACACTCCTTTTGCCTCGTTGTGTGGTGTAATTATGAATGATAGTCTAAGGAATGATCCGATAAGACAACGGTGCGGTTTAAACGAGTTGTAGTGTCAAAAATGTAAAAGAGTATGTTTAGGTGGTTTGGTCATTTTGATACGATGAAGAAGTATTTACAAGGCAGGTGTAAGTGGAAACGCCAGAACGGGATGCCCTCAGAGGACATATTGGAGACGTTCTTTAGGCAGGTTAAGTGCGTAGTACTCGCAACCGGCGCGCGGCATGCGTGTATTACCAAATGTATGAACGGAAATTAGGCAAAAGGAGTTTGTAAGTATCGAAGCAGGTGGCGTTCTGTACATTCTGCCTACCCGTATAGGAAAAAATCGTGAGTTTAAGTAGGTAGAACGAGTTTGTATTCGATCATTAAGTCAGCTTCTACTCACTTCTCTGCTTTGGAAAAGACACCACAATTTAGCCAATATAACGTAGGTCTTGTACTTTTTTTTTTTTTTTTTTTGGATGGGAAATCATCAAATGATTCTCCCGCTCTGGGCGGAACAGGAGGGCGTGTCAGACTTTTACTGACTAAAACCCACCCGTGTTCCTTCAGTTGCCCATGTGCCAGAGTCACGGTATCTCTTTCGAACAATCTCGCGACCCTGGCAGGCATCGGTCCTAGCAGACCCCTTCAGTGTTGCTGACATCTCTTTGAGGCGCGCGTGGAACACTACGCGCCGTCGACCCGAGCTTGGTCCTTACCGGGCGGCGAGCTACCCATTGTTCGCCACCCGCAAGCTCGCGCCTACGGTGGCCGGGAGTCCGCAATCGACTCCCGGCGCCCGGGGCGTCTCCTCCTGCGGCGGCTAGGGACGTGAGGGCGCAGAGACTGCCACTCCCTCACACGCCCCGCCTCCTCCTTCGCGAGCATTACTGCTTCGCAGAGGGAGGTGACGGCTTCCCATGCCCTCTCGCTCCTTACCATGGCTCGCACCAGGGCCGGACGCGAGAGGTCGCCGCCGTCGATCGCCTCCACGAGGACACGGCGGTGCTCCGCCCAGGCAGGGCACACCTCCACCGTATGCTCCACCGTGTCCTCCAGACGATCCTCACAATGGAAACACCCGGGCGTTTCCTCCCGCTTTATCCTGAACAGGAACCCACCGAAGCACCCATGCCCGGTAAGAACCTGCGTCAGGCGGAAGGTGAGGACGCCGTGGCGCCTCTCAATCCACTCCTCAAAGAGGGGACTTACCGCCGCAATTGTGGCGTGCCCATAGGTCTGGTACTAGACTCGCTCTCGACAACATGGGAGTTAGACATAACTGGGGAAAAGTGGATTTACTATAGGTACTCCTCTGGATAACCCTTTGGGGAAACCCTTATTCCGTAGGTATTATGACACATTATCAAACGCTGGAGATTTATCAGTGATTTTTGTTGTAAGAACGTCATTATGGCAAGTTATGTTATGACAATATCAAGGTCAAAAAGTAAGGTTTACTGAACTTTGAGCATAAATATGCATAGTAAGTTAAAACTCGAATCCATTAAACAAACATAGTCGGCACCGCCAATAAATTACAGACTATATTAATTGGCTCGAATACTCGAATATTATATAGAAAGTAAATAAACCTATTGATGAAACTAAACCAAAGATAAATATCAGAAAATTGCAAAAGTAAAATATTATTACAGTGGCGTACAGAAAAAAGTACCGACGAGTTTTATTCAAAAGAAAATATGCAAGGAAAGTTAAATGGAAATAAGGTAGTTGGAAGTCAAAGTTAAAGTAAAAGAAGTAAGTAAGTAAGTAAAAGAACTTGCAGTTGTTCTGAAGTTATTCCTGTTTTCAGATTTTTGAGACTGTTTGTTTTTATGTTCTATTTAATTTTACATTTTATAATGTTGTTTAAAATAGTTTCTTTTCTCATAAAAGAGTTTAATTTTGTTTTTCTTCTTATGTTAGTAGTTTAATTTTGTTTTTTTCTTATGTTAGTAGTTTAATTGTTATTTTATTTTTATTTCAATATTTGTACGCCTTCACGGCAAAACATAGCGCACATAATTAACCTAAGATCTTTATGTAAATACCTATGTTTCACAAATAAACATTCTGATTCTGATTCTGATTCAAATTAATTATTAATCAACCGGCTGGATATCTTATTATTGTTTGTTTGTGTGCAATAAAGCTACATTTTAAAGATAATTAATTTGTTTTAAATTGTTAAAGTTAAATTCAAACAGAGACACAGCAATAACTTCAACAATGGAAAAAGGTTAATTGAACGGTAATTGCCAAAGAAAACTAAGTTTTTATGTGAGTTACAATTTAATGTTTTTTGCATATTCAAAGAACTCGCTTCTGACCAATATTCTCTTCCTGAAGCTTTATTTCGCGGTTGTGGATCCCTTTGACGAATCTCTCAACTAATTGGTTTACCTTTGAGGTAAGTTGCAGTGCGGTGAACGATTAGTAAAACTATACCACGAAAACAAAATTCTCACGATTCACCGATTCACGCTCTGCTCACGATATTTGAAAATAAAATCTATACTATAACTGTATAACTATTATCTATCTATACTAATATCATAAATGCGAAAGTAACTCTGTCTGTTACACTTTCACGACTAAGCCACTGAACCGATTGTAATGAAATTTGGTACGGGGTAAGTTTGAACTCCAAGAAAGGAAATGGGGTAGTTTTTATTCTGCGATCTGGATTCGCGGTAACCGGCATTTACGCGGACGAAGTCGTGGGCTAAGCAAGTAGATAATAATCGCAAAACAGAAGTTTCCAGCACCGGTATCATTGTTAGTCAAGATTTTTTAATTACTACGTTAATCACGAATTAGGTACGTAACATTGTTTGATTTTTTTATAATAATAATATCTTAAATATTCTTATATATATTCTTCATTACTGCACGTGCGCATTAATTATAATAATAACCAAACATTTAATCCTAATTGTAGTCTCACTTCATTTACCGATAATTATGTTATTGTTCCGATTCAATTCAATTATCATAATTATCTGATTGTAATTTGTAATATCCATTGGGCATTTGGAAGTAGATGGTTGTTAATTGAAATTAATGCTCGTCCAAAATGAAGAGTTTAATAATACTTGAGTAGATAGTTTTATTATGTCGTGGGTTATTTTTGAATAGGATGTATTAGCATATCAGATTATTTGTGTATTTCATCTATGTCGGGCACATAAGGCACAGTTATCTGACAATTATAATAATATTTATCGAAGAACCTGATTTGTGCTTGCAAAATTTAATCACCATCTTCATCATTTCAGCTGAAAAACGTCCACTGCTGAAAGCACCCAAGCACCTCGACTTCAACCGGTTCTACGTTTCTCGCATCCAGCGAATTTCAGCAGCCTTCACCAGGTCATCCTTCCACCTTGTGGCGAGAGGCCTTACAACGCTACGTCTTGGAACATTTAATACATTTTCATTTTCCAATTGAAACTTTAACATTATTTTCAGCGATATAATTGATTACAACACCTAACTCAATATTACTCAAACTAGCCTTTGTTCAAGTCCAAAACTGTTTAGTTTACTGGACCGGGCAGTCCTATAACCCGTCATGAGTAGAACCGTAATCAATCATAACATGAACGCACTCAATTATAATGTTGATCATAACTATAGATTAGCCTATTTGAAATCTAAACACATTTTACCACTTTGGAAGTGTCTCTGGCGCAAACCATTAAGTTTAGAAAAAAATGATATTAGAAACCTCAATATCATTTTTGAAGACCTATCCATAGATATCCCACACGTATGGGTTTGATGAAAAAAAAAAAAAAAAAATTGAGTTTCAGTTCTATGTATGGGGAACCCCAAATATTATTGGTTTTTATTCTATTTTTGTGTGAAAATCTTAATGCGGTTCACAGAATACATCTACTTATCAAGTTTCAATAGCATAGCTCTTATAGTTTCGGAAAAAAGTGGCTGTGACATACTCGGACAGACAGACAGACATGACGAATCTATAAGGGTTCCGTTTTTTGCCATTTGGCAACGGAACCCTAAAAACGTTTCTTCCCGCGTTTGTAAACTTCGATCTTTTAAAAAAGCAACGGATTTTAATTCGGTTTTCATTAATATACAGGAGTGATTCAAGAGAAAGATATACGCGGGTGAAGCCGCTGGCAAAAACCAGTATATTTTAAGCAGAGCTTTTTCATTTTGAAATGTATTTTCTAGTCAAGTCTTATCAATGTACCTAGCCTTTTTCCAACTATTTTATCAGTATTTTTCATGGAGGGACTGCCCATTTGGCTACCACAACCCAGTTACTAGCCACACGATAGCCCATGGCCCAAGACAGGTTTTTTAATTTCGTCAAAGTCTGTATAAAAGACAGCTCGGACCAACGGCTTAACGTACTTTCCGAGGCACGGAGGGATATCGATATGCAAATTGATGGTCACCTATCCCACGAACAGACCGCGGCACGTGTAGCTTAACTTTCGATCGACCTGTGTTGCTTTTTTATTTAGCCTACAGGCAAGTCTTATGTCAACTATAAAATAAATAAATACAAAATTGGTGGTTATTTTTTATCCACCAATTAATTTTATCTGACCTCTAGTAAGAAGGCACATCTTGAGCGCAATGTAATTTAGACCAAAGCCACTATATTTTCTACTTTACCCTGTTTCTTGCTAGAGTACTCCTCAAAGCGCAATTTCCTTATTCTACTTACATTTTAATTAATGTATGGGTACGTAGTATGTACCGCTACTATTCCCGGGGGTTAGCAGAGCTCTTAGTAATATGCATGTGTTATAATTACTTGATTTAGTTGGAAAGCTTTGTACTATCTTGTAGTGATTAGTTATTTATGGGGTTCGCTTTCTTGAATAGAGGTGGCTTAGAAAATAACGTGGGGATCACATATATCAAGCCTAGCGGGAAGGCTCAGTTCGGCCGCCTACGCCGTAAGTAAAGTTAGACAGTACACGGACGTTGATACAGCTCGATTAGTCTATTTTAGTTATTTTCATAGCATAATGTCCTACGCATTCTGCTGTGGGGCAAAGCCGCGGACATTCAGAATATTTTTGTTCTTCAAAAACGAGCTGTTCGAGCGATTTACCAACTAGGCGCTAGAGTTTCTCTGAGAGATTTGTTTAAAGATATTGGTATTCTTACGGTGGCATCACAATTCATCTTCGCCAACATCTTATATATTAGGCAAAATATACACTTGTACACTAAAAATAGTGATATTCATAATATTAACACTAGAAGTAGGGATAAACTACGTGCTCCGTTTCACCGGCTTCATAAGGTTCATAATTCTTTTGTTGGTCTTGGTATTACCTTTTATAACAAGCTTCCCTCTGCTTTGCTAGATTTGCAGTTTAATGAGTTTAAAGCTAAAGTAAAATCCAACCTTTGTTCAAAGGCATACTATTCTATCAACGACTACTTAAACGATAAGAATAGTTGGTCGCTGTGATCAACTCAAGACAATGTTTATGTTCTTTCAATTCAGAATTGGTCTTCTTACCGACGGTTTATATGGGTAGTTCATATATTTTTTTTATTTTTTTTGTTTTTATTTAACTGCTTTTGTTAGTTTATTTTTATTTTCTTTTCATTTCATTTATTGTGTATAAGTATCATTTGCATCGTATATGTAAGCGGGCACGCCCTTTATGCCTAGAGGCTTTATTAAGGTTTTAAGTTCTGTTTACGATTTTGTTTTATTATTATTTCAGCTTGAGTTTAGTTTTCAATGTTTTGTTGGTATATTGGCGTGTGCTAGCTGACATATGGCGAATAATGTATGTTTTGTTTTATAATATTAATAACTTCCACAATACTGTATAGAATCAAGTTCTTCTAACTTAACAGACAGCTGTGCTGCTGGGGAGTTTGTTCCGCCACTTCTTCTTCCCAGCTAAAGCACTAGGAAGTGTCGAAGGGCGGGCGTTTTGGGGGGACTGTCTCATGTAACTTTGACGTTCAAAAAGTGCTGACTCTCAGCCTAGTTTGAATAAATGACTTTTGATTTTGATTTTGAACGAACCCAGACAACGCTTTGTGAACAAAGAACATTGCATTCTTCTTAGTACTTTTCTTATATATATACGTATATAATCCTCCAGACCGTATTTCGGCCATGACGGCCAATCTCAACGGAGATGAGCCACCGGCGCGGGACATATTATAAGTGCACAAGTATGCACGCAGACACAGGGCACTCACTCTTCCTTCACTCTCATAGTCCGATGGGACGGCAATCGGATACAACTGAAGAGACATCTGGGGCAGGACCAACGTTCGACTGCCAGGACGGCCAAAATATTAAGAAGTTATTGGGTTTTCCATTATGAATTTCTTAGTTACAGCCCGGAGTTTGGAAGTTGGTGGTGTGTTACTAATCAAGATCTAAAAGGAATTTGAACATTTTTTTATAGAAGCTACAATAATTAATCTACCAATTATTATTATGTCCCAATCATAATATCTCAAAAATTCTAAATTAAAAATATAAGGCAGCAATATAAGGCACTGGTAATATAAGGCAGCCAATTTAAGGCACGGGGGTGACTTTTTCTTATAGTACTGTTCAAATTTACAGAAAAATAAGCGCTCCCAATAAATCTGGCCCCAATTGTACAAACTTTTCAAATATCAATCAAATTAATGAACAACATTATTTGTGTTTGTTTTAATCCCTTTAAAACTGGTAAACTATCTGTACGAAGCGATATTAAAAATTGTTTGGAGCAGATTCGTTTATTTCAACTGAAAGCATTCATAAATAACTAATATTGTTCACGAAACACAAATTAAATTTCACATCATCATCATCATTCATTCTCCTGCCCTATCTCCATTTATTTGGGGCGGCGCAACATGTTTTTTTCATCCACACTTCTCTATTAGTCGTCATCTCACTAGTCACGCCTTTTCGATACATCTCATAATTGACACAGTCCAACCATCGTTTCTTTGGTCTCCGCCAACTCTTATAGCAATCGACATTCACATATTTCTTTTTACACGCTTTATATTAGCTTCACTTGTATGTTTGTATGTTTGTTTGTAACCGACTCCTTATAGCGCGATTTTGACCCACTTTAAACGACCAGATTTCATTCAAACTTTGCACACCTGTCAAGGACAGATGACAATGCAATAATTTTATAAATTTGTGCCATTATCCTTGCCAGGGTTACCAGGACAGCAAAAAAACTGTCTTCGAAAACTACGCTGACATACGTCACAAACTAATTTGTGCCATTATCCTTGCCAGGGTTACCAGGACAGCAAAAAAAAACTGTCTTTGAAAACTACGCTGACATACGTCACAAACTACGCTGACATACGTCTCAAAATTCGAAACATCCTAAAAAATAGAAAATAAATTAATTTCTAAATTAATTTATATTTTAAAACCCAAAACAGGAACTTTAATTATTGTTGGATTGTTATACAAGCGAACAGTTATATTGAAGTAGGTTTTTTTTCTATACTTTAATCCAACATACTTTTATGAACATAAGCTTTTAAGTATACCTACCTTGCCTATCGGAGAAATTCTAAACATAACATAATATTACGCCCATATTTTCTGCAGGATTAAACAGAAGTATACCTACAATGCACCCACATTTCAACACTTATACATAAAATGTAAATAAAGAACAAAAAAAAAACAATTGCCGCGCCGTTTTACTAAAAGCTATTAGCGAAATACAAAAATGTTTGGAGACAACTTCCTGTATAAATATGATCGGCAAAGGAAACAAATAAAGGAATAAATTGGACTAAATGTTGCTGTAACTTCACCCCTATTTATTAGTAAGGGGGGAATTTCGTATAAAATGTTGTTCATTGCGTAAATGGTATTAGCATGACGAAGGCTTTTACTTGGGTGTTTTTTACAAGTGAATGTTAAGTACTATATAAGATAATTTTTTATCCAGTGCGGAAACTCTAACCAAGAATTCAGCATATCATTCTAGACCCCCAACGTAGAAAATTTTCGTCGGTTATGCAAAAAAAAATCTGCTGTTTCATAGAAAAATGCAATACCTAGGGGGTCAAAATGTATGGAACAGCTGATTTTTTTTGTATAACCGACGAAATTTTTCTACGCTGGGGGGTCTAGAATGATATGCTGAATTCATGGTTACAGTTTGCGCATTGGATAAAAAATTATCCTGTATATATTAAGTACCAATATAAAATTTGGTGATAGATATTAGTGACATAGTTTAAGGGGGAAGCCGCAGCAAAATTCAAATTTACTTACGTATTTATAATTTACAGGCAGAAAGACCATTTCATGAAATAAACCAATATAAATGAGATTATATGTATAAACTTGATGTTTGCCTCATTGGTCTAGTGGTCGCAAGCGCTACTGCTGAGTATTAGGTCCTGGGTTTGTTTCCCAGGTCGGGTAAAGTGTTTTTGGGTTTTTCTATCTGGAATTTCTCAGTAGCAGCCTGGAGTCTCGATTCGTGCCTGGTTGATGGCAATAGGCCCCCCTATTACATGGGACTTACACATAACACGCAAAATGTGGCTGCACTAGGTATAGGTACACCTCTGCCCCACCCTTTCGGGAAACAAGGTGTGATGTTATGTCTGTGTTATATAAACTTAGAAGTTTGTTTTGGTGGTTTTAAATAACTATATTTCTGTAAATACATATTTGTTATTCTCGCTGTAAATTGTAAGAGAATGTTGAATTTTCTTCTTCTTTAACTTGAAATATTAAAAAACTGTTGCACTCATTACAATGCCAGTCATGATGCCACAAAATAGTATCTGAGCGTTATGTCGTCGTTGCAAATTTAAAATCTCCTACGTGTAAAAAGTAACTTTTCGAGAAAAACGAAAAAAACTGTTTCCTGAAAAAGAAACTGAGGAAACATTCTTATTTTTTTTTTAGATGTAAAGTGTAAAGGACTTATAATGTATTGAGATAGAATTTGTCTTATATCAATGTGTCGTTCAGCGTATATTTATATAAATTTAATTATTTTTCTGCACATAGGAGATTTAAGTTGCAACTTTTTGTCACATAAGTGGTTTTACAGTTTATAACATCAGGCACATAGGAGTTTTCGATGGTCAATAAACATGAGATTTTATTTAAATTAGCGAATATTTTAACGATACATTAAGATATTCACATATGAGTTTTTGCAATAGGTAGGTATACAAAATCGCTTTTAAAATATATGCATAGCTCGTATTTGTGAAAATTGTTACATAGGAGATTTTAAATTTGCAACGACGATGTGTTCTTGTCAATCTGCTAACGTTTCCTTGTGTTGGAGTCAGAGAAGATAAGTTAGCTATGAAGTTTAGCTATGAAGTTTAGCTATAAAAAAACATTTCTTGGATTAAGATATTGGGACTTTCAACTTCTAATATTTTTATTCCTCAACAACTTTTCCCAATATTTCATATAAAAAAAGAAAGAAAGAAAAAGTATTTATTGGGACACGCACAGAAACTATAAAAAACAATACTTAATAAAATAAAAAATGAATTGTAAACAAAAGAAATAAATAAAAAAACAAAATTTAAAAGAAAAAAAACAGGAAGTCCTGTGCGGAGGGAGGAAGTCCTGTATTTCAGCATGATGCTGCGACATTTAAAAATAAGTATCGCAGCGCTGGTACTCTGATAGGACCCAGTGTGTATCATATCCTGAAACAGCCAGCACAATACATCAGCTTTGTTCCTTGATTCATTAAAAGTTGTGTGAATCCGGTATTCATTTAGTTTTGAAACTATTGGCAATAGTCCTGTACCGCCATAGATCGGTTACTGTTTTTAAAAACTTTTAATGAACCAACAGTCATATTGTTTCAACGTTTCGAAAACACAGCGATAACGACTGGATTGGGGACGAAAAGCATGGTATAGTGGCTAACAAGATCTCAGGTCAGCAAAGCTCACGTTGAAAACCAGCATCAGGCACTAGTAGTCAGGCATTTTTGCTCAACTGGGTCTTTTGGGGGCAGCAGCGAGGCTCACTCTAATGCCAGTTTGTCACCGCACCTTACACTTTTTAATTTGATTTTTATTTTAATTACTCTTTTTCTGTCTTTTGTGTGCCGTTTAGTATGTGCCAAATATTTTTTTTCTTTGTTTCTTTTCTTTCAAGATTTATTGAATTGCCACAGAAACGGTGCAATATATGATTCAGTTTCTTTTAAAGTGAAGACCATCTTGTTCAGATAAGGTGAGGACAATGTAGATGTGTACCTGAAATTGTCTTGTGAGGAAAGAACTACACAGATTTGGGTGGACCAGTCAGTCAGTGCAGGCATTTGTCAGAAATTGTTGAGCTACACAATTACTCAGGGACAGCCAACGCAGAACTTGAGAAGCTCAGGAGTTTATCCCAACAAAGTTGGGAAATGGCTTGGCAGATAATCTTTTCATCAGTATAAAATGAAATACTGATGGACTGAAGATTAAAAAGGCTAATGATTAATCATAAAAGTATAGAGTGTCATATTTTCGACAGACGTATTTTTGTATGAGAAAATAAGTTGAATATTTTGCCGCTTTATTTTTTGTGACCGTAAATTGACAGCAACGGGCGCGGTTCCATCGGAAAATGAGCGAGGCAGGCGGTGCATGAATAAAAAGTAGGTTGTGTAGGGAAACATATGAATAAGAAATAAATAGGAGTCAGATTCGTATATGCGATTCCGAATCCGAAGCAAAAACGCCTTTAACTTTTATTTTATTTTTAGCTTTTTATTACAGAAGAAACACAAATACAAACTGAAAATTTCAACTGTTTACCTATTACGTTTCTTGAGATACAGCGTGCTGTCAGACATACGGAAAATCAGACAGACAGTGGAGGCTTAGGCTTATTTTATGGTTACAGTTTTCAAGGTGACACATTTCTGGATACATTCATCTTTTACCAGTGATGATTATGAAGCACAAATCAACCTGCTTTCCTTTATGACAGGCTATTTAAATGATCTATCTTTGGCATGTTTACTAAAAATCTATTTTCCTTTTTTTCTTTTCTTTTTTTCTTGTATAGCTTTAACCAATACGAGAGAATCTGAACCGAATACAGTGCAGTTGCGATTTCAAACTAACTAGATGAGGCTAATAACAATATTTTACACAAATGTACAGCAGTGTGACCTGACCTCTGCAATCCAATCAGATTGGACGCCAATAAGGACCATTTTACATAAATATTTGGACAAATAACCTTCGCTCATTTTACAATATGACCATAGCTTACCAGATTATCAACATCACTTTGGCAGAGTGACATCGCGTAATTTAATATAGCTTTTTAAGGATTAAAACCGTTTGTTGCATGTACGGAAGGTTTGTTTTTTTTAATTGCTTTTATTTCCTGCAAAGTTGTTGTGGATTTATGTGCTTGGCTATGTGGGACGTAATGATAAAGTGACAATGGCCTTAAATGAATTTTCGACATGAACCCTAGCACTGCAGAACTATGTCTAGCTAAGTTTTAAAGTAAAATTCTTTAAAAAGCTATTTATTCTCCTTTAAAGCTCATCATCTGCCTAGCCTTTTTCCCAAGTATATAGGGATCGACGTCAAGTCTTACCGGATGTAGCTGAGTATCAGTATTTTATATGAAGCGGCTGCCTGTCTGTCCTCCGCAACTCAATAACCGGGTAATATGATGGGTATCATATTATTTGGTTAAGACTGGTGGTCAGACTGTCGGACTCCTGACGACCCGTAACGACTGTCAAAGATCTAAAAATGACAGCTGTGGCTGATAAAAATTATGGATTTCATTACTTTCTTTTCTCTTTTTACTACTACTGAACTAATAACAAATCTACTAAACTAATAACAAATCTACACTGCAAAACTATGTCTAGCTAAGTTTTAAACTAAACTTACTGTATAAAAACCTTCTTGTTGTCCTATAGATGTTGGCCAAGCAAAACTTTTCTTTTTAACTGACTTCAAAAAAGGAGGAGGTTATCAATTCGTCTGTATTTTTTTTTAAGCTGGTGCTTCCCGAATGGTCCCATTTTAATTTGGTTCCATTCGGACAATGGGATCCATGTGAAAACCATATAAGTCTTAAATTTGCATTAAGTATTTGCGCGACAAATGAACGAATAACGCGATTAGATTACTGCGGGTATCAACCATAACTAAAAAGTTAAAAATAAAAACTTTTTACAAAAAAAATAACAACCGACTTCCTTAAAAAAACACTACAAAGTCAAAAATAACTTTAATTTCGGAAGTCGGTGGCAAAAAAACCTTAAATGCAGTTCCTAAGACACCGAATTCCGAAATTAAAGTTATTTTTTACTTTGTAGTGTTTTTTTAAGGAAGTCTGTTGTTATTTTTTTTGCAAAAGTTTTTTTTTTAAATATCTTTAAGTGCTTACAAAAAAGGGTCCCAGCATTATTCCGAGAACAAATTAATGCGATGTGCTGAGATACTTTAACTTGTTGTGCATTAGGTATAGTTTGTGGACAAGGAAAACCTTTAAAATCTTGAGAGGGTTTTATTTAGCCAATAAAGTTTTGGTTAAACACTCGCTTCCGAAGATCTAAACTTGCTGATCTAAATTGGTTATTCTTTTTAGATTGATCAATTTCAAGAAGTTTTTAGTCTTTGATTAAATCTTAACATCGTTTAAAACAAAGTCGCTTGCCGTGTCTGTACGCTTAGATCTTTTAAAATCGGCAACTGATTTCAATGCGGTTTTCATCTAAAAACAGAACGATTCAAGAGGAAGGTTTATATGATATGCGAAGCCGCTGGAAGAAGCTCAGTCAAAATTATACATTATAACAACTTCTATATTTTTAAAATAAAATTGTAGTAACAATGGTTCCTAAAATTATATAGTCGTGTAAAAAACTGAGTCCAATGACCATTTAAAGCTCCTCCTAAATTAAACAGTATTTGCGTTTCTTCTCTAGTTTTCCATACACTGTTTTTTTTTGTAGTTGGGAAATCATCAAATGACCGAATCTCCCGCTCTGGGTGGAGCGAAAGGGCGTGACCAGACTTTACCTGACTAAAACCCACCCGTGTTCCTTCAGTTGCCCATATGCCAGGGCCACAGTACCTCTTTCAAACTAATCTCACGACCCTGGCAGGTTCCATACACTGTCCGGCCGTGTTCGAGATGAACTTCACACGTCACCAACCTATCGTTGAAGAAATCGCCAAAAAGTAAGTTATTCTTTTTTATACGCTTTATATTAGCTTCACTTGTATGTTTGTATGTTTGTTTGTAACCGACTCCTTATAGCGCGATTTTGACCCACTTTAAACGACCAGATTTTAATAATTGCAATAATTTCATAAATTTGTGCTATTATCCTTGCCAGGGTTACCAGGACAGCAAAAAAACTGTCTTCGAAAACTACGCTAACATACGTCACAAACTACGCTGACATACGTCTCAAAATTCGAAACACCCTAAAAAATAGAAAATAAAGAATAGTTTAAAAAAACTAAAAAACATGCTTCCATTGAAAACCAAACTAAAAAGTACAAAATAATGGAAAAAAAGCATGGGGTGCCTGATATCAATAAAAAAATACCTTAAAAAGCACCGCACTTTTCAATGGAAGCGGGTTATTTAGTTTTTTTTTCAATATATTGTGCTTAGTTTAGTCTGTGATATTCCTGTGCGGTGAAGGAAAACATCGCGAGGATACCGGCATGTCTTAGAACCACAAGTTCGAAGACATGTGACATCTACCAACCCGCACTGGGCCCGCGTGGTACATTATGGCCCACTCCCTCTCACCGAGTGGACGCCTGTGACCCAGCAGTGGGAACATTATAGGCTGCTAATGATGATGATAATTATGCCTGTGTGAGTCAAACTATATCCTTTTTCTTTCTTCCTGGAATATAACAGGACGTAATATGCAGGTTGAATTTTGTGACTGTATCACTACCAGAGGTGCATGTGCATAGCTGGGGTCGCAGATAAGTCATTTGGCGATATAAAATTCAAATCGTTATTTATTTGTGTACATAAATAATATATTATATTATTTATGTACACACAGTAAAATACAGAGCGATAAGGCATAGTAATAGAATTGAGTACAAAGGTACTGCTTATTTCTTAAGAAATTTCTTCCAGCAGACCTGCGAAAGGAGAAATGAAAAAGAAATGTAGGCAATAGTGTGTGAAAACAAGAAGAGAAAATATGAATATGTGAAGTCCTAAACTAAAATATATAATACTTATACATATATAATGCAAGGAATTAACATATAGTTAAATAAATATATAACGCTAAAATATATAAATACACAAAATTATTTGGAAAGGTAATGCTCTTTTACTCGACGTTTGAAAAGGGAAATAGTTTATAAGTTTCGAATTGTAGGCGGATGTGAGTTCCACAATCTTACAACATGAACAGAGAAGAAATAAGATATGTATGTTTTGACACACATAAGCTGATTAATAAATAAAATATAAAATAAATAACTTAGGACAACCAACACACCGTTATCTGATCCCAAACTAGGCAAAGCCTGTACTATGGTAACCAGACAACTGATAAATATACTAATATATTTCTAAATACATACATATTATAGATAAATTACACCCAGACACAGAACAAATGATTGTGCTCATTACACAAAGATTTGTCCTGGGTGGGAATCGAACCCACGACCTCAGTCTTTGCAGTCAGGGCCACTAACCACTAGAGACTAGACTAACAGGCCAGTAAAAAATTGTTTATATGATTATTACCTTTTTAAACCTACCGTATTCTGACTCTGCCAACATTTGGATTATTCAATCTAAACTCCTTTAAAAAATCACAATATAACCATGTCTGTTTAAATCCACCAAGACATGTTTTATCTGTAATTTAAGAGCGGTGGGATCCCGCCAGGAATTTGCCTTGTTCCAAAAATAGTATGGCACTCGTCTCTGACCTCATACCAAGCAAATAAGAACAGAAGGACCACCTGAGGAACACAGAGTATTATCAGCAGCCTATAATGTTCCCACTGCTGGGACACAGGCCTCCGCTCAGTGAGAGGGAGTGGGCCATTATCCACCACGCGGGCCCAGTGCGGGTTGGTAAATGTCACATGTCTTCGAATTTGTGGTTCTATGACATCCCGGTTTCCTGACGATGTTTCCCTTCACCATTATGAGAGCAGTGGTAGTGAAATAATTTTCACAAAGTAAAGCGCCTGCTTGGGTTCGAACTCACGACCTGTAACTCGTAAGTCGCGGCTGTTACCACTGGGCCACCACTGCTCTCAACACAGAGTATGAAGCTACTGAATTTAATAAGCTGGTGAACTCACTTAAAAAAAAAGCGCTATGTTTTTTTTTTTTTGTTTGTTATATTGGCAATAGAAATATTCATTGTGAAATTTTGAACCGTCTACCTATTACGGCTCATGAGATGCAGCCCGCTGATAGACAGACGAACGAACGTATGATGGCGCACAGGGGAGGCTTAGTAATAGGGCCCCGTTAGCACCCTTTGGGTACGGAACCATATAACGGTCGAGGTTCTCAATTCTTTAGAATAATTTTAAAATAGAGACTTATTCTAACAAAGTCTATATCCACCTGTATAGATATAGAATAAACCAACTCGGCAGTTCAATTTTTATTAGTAAGTAACTAATCATAATTAAACTGAAGTATTTATTTTTTATTTAATTCTTTAAGCACACAAATGTATAGAGGCGGACTCAATGCCATAGGCATTATTTCAAGTAACCTAAATTTGCCGGGTGCTACTTGATTTGTTTGGAGTGGGTTTTCTGTTCGACGGTGTCGAGTACCACCTGGCCATATGGCTACAGAATTTTGCATAAAGATGAGACCTGCTGTTGAAAGTAATAAGAAATTTAATAAGGTGCGCTGTAAATTCGTTTATATTGTGAAGCGTGTCTTTGGTGGTGGGTAGCGATGTAACCTCCAGGTCGGGGTTAACTTTGTAAGCTATTATTACCGATTTCAGAGCGCAGTTTTGGGTTGTTAAAGATTGCTGGAGTACTGTTTTAAGGTTATTCATATTAAGGAGGAGTGAATATGTTTTTAAGTCATGTGTACTTCCATATACCTAACGTAACACCAAAATGTATGGTAAAAGAATAAAGGTTCTCGAAACACAATGCTGCGCTCCAAAATAAAGAAAGTTGACTTGACCCAAAAAGCTGTCCATCTTAAATAGATGGACTGGGCAGGATAAGGCTTCCGCATTCCAGACAAACTGTGGGCCCCACATCGCAATTAACTGGTGCCCTGAGACAGTGAGGCAGGGTCGAGGCAGACCACGTAGGAGATGGCGGGTCGAACTGGATAGGTTCCATCAAAACTGAAAGGAATGTGCGCGGGCTCGCGAATGAAAGAATTGCTGGGAAGCCAACAAGGAGAAGTCATCATCATTTCAGCAATAAAACGTCCACTGCTGGACTTAGGCCTCCCCCAATTTGGGGGGCTTTGCCATAATCGCCACGCTTGGCAGAGAAGGCGCTTGGCAAGGAGAAGTACAATGCAGGTAACTAAGAAAAAGCTATTTGACGATACACAGTGAAGTGAATCACAGCTAAATGATCCTTAATAAAATGTATAATGTTAGATAATTAGGTACTTCAAATAAAAGTTATCTATACAATCCTAATAAGTATTGTAGTTTTGTAAGTTGTATCTTTGATTAAAAATTTACTCTGTTTTGGGACTTGGCTGTTTTCAGTAGAATCATCCACTGAGGATTTTAAACTGTAATCGTTTTTTATTAGAAGAGGTCTTTACTCTACAGTGGTATAACTTTTATATTATAATAATTGATAGTCTTCTGGGGTAAACTAAATTTAAATATATCTACATAATTTTAACTCACTATTCTGTGAGTGTAATACGAGGCCAGTGAACTAACTATGATAGACTACCTAAATAATAAACTACCTACATTTACAAGGTATCTGAGGCCTTCCACCTAATACTAAAATAACATCTTATTACAAAATCCTTCGTAGGTAGGTAGTCTAACGATTTCAGTGGTCGGTTTGAAGTCGGTTTATGTTTCTAGAAATTATTACATGCTAGAGCTTAAAATTTTCAGTTTATTAAACTAAAATTACGTTGGTGTTAAAGTTATAATAAACAGCATACATAATATTGAAATGAGCGCAGCTTCTTCAGTGTACTAAAATATTTCTATACGTAACAATATTCGTGCACGTATATAAACTAGGTGTAACATCGCAATATTTAACAAACTATTAAATTAGGTACTCAATATAATATCAATGTAGACTTCTGAAGACAGACTTTTGGGAAAACTAACCTATAAACTTTGCGACGTGGCCGCGCATAATATATAATTCCATTACGTTTCGTTACAAAACCAGTACTTCAACAGGAACGGTCAAAGAAGTTATTTTTAAATTTCACTAGGTACATGATACAAACATAGTTTGAGGAAAATCACATACCTACTTTAAATTCTATTTCAGTATTCTATATCACTACAAAATTATATTTGGAAATAATGATAATATCGTTCATGATATCAAAGGATGCATTAAGAAAACTTCCACGAGTGGCTATGCCTACTTTACAGACATCCTGGACCCCTGGGCAGTCAGCCACGCCACCGTATTTTTTTACACACTAATACTTTTACCACAGCATGCTTATCATAATCAGCATATAATAGTGTTGCAAAGAACTCGAGTGCTCGAAACATAATTTTAAAGACTCGATTCAATTATGCAAGACTCAGTGTGCTCAAAAGGCTCGGAGGCTAGAGTTAAGCCGAGCCCAAGTCATTCTCGAGTCTAAAAAAGGGACTCGAGTTGTAAAAAGAACTCGAGTCTTAAAATGAACTCGAGTCTTCTAGCTCATCATTCGAAAAAAGTCGAATAACTCTTCAGATTTTTTTGTACGCAACGTTACATCATAACCACTAATTTGAATTTATTGCTTTCTTTCAAGTCTTTTCGAATGATGAGGTTCAAGTTTCATCTTCATGCTCCGAGTTTTTTTTCAAGACTCGGGTTAATTTTAAGACTCGAGTCCTTTTTAAGACTCGAGCCCATTTTTAAGACTCGAGTTCTTTTTAAGACTCGAGTCTTTTTTAAGACTAGAGCCCTTTTTAAGACTCGAGTACTTATCTGTAGACTCTGAGCCTTTTGAGCACATTGAGTCTTGCATAACTGAGTCAAGTCTTTAAAATTAAGACTCGAAGACTCGAGTCCTTTGCAACTGGAGCCTATAATGTTCCAACTCCTCTTCTTAGTGAGAGAGAGTGGACCGTTAACCACCACACGGGCTCAGTGCAACTTATTAGTAGTAGTTAGAGTAGATCCTGGCATAAAGCATTCGCAATTACCCATATTTGCCCATCATCATCATTTCAGCCGAAAGACGTCAACAGTTGAACATACGCCTCCAAATTGGGGGGGTTTGCCATAATCGCCACGCTTGGCAGGCAGGTTGGCGATCGCAGTATGGTGTTAAAATGCATAGAGAATGCTGCTGCACATTCTCTGGTAACTCACTTAGTCGCCTGATACGACATCCACGGGAAGAAATTGTATGGTGCTATTCTTTACGTACGGCTCTATACGGATCGGAAAGAAATATTTGCCCATACAAAAGAGAATACTTAAATGTCTATGTTAAAATTCTAGCTCGTATATTATCACAGAATGCACGTAGCAAGGTAATTTTTCATGTCCAACACACTTCGCCGTCTTGTCACATAGTGCGCGTACATGAAATTGATGATAGCCCGTAGATGTTGTTTCAAGTCGACACATTGTGTGATGGTGTGTTGCGAGATTGATATCCGGGAATGTATGGTTGTGTTTATCAACGATTTGTTAGATTACTAACAATGTTTGATGCCCTGGATTATGTATAGCTAAGCTAATAAAGTAGTTCAGACTGCCTCGTCTGTATAAAGATCGTGGTAACGTAGGTTAACTGAGATTGAAGTGAGCAGTCTATAGCGTTAATCCCTGACTTCTGCCGATCTATGGTATAATAATATACTTCGCCAAGTAGCATTTCGAGACACAGTGATCACGTGACATGACACCAGTCTACGTCATCATTATCAGCCTATATTGTTCCCACTGCTGGGACACAGGCCTCCTCTCGGTGAGAGAGAGTGGGCCGTAACCAACCACGCGGGCCCAGTGCGGGTTGGTAGATGTCACGTCTTCGAATTTTTGGTTCTAAGACATGCCGGTTTCCTCACGATGTTTTTCTTCACCGTTTTGAGAGCAGTGGTGATGAAATTATTTACACAAAATTAAGCGCTTACCTGGGTTTGAACCCACGACAACACACATTACATATACCATCCATACCATTACCATTTACGTATTTTTTTTTATTACGTATTTTCTCTCACATATATGTATAGTAAATGTAAACTGGAAGAGCGGAGCCACCTACTACAAGCAAATCTGTGCTTAAAAGGTGACTCCAATGTGAACAATGTAATTAACATAATTGATGAAATAAACATTTTTTTTATTTTTTTATACCAGTTTACATTCGTAAGTCGGGGCTGATACTACTAGGCTACCAGTGTTCTCCTACTACGTCCACGTCATCACCGCTTTTTAACCAGTCATGTGTATTATAATTCCTCAACCGCCTTTAAGTCTCCCCGCAGATGGACGTGACGCGACAGCGTGGCGCAACTGTTGACATCTGACATAGGAGCATTTGTCATATTTAAAAAATGTTTGCATTCTAATCTCAGTCTGAATCTGTCAATAGTACCACTAATTTACATATGTGCATTTTTGTCAACTTTTTATTTTATTATTTATCAAAGTTTTTAATCGCACAGGCGGATCACCTGCTAAACTAAACACACACCCATAAAAACTACGAAAAACTAAATTTCCTAAAGAAAGTAAAAAAGAAACTGAAAGTCCTGTACGAGGCCAAAAGGCTCTTATCTCAGCATGATGCTGCGACATTTAAAAAAAAGTGACGCTGTACATTTTGGGGTGTAATTAAATAGCTTACTTTTTAACTGCCTCGTTTTGTTTGTCTCGTTTTGACTGCCTCGTGGATCTAGCGGTCACAAGTGTTTCTGCTGAGCATGGGTTCTATTCCCAGGTCGGCATCTGAAATTTGTCAGTAGTAGCCCGGAGTCTGGATTCGTGCCTAGTCGATGGTAATAAGCTTGCACCCTATTACATGGGATTTAAAAATAAATGACGAAACATGTGTGTACTATTATACAGGATATTTATGATTATATCTATATATTTATTATAATAAATTGTATCTGTATTTTACACCAGTGACAGCCCCATTTTTATGTCCACGCAGTCACTGTCCATTCCAAGGTTGCCTGGAAGAGATCGCAGAAAGCGATAAGGCCGCCCATTGTATGTTTTTTTTGTGTGTTAAATGTTCTTGTTATTATGTATTTTCTGGTGTACAATAAAGCATATATAAATAAATAAATAAATACTACACCACTATTCTCAGCCCTTTGCGGAAACATGGTGAGATGTTATAATTATAAAATAGCCTAGCCGTATTGTGATGCTAAAATGTACGTCTGGCGTATCTTGGTCCCGCTACAACATGTAGTCGTTCAGCCAATTCTAATCTAGTTTGTGGATCGACACAAACTGCATCAGATAGAATAACTTATCACCTACCTATCATATCCAAAATAAATAAAATGTAATAAGAAAAAGGTGCTAAATCGAGAATTATTACAAACATCGCGAAATGTAATGAATCCTTTGAGTTGACTCATCATTTTATGACGGCTGATAAAGAAATAAAATTTCAGCATTTTTTTTATTATATTTTAACAACATTGTAAGCAGTCAATAAATCCGACCCGAACCCCATGAGTATGACCCCGCTTTGACCCTTATAATATTTATGTCCGATCAAAAAAGGATGGAATCGATTTCATAAAAAAAAAGGTTTTATTGAATGCAAAAAAAGTGCCGAAGGGAGTCCGATTGAACCATAAATATGGATCAGTTTTTATTTTTGGTAACACTGAACCGATGTTTCGGTTTCTCGTAATGAGTGCACTGAACTTTGAATATTTAAAGTGAGTTCAATTCCAGGTTCAAGCAAAAAGTTTAATCGGATTCGGTTTTGTTTTTCGCTAAATGTGTCATCAGTAGGTATCGCTCTTGGAAACTGGATTTCGAATGTCGAATAACAAAAGGAAAGCAAATATAAAAGGGAGATATACAAAAGTTTCAAATTTCGATCTGATAAACTGATGATTAAAAATGTACATTAGGAAACGACGCGATTTGACGTGGACACATTATCAGTCACAATCTGAATAATGTTGAAGGATATTGCAATCGTGGTACAATGCATAGAGAACGCTGCTGACCATTTAGAGAATGTAAGTCCCTTAGTCGTCTTTGACGACACCCACGGGAAGACTAATGGGACAGTGCTATTCTCTACATCTGGCACTGCACGGAACTGTCTCACTATTATTACTAATACTAAAATTGACTGCAAATGTGCATTGGAAATACAATCCATTGAATAAGCATTTTATTGACTAGCCTGTTAGTCTACTGCAGCCTTTCCCTTTTTGTGTAGAAAAGACTGTGGGGTGTGTAGACTCTACACAACGCCCCCATTTTTTTTCTGGGTCACTTACCACCACCCTTTAGGCCCGCAGCGCCCACAAGTGGGGCGTTATCGCCCACTTTGGGAAAGGCTGGTCTAGTGGTTAGTGACCCTGACTGCTAAGACTGAGGTCGTGAGTTCGATTCCTACCCAGGACAAATCTTTGTGTGATGAGCACAATCATTTGTCCTGTGTTTGGATGTAATTTATCTATAATATGTATGTATTTAGAAATATATAAGTATGTTTATCAGTTGTCTGGTTACCATAGTACAGGCTCTGCCTAGTTTGGGATCAGGTAACGTTGTATTGGTTGTCCTAAGATATTATTATTATTATTTTGTGAATCACTTTCAACGTTTTTGTTGATGTCTAATCTAGTTGTGAGAAAAGAGTGAGAAAAAGAAAATTACCTATAATATTTCAAGTAGGCTGTATTTAGACATTATACGGAGTAAAAAATATAAGTAGTTTCCGTGTCTAGTTCAGAGGGGTAACTGCGTAACTTGCTATCAGTAGGAATTGGTTTCATATTGATAGTTAAACAACATTAATTGCGTTATTTACGTTGCTGAGCCGACAATTTATTCGAAGAAATGATGCAATGGTTTAGAAATAATCTTCAATCCCTTTCAGATTCTGATAAACAGTGTGTTTCGCAATTAGGGTGCAGGATTCTAGTGTAATCATTGAATAGATGTTTCTGTGTTCAAAAGTAGGAAGTGGATGATGAGTTTTAGATCGCTTCCAGCGGTGTTTTAAGCAGGAGTCCTGGGGACGACCAGCATCCGCCAAATATTATGCTAGTAGGAAAGGGCTGCGCACAAAACCTCAACAATTGAGCTACTGATATCTGCTCTATATGCTATGTATGCCAGAGTTACCTAAGCATAAAATATGTCTTAATCAGCCTTGTGTTCTTGACAGACACAGAGAGCTCTTTATAGGAAGCTAGTTTGGCTGTAGCAGGAGTGTAAAGTTCAGGTTTTTTCAACAAAAATAAAAACACTTAATACTTTTGAAATGGCTTATAGTAACAATTTCGTTCCCACTGCTGAGACACAGGTCTCCTAAATGTGAGACTGGCGAAATGTGGGTATACTTAATAGGTGGACCTCCGCTTAATAGACGTGATATTTGGCTGTACCAATCAATATTTGATCACCCTATATTGTTCCCACCGTTCGATTTTTGAAAAATCTGTTAACTTTATTTTTGTTAATATATTATGTATTTTTTGCTGTATTATTTTGTGTGCCTTTTGAGTTTGTGCTAAATAAATGTATTTTTTTTCTTTCTTCTGTTGCCAGGAATTGCATTTTACTCGTGCATTTTGTAAAAACTATCTGGAATTTTTCAAATATAGGTATTTTCGGTGTTATCTCATCAGGCCGCACCTACTCAGATTCCTACTTTTCGCCCTGCATATCATCATCAGCCTGTAATGTTCCCACTGTTGGGACACAGGCCTCCTCTCTCCCAGAGGGAGCGGGCTGTTACCTTCTATGTGGGCCCAGTGCGGTTTGGTAGATGGCACGTGATTTCGATTTTTTTTTTATCCTTCGACATGCCGGTTTTCTCACAATGTTTTTCTTCACCGTTTTGAGAGCAGTGGTGATTAAATTATTTACACAAAGTAAACCACTTGCTCAGGTGCGAATTTGTTAGTCGGGGTCATTAAAACGGCCACCAGAGCTCTGCACCAGAGTTAAATATTAAAAAAAATTTATTAATAATAAAATGGTACCGTACTTGACCAATTTTACCTTAGGTTTCCTTGTATCGAAATTAACATTAACTATGGGGAAAACACATAAAATCCCATAAAACGCCGGAAGGAGCTAATCGTTGTAACATGAGCGTATAATTTTACATTGTAAATCATGTTTCTCTCTCTAATATTAAGTCTTCGCGCATAAAATTGCCTCCAAATTGCTGCAGTTGTTTTGTTTTTCATTGCATGTTATTATGTACTTTTAGTGGTAAATGGTGGTTTAAAGTGACTTCTGAAACTCAAAAGTGCGGTCTCAACTAATGAGTAATGGTCAGGAAAGAGCTTAGAAGTCGCATATTCAAATGAAATTAACGATGTAGAGACCAACATACTTTTTAATCATCTCAAGAGTACTGATCACCTTATTTCTCAAGAAAACTTTAGTCAGCGAACAGGGCAAGTGGATTTTAATCGTATCAAAACCAAGCAGTGGCTACGACCCACACACCTTTCCGAAATTGCTACTTAACATTCCAAAAGTTCCGGTTCTCTAAAATTCAACACCCACAGTCAAAGTCACTAACGTCAATATCAAAGTTGCCAGCACTAAAAACGGTAAAATAAAGTAAACCGTCACTGGCAACTGGATCATTAAAAAAATAAGCGTTCTACTTATGAATAGTCAAAAAAAATTATGCGCCACGGACTTCGCTTCGAAATTCAATTTTAAAACGTTTGTAGGTACGTTTCCGTCGCAGTAACACCTGCATGCGAAGTACTCTGCAATCTCGCTGCGACTTTAGGACACGAGTACATTGACGGAAAATCGCTGATGACGTTTGAAGCAAAAGCGCTTACGTTAAGCTTTTAAGGCTGGGGTACAATAGCGGTAATTATTTGTTTTATATATTTATATAATGCTAGTAGACCCCGTGATGCGAACACGCCAAAATAAGTAAGATTATTGATGTTACACTATAGATAAACTTGAAACTAGAAGTTATCTAGAACCTTCGGATCACAAATTATTTTGTTCTGAATCGAGAAATCTGAGCTCAACATCATTCTTTTACCTTTATCCCAATTTAGTTGGGGTCGGCGCAACATGATAATTTTTTTAAGACACAGCGTCCAAAGATACAGGATCTTCCTAGTTTAGGAGACATGGCTCTAATTTACTTAATAACAAATATGTGTAATCAAACTTGTGTCAAGATGTTCTTTTGCTAATAAATATCATAATTAATTATTTCTTCCATATTTCTCTATTAGTCGTCAATTTCGTAGTCACGCCCTTTCTAGCCATAATTTATTTAACACAGTCCATCCATCATTTTTTAGTCTTCCTCACTTAAATGGTCTTCCCTTTCTATATCTTCTTCATTCTCAAATTTTTCCTCTTAACATTATCCTCATTGACCTCTGCAATCAATAGGGTTCAATTTCACATATTTTCGCGAAATCCTGTATTTTAATAGTATGTCAAAAAGTATAATAAGTAAGTATGTCAAAGCCACTGATGCCAAAGAATGACCTAAAGCCAGCCACTAATAAAGTTTGTCCTCTGATAACAATTTATAGCACTCAATCCGTCTTAATGATTTATTTGTTGGTCGTTACCAAGTTTTATGGCTATTGTTTCACAATTAACACGGCTATTACAGCCATGTTTTATTTATATTAGTTTTAGATACAGTATTTTTTTAAGTTAATTGAGGAACGGAAATAGCAGCTATTCGTTTTTTTTTTTTGACTAAATATTTGGTCGTTAATACGACATGTACTTGTTTTTAGAGCTATTTATGAAGACGTTTTAACTAAATAATTTCTCCCTTTGCGTAACGACCCTTATCTAAATCCAACGCTTCTAACTTTTTTTTGTCCAAAGTGATTAATTATAGGTAGGTACACGATTTAATATCTTTTCAGCAGGAGATAATTTTTCTACAACCGAAGCAGAACGCTGACGCAAAAATAGTGTTATCAAGATGCAGAAGAAGCATTTTAATTATCTTTCTACATTAGGTACTTCACATTTCGAAATAAAATCACATGCTTCAATATTCTTAATTACACACGCAGATATGCACTAATCTTAAAGTCTGACAATTCAGTAACCTCAAAATAACTTTGGATTATATAATTTTTAGCGGCAGTTCCGATTCAAGAAAAGAAAAAACCGGCCAAGTGCGAGTCGGACTCGCGCACCGAGGGTTCCGTACAAACCTGCAGGTCATCATCATCATCATTCGTCATCATCGTTTATGAAATGAAATGTTTTTTTTTTTTAATTTTTATATTTGTGTTGACTGAATGAAAGGTAAATTGTGGTTTACGATTTATGACGTATTAAAAAAAAACTACTAACTAGATCTCGTTCAAACCAATTTTCGTTGGTAGTTTTCATGGTAATGTACATCATATATTTTTTTTAGTTTTATCATTCCCTTATTTTAGAAGTTACGGGGGGGGGACACACATTTTACCACTTTGGAAGTGTCTCTCGCGCAAACTATTCAGTTTAGAAAAAAATGATATTAGAAACCTCAATTTCATTTTTGAAGACCTATCCATAGATACCCCACACGTAAGGGTTTGATGAAATTTTTTTTTGTGTTTCAGTTCTATGTATGGGGAACCCCAAATATTATTGTTTAAAAAAAAAATGATATTAGAAACCTCAATATCATTTTTGAAGACCTATCCATAGATACCCCACACGTAAGGGTTAGATGAAAAAAAAAATTTTGAGTTTCAGTTCTATGTATGGGGAACCCCAAATATTATTGTTTTTTTTCTATTTTTGTGTGAAAATCTTAATGCGGTTCACTGAATACATCTACTTACCAAGTTTCAATAGCACAGCTCTTATAGTTTCGGAGAAAAGTGGCTGCGACATACTCGGACAGACAGACAGACAGACAGACAGACAGACATGGCGAATCTATAAGGGTTCCGTTTTTTGCCATTTGGCAACGGAACCCTAAAAAGCTTGTAAAAGAAAATATAGTCAAGATTCAACAAAATAAGATGCGTTTTTACACTATGTATTATCAATCTATCAGCTTTGTGCCAAATTGTCAGGCGTCCTGCCGCCTGTGTGATTAGGTTTACCCTAGTACAGTTTAATCAAAGTATTAATAACCTAATTCTTTTCTAATATTATATTATATAGTTACGCGGGCGAAGCCGCTGGCAAAAGTGCCTGTGACTTCGCCCGCGGAAAGTCAGGAATCATCCCACGGGAACAACGTATTACCGATACAAAAAGTATCCTTACATTATTAATATTATCCAAGTTACAAACTATATGTGTGCCAACTTTCATCTAAATCTGTTCAATCGTTTTTGCGTGACTGACTAAAAAACCTCCAAACATCCAAAGTTTCATCATCATTTTATTCACATTTTATAAATATGAATAGAATATTGCCAGTTAGAGTTTTTGAATTAATATTCATTTATTACTCAGCCTCTAGTACATACCAACAGACCGTCGTTCTGAACACACACAGCTCGTCTGTAAACTAAGGATACCCCTCAGATTTTTTTAGTAAAAGGAAACTTGCTTTAGTTTGCTAATACTTCGCTCGTGTACACCACTCTCAACAATTGTAACTGTTCACTTAAACGCGGAATGATTTTGTATCGAGAAAATTCTCAGTGAATTTTCACATCGAGACGTTCGTGTACCGGTCTGAACCATTATTGGATATTGGAGTTTTATTAAATTCAGCTTCTACTGTAATGTTGATAGCTTGGAACAGCTTTTTCAGACCAGCTGTTGGTAATGACGACTGAAGATTGGATTGAAAATATTTGAAGTGAGAAATGATATTGTTATGATCTCGAATTTGTAATATTGGTTCGTGGTAGTGCATAGTAAGTAAGAACGGTGATGACCCAGTGGTAACGGCCGCAAGTTGCGAGTTGTAGGTCGTGGGTTCAATCCCAAGCATAAACTTTCCTTTATGTAAATGATTTCATCACCACTCCACTCAACATGATGAAGGAATACAGCATCATCATCTGCCTAATCTTTTCCCAACTATGTTAGAGCCGCCTTCCAGTTTAACCGGATGCAGCTGACTACCAGTATTTTACATGGAGCGACAGCCTATCTGACCTCCACAACTCAGTTACTGGGTGATACGATACCCCTTGGTAAGACTGGTTGTCAGAATTTCGAGCTTTTGATGACCCGTAACGACTGCCAAAGATCTACAACTGACGTCCGGAACTAAAATGGCTTAACGTGCCGTGTGTAAACGTTGAAGGAATACATGGTGGTGAACTAACCTGAACTGGACCCGCGTGATAGAATCTGGCCCACTCCCTTTCTGTGAGAGGAGGCCTGTGTCCCAGTGGGAATATAATAGACTGATTATGAATGCATAGTAAATTTCTAGTGCCGTGGCTGGGAGCTTAACGAACCTACTCTTTGATTAAGGAATTAATAAGCGTGAGGGGTAGGTACCTAATTAATGCAGGCGTCTTAGTCTGCACGTTGCTTGTTTATTCAATGTGTTCGACTGTCTACATTTAAATTATCTTTGCCGTTTAATATTTCAGACCATTGTGTAACCAATTTTAACAATTAACAGTCTGTCAAAGGTAGACTCTTAAAGGTTGCCGCAGACAGCACGAAAACTTCATGGAAATTCATCTACTAGCGTCGAATCTCGCTGTCCCGTTGCGTCGGTCTTCGTGAGCCTTAAGGTTTCACTTTATGAAGAACATATTATAAGATCTCGTTGGTCTACTGGTCGAAAGCGCTACTGCTGAGCATGAAGCCCTGGGTTCGATTCCATAGTGTACAGTGTTAGTGGGTTTTTCCAAAAGGATTTTTTCAGAAGCAGCCCAGTCTCGTTTTTTGCGTGGTTGGTGGCAATAGGCTCTTCCCCTACAAATAATCTATGATTTTATTTCTGTAATTAGGTACAAACACTTTTACACGTATACATATTTTTTAAGGCTCAAAGTCACCCAAAGAGCAATGGAGAGGGCTATGCTTGGAGTTTCCCTACGCGATCGAATCAGAAATGAAGAGATCCGTAGGAAAACCAAGGTAACCGACATAGCCCGAAGAATTGCCAAACTTAAGTGGCAGTGGGCAGGGCACATTGCTGCTGAGCACATTGCGGCTCAGCAGCAACGGATGGCCGATGGGGTCGGAAGGTTCTGGAGTGGCGACCGCGTACTGGAAGACGGAGCATTGGAAGGCCTCCCACAAGATGAACTGATGACCTGGTGAAGGCCGCAGGAATACGTTGGATGCGAGAAGCACAGAATAGTTCGAAGTGGCGGTGCTTGGGGGAGGCCTATGTCCAGCAGTGTACGTCTTTCGGCTGAAATGATGATGACATATTTTTATGTATTACATGGGACCGACACATAACTGACTAAATCTGTAAAAAATGTACATGTGCACCTCTGCTCAAACCGTTGTGATTACATGCATGATGGTATGTTATGTTAAAAAAACTCTGACGGTTCAATTCACGTTACAACTTCTTCCAAAAACAGCTACAATACATCAACACCATTACGAATCACAATACAATACAGCATAACATTGACGTCATCAATAAGGTGACTGTCCACCTAACTAGCACTCGCTTTGCATGCTAATAGTTGGGTCGCATACTATAGCTTATTGCCCGGAGCAATTTCCTTAATGTTCCATTGAAAATGCGGCTAGGACTGCCGAGGAGTTAATTTATAAGGAAACGTTCCTATTACGCGATCTTAGGGTAAGAACTTACGGATCGAAAGAGTTACCGTGGCCCTCACAGAGGCAACTGAAGGAACACGGGTAGGTTTTAGTCAGTAAAAGTATGACATGCCCTTCCGCTCCACCCAGAGCGGAAGACGTCATTTAATAATTTCCCACTGAGAAAAAAAAGGGTAATAAGGAAAGGTGTTAGGGAGTTGAATGTCGATTACGTTTTGAACCGTTCACATGGATTTATAGTCCTCCAGGCCGTATTTCGGTCATGGCGGCCAAACTCAACGGAGACTAACCGTCGCGTCGGCGCGGGAGATATTATAGTGCACAAGTGTGAGCAGAGATGTGAGGGCAGTCACTGTTCCCTCACTCTGATTGTCCGAAAGGACGGAAATCCGACACGGTCGAAGAGAAATAAGGCTCAGGACCTACGGCTTAACGTGCTTTCAGAGGCACGCAGGTATCACACCGCCTACGTCCAAACTACGGGCTGTCACTAAGAAATGCTTATTGGAAAACCCAATAACACTGTCCAGCCTGGGAATCGAACCTAGGATTCCACGCTCAGCAGTCGCGCTTGCGACTATGACTAGTATAATTGCAATGGTCATCACAAGGAAGAGCGCTGATGTCTGAGATAAAGATATATTTTATCTAGTTCAGACACAGCTGCCTTCACATAAAATTAAGAAAATTGTAAATGGTGCTGTATACTCGTTTAAATTGGATATGTTTTGTGTCAAATAAATTGTTACTTATTATCGTGAGGAAACCGGCATGTCTTAGAACTAAAAATTCCAAGACATGTGACATCTACCAACCCGCACTGGCCCCGCGTGGTGGATTATGGCTCACTCCCTCTCACCGAGAGGAGGCCTGTGTCCCAGCAGTGGGAACATTATAGGCTAATGATGATGATTATTGCCTATTATAACCAACGGGGCAGTTATACCGTACGCGATACATGGGTGTAATATTATTTCGACGAGATTTTTTGCTCACTGGAATTTCAGCGCACTGCTTAGCGCTGAGAGTTGAAAATCGAACTGTGTGTTTATTCGATGCGTTAAGGTGCACTCCGTTGGATTCTCGATCCTCGGTTCAACACGGAGAGCTGAAAATCCAGTGCGCAATACTTTGACGTCCTTTAATGTCGAATTAATTGCAGTTTACACACACATCACGCCTGTATTCGACGTAATACGAGTACCTTATATGTTCTCGAAGGGTAACCGTAAGGCCCTTTGTTTACAGCATGGTTTCATTATGGTACGGCGTAGAAACCGCGCCTTAGTAAAAATGTGTCACGGTCTCACGTACAAACTTCCTTAGTGATCCAAGCAACACTGACGACCGTGCTTACACACGGCGAATAAACCGAAGTTTTTCACGTCAAGTAAAACGCGTGTGAGCAAAGCGCCGTAAGCAGAGGTGCACCTATAGGGCACCCACATTAATTCACCAGTTATGTTTAAGTCCCGCGTAATAGGGGGCGAGCTTGTTCAATAACCGGGCACAAATTTTGATTTTTGACTGAAATCTCTGAATGGGTATCAACAAACTACAAAATTAGGATTAAAATTTGTATGTATAGTGTAAGAGTGATTCTGGATAGTCCTAAGATCCAGTTAAATCGACAAATAGCTTAAAAGCCTAAAAGTATCGAACCAAATATCATAAATAAAAAAATATTTTCTTTTTTTTACATTTTCACGCCAAATGGCTGAACGGATTTGAATGAAATATGGTACTTGGGTGGACCATGAGCTGGATTGAGATATGGAATACTTTTTATCTCGATATTCTTACGAGATCGAGACTGTCGTAACTGTTTAATTTTTGAAACTAGTGGTCGCTCAGTGGTCGAAATTCGACCATTTTTTTCTTTTTAATTAAAGTATTTGTCATGCTATATTTATTGTTTAAAAAATCACCTTTCTTTACTCTACTCTCCATATAAATCCATAAGATTATATACCTAATACTATGCCAAAAGTCATACTCCCTCGACCGCGTAATTTTCGTAAAAAGGGGTACTACATTTTTGCTTCACCTATTACCTAATACATAAATTTCTCTACTAAGACTAAACATAAACAAGTTTCCATGGTCAAAACACAAAGCAATTCTCCTCCAATAACTATAAGCCTTCAAAAACTAAGTACCAAAGTGTATCTACTTAATAAACAACAACAACTGAAAACTCAAAAGCACACAGTTCAATGACCTGAGTAACCGAATTAAATCATCGCCGCATTACGCGAACAAACTTCGCTCGCGTAGATATACTCGGAGCTTTACCCTGGAGTTGGTCTAATTAATGGTAGTTCTCTTTCTTATCCTGGTTTCATTGCACCGTGTTTAGCGGTTGAAGTTTCTTGCTGTTGTACTAAATTAATAAGATGAAGCATTTGTTTGATTAATGTATTCTTGGCTGTGGAAGGTAATTAGTGTGTGAAGATGCCCAATCTCTTGCCAGGGTCGCGAGATTTGTTCGAAAGAGATACCGTGGCCCTGGCATATAGGCAACTGAAGGAACACGGGTGGGTTTTAGTCAGTAAAAGTCTGACATGCCCTCCCGCTCCGCCCAACAGCGGGAGACGTCATTTGATGATTTCCCTTCCACAAAAAAAAACTTGAGAGGTGTCAAGGGACACCCGGGTGGAACGAAGTTCCTTTCCAGGATTCATGATTGTTATTATTTTTTATTATTTATTGTACAAAGTACCTGTATACACTCAACAAAAATATTCTCTCTCTCCCCCTCTCTCTCTACTTCTCTCTCTACCTCTCTCCTTCTCTCTCTCCCTCTTTCTCACCCTGTCTCGCCCTCTCTCCCTCTCTCTCTCTCCCTCTCTCTCGCCCTCTCTCCCTCTCTCTCTCCCTCTCCCTCTCTCTCTCTACCCACAACAAAAAAAAAACAACAACATACAAACAACAAAATATATACGGTCGAATTGAGAAACCTCCTCCTTTTTTTGAAGTCGGTTAAAAAGTGTCGTTACAACTTTTTCTCTTAATTTCCGTCTAGCCCCCTTTCGCAACGCGCCATAAGGAACTTCGTTCCAAAAACATGCCCAATCTAGTAGTAGATTGTTTGGTATTAGTATTTTTTGATAACTTGGTTCATTATCATTTGAGCCAAAAGAAGTCCACTGCTGGACATAAGCCTCTCCCAATTTGGCCAGTTTTGCCATAATCGCCACGCTTAGCAGGCGGGTTGCCGAACGCAGTATGGTGGTAAAATGCATAGAGAACGCTGCTGCCCATTCTCTGGCATGTCCCTTTGTCGTCTCTTAGGTCACGCACGAGAAGTAATGAGATGGTGCTATTCTTTAGATGTTCTTATTGAGATTAGGTTAATAAACAAGACTTCTTTGAGTTTAAACTTAATAAATGTTTTTATTACGTACTCCACACATTGCACAGTAAAAGTTTTACAACGACATATTAGGAAAAGGAAACTGCATACAAAGTGGCGCCATCTGGCGTTATAACATAAAAGTAAACAGGCAAAGGACAAGGATCATACAGCCTAGAATTAATTATAAAATTTTATCCAATACTCCCACTAAATTTTATAAACAAAAATCTCATATTTGCCTGCTTTTAATAGAAAATAAACTTAACTTACATAACTGACAATATTTCACCTCTTATATGTTCGAATTTAACAGCAGGTAGAGCCTTAGTAAAAATATCAGCCAGTTGATCTGAACTTTGCACATACTTAATAACAATTAACTTTCTTTTAACTTTTTCTCTAATGAAATGGAATTTAACATCAATGTGCTTTGTCTTTTTATGATATACAGGATTATTTATTAGTTTTATTGCACTTTGATTATCAATACACAGAGTTGTACAATTTTGAATGATATCAATTTCTTTGAAAAATTGTCTTAACCATAAAAGATTCTTAGCAGCTTCACAACCGGCCACAAATTCAGCTTCAGTTGTTGATAAGGCAACACAAGGTTGTTTTTGACTAGACCAAGATATAGGTCCACCATTTAACATAAAAATATAACCACTGGTTGATTTTCTTGTATCTAAGTCCCCAGCAAAATCTGAATCTGAATATCCAATTAAACTTTCATGACCTTGATACTTTATACATACATTTTTAGTTTTTATAAGATATCTAATAACCCTCTTAAGCTGATTAACATGATGTATACTAGGATTATTGATATATCTACTTAACAGATTTACTCCATATGAAATATCTGGGCTAGTTGCTGTAGATAAAAACAATAATGACCCTATGGCTTCCCTGTAAGGAAAATCAATCTGCTTATTTTCAATATTTTTAGTTAACTGAGCATTTACATCAATTGGTGTACTGCTTGAGTGTGCAGTACTCATATTAAATTTACTTATTAACTGCTCAATATATTGTCTTTGACTGATACAAACAGAATTATCATCTTTTAAGATTTCTAAACCAACAAACCGATTTAAAATTAACTCTTTGATATTAAATCCTTGTTTTAAATAACTAACAATTTGATCTAATATTGAATTTGACTGTGACATTATTAGAGCATCATCTACATACAATATTAACAAAGCTTTAATACCATTAAAGTTACCAACAAATACACAATTGTCTGCTTGTGACTGAAGAAAACCAAACTTTAATAGAAAATTAGTAAACTTTTGATTCCAGCAACGAGATGCCTGTTTTAGGCCATACAAGGAGTTATTCAATTTACATATTTTATTTGCTGGTGCTTTCACTCCATCTGGAATTACCATAAAAATATCCTCTTCTAACTCTCCATACAAAAACGCTGTCTTGACATCTAATTGTCTTAGGTTCCAATTATATTCAGCAGAGATAGCTAACAGTATTCTTATTGATTCATATCTTGTAGTAGGTGAAAAGATTTCATTATAATCTATCCCTTCAATTTGTGTGAAACCACGGGCACAAAGTCGAGCTTTATATCTCTCTACTTTATCATCGTTGGTTCTTTTAATATTAAAAACCCATTTTGACGTTATAGTTCTCTGGTTTTCATTACCCACAAAACTCCAAGTGTCATTGATACGATGAGCTTCTAATTCTTCATTTATGGCCTCTAGTCATAACTCACTCTCTTTACTATTAATTGCTTCATTGTAACTCACAGGTACATCCAATTCTATTAAATTTGCCTCAAAAACATTATTTCTACGTGGTCGCAAAGTAATATTTGAACGATCCATATCTGTAAGGTCACTTTCTCGTGAAGGTTCATAGGTCTCATCATTTTCATCAATGGCAGTATGTACACTGTCATCACTTTCAGTCAACTCAGTGTTATCTATCTCCTCTTCAGCATTTTGTTCATTATCATCCCATATAAAAATTTGAGCTCTATTCCGTTTTATTTCAGGACGTTTTTGTTCATTGAAAATAACATTCCTTGATATTGTAATTCTTTTTGTGGTTGGATCATACATTTTGTACTTTGAATTATCATATCCAACTAACATCATCTTACAACTTTTACTATCAAGCTTCTTTCTCAACTGATCTGGCACATGGACATAACCTTCACATCCAAACACTCTGACATGATCTAGACTAGGTTTAACACCACTCCACAACTCCATTGGGGTAATATTTGGTGTCTGACTTGAAGATGTGCGATTTAACAAATAAATAGCACAATTTACTGCTTCTGCCCAAAGATTGAGTGGTACCTTACGGGCATAAAGCATAGATCTAGCACTTTCAACAATTGTCCTAATTTCTCGTTCTGCCCTGCCATTTTGCTCAGGTGTGTAAGGGGCAGTGAGCTCATGAGAAATACCCTCACAGTCAAGATATTCTTTAAAGTCTTTGCTTATGTACTCTCCACCATTGTCGGTGTGCAATATGTGTACACTATGTGAAAACTTGTTTTTAATCATGGAATTATATTTCTTGAAACAGTTTAACACATCACATTTATTCTTTAAAAAGTACACATACCTAAAACTTGTAGCAGCATTTTTAAAAATAACAAAATATTTCATACCTTGTACAGAAGGCACACTGAATGGTCCACAGACATCGCTGTATACCACATCACCTGGTTGTTGTGGTCCTCTGTTTGACTTCTTGAATGGTTGACGAGAATGCTTACCATAAGCACAACCCTCACATACAAACTTGTCACAGTCTGATAAGTCCACACCAGTAATCACATTGTTTTTGCACATTTTCTGTATTTCTTTGACATTTAAATGTCCTAGACGTTCATGCCATGTTTTAAGGTCCAATTTTTGCACTACGTTACACACTGGGTTTTGAAGTGTATTCACCTTTAACTCATAAAAATTGTTGCTTTGCACCGATGCACACAGCACTATTTTATTGTCCTTGTATATTAACGCATCTGTATGTTTCTTTACAATGTTATAACCTTGTCTTGTCACTACTCCTTCAGAAAATAGGTTTCTTCTCAACTTTGGTGCATAAAGAACATTCTTTAGGATACTTGTCTCCCACTGTCCATTGACACACTTGTCAATCAATACATTACCTTGGCCAACTACTTCTATAGCTTCTTGGTTTCCAAGTTTCAGTGGAGATCCGGTATACTCATACAATTCAGCAAAATTTTCACGTATATAACACATGTGTGCTGAGGCACCGCTGTCTAGTATCCATTTTAGACCATCATCATTATTTTTCCAATCTGTATAATTTGCTACATTGAATGCTAACATATTCTTTTCTCCTTGTTGTTTCTGTTTTTGTTTTGGGGCACGGCAATCTCTTGCATAATGACCGCGTTTCCCACAGTTGTAACATGTAAAGCGATGTGACTTTTCATTTGACCCTTCATTTAACTTTTCATTTAATTCTTTGTTTGTTTTCTTGAATGGAACAGTTTTCTTCTTCATACTTTGTTTTGCCACTATTAAAGCAGTTTCATAATCTTCTTCTACATTTAAACAGGCCTCCTCATCAAGCAAACGAGCTGTCAGATTAATTACAGTTTGATTCTTCAGATCAAGCGACATCCAAGCCTGGCGAACAGATCTGTACTTGGGAGGTAATGAACCCAAAATTTTATTTATGATTGCAGTTTCACTAATAACTTCTCCACTTTCTTTAAGTTGCTTAGCCAAACTTTCTACTTTGGCTATATGCTGAGCTATGCTGTCTGCTGGTGACATTTTATATTGATAGAAACGCTCATGTATCATCATTTTGGTCATCTCGGATTTTTATTCATAAATAGACTCAAGTTTGGTCATCACCTCTAGCGCTGATTCGCAGTTTTCGATGAGTGCTATTTGATTTAAATCCATAGCAGACGTTAACACAAACATCGCCATGCCATCATCCTTATTCCATTGAATTTCATTTCTTTCTGGTTTTGGCGTGTTGATATCTAACCCCTTGGCACGCAGGGCACATTTAATTTGAAATTTCCACTGTTTAAAATTCGTTCCATCGAATTTTTCGAGGTTTGTCTTCCCAAACTCCATTTTAGGTTATAGACAGCACGCGGTTCGACTGTCGATAATCTCTAAGAACTTTTCTGTTTTCTCTGCTCTTTGTTTATCACCAATTAATAATTAACGTGGACCTGGGCCCATAACCTATTGAGATTAGGTTAATAAACAAGACTTCTTTGAGTTTAAACTTAATAAATGTTTTTATTACGTACTCCACACATTGCACAGTAAAAGTTTTACAACGACATATTAGGAAAAGGAAACTGCATACAAAGTGGCGCCATCTGGCGTTATAACATAAAAGTAAACAGGCAAAGGACAAGGATCATACAGCCTAGAATTAATTATAAAATTTTATCCAATAGTTCTAACTTCGTAAATGGGTGAGGAACGAGGTTATATTTATTATAATTGTATTATTTCATTTATGTTAATTGTTGTTATTTATTGTTGCTTCTTTTTGTACCTACTATGCAAATATTTTCAACACAAATGTATTTTTATTATGAAATAAAGAACTTGATCTTGAACTTTACGTACGGCGCCACATGGAACAACAACTTGACAACTTGGTTAGAAGAAATTTTGTTTTCGTAATATTTACGCGAAAGATAAGTATTCTGTTCTTGTAGATGTGATCATGGTAGACTTTTAGAATAGATTTTCTGTACTATAAATAAATTAAATTGAAGTGTCTGTTTATAGCTTCAAAATAACAGTTCTTTAATAAATTCTCAAAATGTAGTCTGTCTATTTGCTCCGGCTAATCTCTGAAACGAATAGACCAATTTTGATGGGGCTTTCACTGACGGACAGCTGACGTTATAAGGAGAAACAAAGGCAAACACCTAAAAACTGTTCCAAACGTTTTTTGTAAGCTATTTACAATAATTGATTACACTCTAATTTCATTTTCAGTTGTCTGTCGTTATTATTTCATTCAAATCTCTCCTTACTTTACTTCAATTGGAGCAAAGCTATCACAGCTTTGCATAAAAAATGATTTCATAATTCAGAAGTGTTTACAGTTGGAAATCTTTCCAAACAACCTGGGGCGTAGAACCTTCCGTTTGACTATCTATTTAGGAATTAACTCTGTTAATTATCAACTAGTTAAATAATCCCACATAATGTTCTATTATCCCTGTCCTTTACTTCAATTATCACAACATATAAATTACATTTCTACATATTAGAATTTAAAATATAAGAAACATTTGAAAATATAAAAAAAAAATGTAGCCCACCGGTATCGTGAACAGGGTTCAAACTACCGGCCGGTCAGCGCTCCAGAGAAGAACCTCCTGACAATGCGAGCCGTGTCCTGAACTACCGCTTTCTGCATCAAGCCCTTGATCCAGCTACCCAACCAGAGCCTCCTCAGATGTTAGTCGAGGCTCTTGCCTATCAAGCCATTGGCTGTCACGATTATCGGCACAATGATCGCTGAGTCCACATCCTATTATTATCCCTAATTATTAACAGACGTGACTTTTAGATACGGGGTGAAATTAAATTAGCTAGCAATACTTTACAAACGTGTTGGATATCGATATACAAAACTAATAAAATAAAATAAACATAATTCCAGTTTTGTTCAAAACCTTAAATGTCACTGACATTAATTAAAGCAACTTATTTTATAGTTGTTGGAAATTTGAAAAAAAAAAAATTGTTGTTCCCGAAAAAGTTACATAAAAAGCTGATCGATTACGGAAAATGATCTTAGCCCGTGAAATTCTGTTTTTTTTTTGTCATGTGTTTTCGATCGATACTCAACATGTGTGTCAAAGTATTTCCAGCTAAATTAATTTGACCCTGTCTTGTTGGGAATTGAACCCAACACAACACATTGCATGCGGTCTGCACGCGTTGACGGCATGATCAACACTTCATAATCGACATGGTAAGACGCAGCGCGGCAGTGACTTGGCTCGGCACAACGATCACTCGCTACCTCGGACCCCACCGCAATGGACGACTCTCCTCTCATTGAACTAATTTTACTCTTTGTGCTGGAAAGTTTACATAAACATAACATAACATCACGCCTTGTTCCTCCAAAGGGTTGGGCAGAGGTGTACCTATAGTATACTTACATTTCACCTGTTAATGTTTAAGTCCCATGTAATAGGGGGCGAGCCTATTGATATCAACCGGGCACAATTCCAGAGTCCGGGCTGCTACTGAGAAATTCTAGATGGAAAAACCCAATAACACTTTGCTCGACCTGGGAATCGTACACCAGACCTGATGATGAGCAGTAGTTACATTTGCTTGTTAAAACGGTAATTGGCACTCCCCTAAAATAAAGTCAACTCTTACATTGAAACCAAACGATACTCTTTGAAACCTTAGGTCCTGAGTATAAAAGCGAAATCATGTAACCCCTGTTATTATGTTCTAGTTGATCGGAATATCAATACAAGGAAAGAGGTCAGATTGTTGTCTGCTTGGTGACTTAAAATTGGTAACGTGCGACTATAGTATTTTAAACATTAGCGATAAGATACGTAGAAACTGGGAGGCCTACTTCTTAAACCACGTAATCCGCAGTTTCGGACGAAGTAACGGACGTTAATGGCACCACGATTACAACAACACAGCCGATTAAAAATGTAGTGCTATCTTCACCGCGTTGGTAGATAAGGGACATTTCTTATTTTGGGGGAAATCTTCAGCTGACTTCTCCGGCACTGGACGGATCGGCAGGACGTGTCAGACTTTTACTGACGGGTGGGCACATGATTAATTCGGAGTTTTACCTAGAAATGAATGACGACACGATCTGACAGCGAAGAGATTATTTAAGATTGCTAATGTTTAAAAATTTTTTTACCTACATTGATACAATATGAATATGATGATGACATAATTTGCACCTAAGTAGGTATTGTAGAGTCTAATATGAAACTGCCTGGCCTTTTCCCAACTATATTAGGGTCGGCTTCCAATCTAATCGGATGTAGCTGAGTACCAGTATTTTACATTGAGCGACTGTTTATCTGACCTCCACATCCCAGTGACTGGGTTGCGATACCCTTCTGACGACCCGCAACAACTGTCAAAGATGTAAAACTAACAATGGGAACCAACGGGTTAACATGCTTTCCGAGGCACGGCGGAGTTTTAATATGTGATGTCGATGATGATGATGATGGTCACCCATCTACGAACCGATCGTAGCAAGCGTAGCTTAACCTTCTATCGCTCTATACGGCTATTATTAACCGACTTCAAAAAGGAGGAGGTTCTCTATTCGGATGTTTATATTTTTTTATTTTTTTTATGTATGTTCGGCCATAACTCCGTCATATATAAACGGATTTGCAAAATTCTTTTTTTGTTTGAAAGGAGTTTATTCCGAAATGGTCCCATATAAATTTCATATAAATCTGATGATGAGTTCCAGAGATAGACACCGGAACTCTTTAAAAAATGACAGCAAATCAACCGCGATTTCTGCTATCGCACAAATATGCATTGTTTGTTTGGAATTAGTGCGGGGTGGATACCACAACTAAAAATTTAAAAATAAAAACTTTTTTACAAAAAAAAAAAAACAACCGACTTCCTTAAAAACACTACAAATTGAAAAATAACTTTAATTTCGGAGGTCGGTGGCAAAAAAACCATAAATACAGATCCTAAGACACCGACTTCCGAAATTAAAGTTATTTTTCAATTTGTAGTGTTTTTAAGGAAGTCGGTTGTTTTTTTTTTGTAAAAAAGTTTTTATTATTTACCAGTTCCTTCGTAATAGAGTCTAATAATAAACTTATACCTACTTATCTCAAATTCAACAAAAAAAATCTATCAAGGCTGCAATAAATATTCCCGTAGCCATCTATGTTTTGAAGAGTTGGTATTTTGGAGCATCAAGATTATTTTTCTTCTTCCGAGCTAATTTGGGGTCTTCTTCGTAGTTTTCCGGGCGTTGGTCGTTAGCGGCCGACGAAGCCGCCCTATCAATTTGCTCTATCAAGTATCTCTCAAGGGTTCCGTACTCGTCGGGTGATAAATATCAGAAGGTGATTTTTTGTGGATTGATTATATACATTTAGATGGCAATATACGTCTTGGCGTTGGAGATGACATGTGGAAAATTTAGAACTTTAAACATTATTTAGCATGTATTGGGGCTAAGCGTTACATCTCTCACTGTCACACAACGTTCAATCTACAAGTGTGTGATAGAGATGGAAAACATGGTAAATTTTTGTCATGGCGTGTATCATTAAAATGTCTTAATCAGCCTATTGCTAGCTTTATTTAAATTCATGTGTTTATTCCAAATAAATAATGCGCTTTTTCTAGATACATTTGCCTCATTCATTGTAAATAAGTTGTAAATTCTACTGAAACTTATCGGTTATTACGGAAGTTTGGATTTAGTTGTTTTATTTTAATACCGAATATTAATATTCACTATGGCAACACTGCCAAAGAATAACTTATTGATATGTAACAAACTTTGAAATGAAAATACATTTTCATTATAGCTACTGAATGTATTATTTTTACTTTGGCAACACTTAGAAATGACGGTTATGATATTCTCGTTATTTCCGGGTGGGGAAAAGCGTTTTAAATTGTAAAAGGCTGTGTAGAGTCAGTGATAATTTTGCTACGAAGCAAGTCGGTTGAAATTGTAATAAGGAGTCCGTGTTTATAATAAAGTTATTTTATACGAAGAACAGTGTTTGAATCTATATATATATAAAAATGAATCCCTTGGTCACGCCATCACGCGTGAACGGCTGGACCGATTTCACTTTTTTTGTTGTTGTTGTGTTTGTAATTGTCAGGAGAAGGTTCTTATGAAAGAAAAAAAATAAATAGAGGTGTCAAGGGACACCCGGATGGAACGAAGTTCCTTTCCAGGATTCATAATAGTTATAATTTCTAAATTATTTATTATGTACAAAAAACCTGTATACACTCAACAAAAATATTCTCTCTCTCTCCCTATCTCCTTCTCCCTCCCTCTACCTCTCTCTCCCTCTCTCCCTTTCTCCCTCTCTCTCTCTCTCCCTCTCCGCCTCTCCCCCTCCCGCCACCCTCTCCCCCACCCTCTCCCCCTATCCCCCTCTCTCCCTCTCTACTCACAACAAAAAAAACAACAACATACAAAATATATACGGTCGAATTGAGAAACCTCGTCCTTTTTTTGAAGTCGGTTAAAGCATGTCGTGACAACTTTTCGTAAGATTTTTTTCCGTCTAGCCCCCTTTCACAACGCGCGATAAGGAACTTCGTTCCAAAAATTGCGCGGAAAATTAGAAAATTTAAGAACACTTATCTATATATATAAAAGAAAGTCGTGTTAGTTACTTCACTTATAACTCAAGAACGGCTGAACCGATTTAGCTTAAAATTGGCAGGGAGGTAGTTTAGAGCCAGGAGAAGGACATAGGATACTTTTTTTTTTTTTTTTTTTTTGCTTTTGGCAAAGGATACTTTTTATCCCCTTCGACCGCGTTCTCGTGTGATGTGACATAAAACGTCAAAGAGAATACATTTCACTATAAAACGTGGTATGACAAAAACTTTGCCTTCGAGGTACCAGGCGGTCATAACTTGGTATGAGCTTATTAAACAGCAGTGTCAGCCAGAAAACGCTTTATGCCTTCGAAGTAACAGGTTATCATAACCGAGTAGGAGCTACCCAAACATATGAGTATCAGCTAGAAAACGCTTACCAGATCACCACCGCGTACCAGGTTGTCAAACTTGGAAGGTTTATTACAACATTTTGAATCTTAGGCGATACGAAGTTCGCTGGGTCAGCTAGTTTAAGAATACTTAACAACCATATAATAGGACAATGTAAACTTTTTTAATGTAACATTATGACATTTGACATAGAATTGACAGAAAACGTGCTCAAATATCATCAAAGAGACAGGACAACGTCTGTCGGGTCAGCTAGTTTAAAATAAAAACATTTTAATACTATAGTGTTCCCACTGCTGAATCACAGGCCTTCTCTCATTGAGTGTGGTTTGGTAGACGTCACAAGTCTTCGATTCTTGGTTCTGGGACACGCCGGTGGCCTCACGATGTTTTTCTTCACCGTGTGGGAGTTGTGGGGATGAATAATATAATTTACACAAAATAAAGCGCCTGTCTGGTTTGAATCTGTGTCCTAAACATGCGTCGCTCCCGGTACTACTGGGCTACTACTCTCGCTCTCACAAAAATGAAATGTTATTTATACATACAGATTAGTTTTATTCGTTTTTTTTTTTTGATAACTGAATACCTACTTTTAACCTATTTATAAATAAAGACGTTCTAGTTGTGTTAAGATTTGAAAGCATGCTAATATTTATAATGTACTCAATTGTTGTGGGTCTATGATAAATTTTTAACTAACTTAAAGGTCTTTTACACACATGAGATATGCAATCAAAATTTTAATATAATTGATTTAGTGCGCAAAAATCATGATTTTTTTAGACTATATCTATTTTAAAGATTCGCCCCTAATCAGTAGGTGCACACAACATAAACCAGATCATAGTTAGTTAACACAAACCAACAAACAAACTCTTGGCAGTTATGCTAACAGTGTTATGTCAAATTGTAAGTTTGAGCGTAACTGAATTTACACAAACAATCGCGAGTTTGGTAACTATCACTTAGGTATTTTGGAAATAGTATTGTCGGGGTAACCTTTGATTGATTATTTATATCGGCTATCACTTCTATGCGCAGATATGCACTTGAGGGGTAAGTAAATGTGTTTATGGTGTGTTACGAAGGGATACAGGCCAAAAACCTGCTTCATTACTAAAAGAAATACAAAAGCGCCAAGAATCCGGCTCGAAAGACTACAAAATGTATGGTTCGTACGCTTGCGAGTTGTTGTTATAGAGGTTGAAGCGCGTAGAGTAAAGATCACTTAGTTTCCTTAAAATTTGTATCGCATAAATGGTGTTTACCAGTTAATGATTCCGTTCTTTAATGTTAGTCACAATGGAGCAGTAATCGCACAAGCTGATTTATTGTTATGTACATATGTATACTTATAGTAAGAAAATGAAGCACGCCAGCCCGAAGCCGCCGCGTCAGCAAAACATATGAATTTAAAAATGTGCAAATATATATTTATCAAGAAAAACTATCATTAAAGGATATCTTAAAGTGATGGATAAGTTCCATTTTATGTTTGTACACGTAAATACAATAATACACATTATAGTACTATAGCCTTTTCTTTTGGATGGGAAATCATCAAATGTGTTCTCCTGCTCTGGGCGGAGCGGGAGGGCGTGTCAGACTTTTACTGACTAAAACCTACCCGTGTTCCTTCAGTTACCCATATGCCAGGGCCACGGTATCTCGTTTGAACAATCTGGCGACCCTGGCAGGCATCGGTCCTAGCAGACCCCTTCAGTGCTGCTGACATCTCTTTGAGGCGCGTGTGGAACACTACGCGCCGTCGATCCGAGCCTGGTCCTTACCGGGCGACAAGCTATCCATTGCTAGCCGCCCACAAGCTCGCGCCTACCCTGGCAGAAACCTTCACTTTGCTGACATCTCTCTCGTGGAACGCAACGTGCCGTGACACGGGTCTGGTCCTTACCGGGCGGCGAGCTAATTATTGCTCGCCACCTGCAAGCCCGTGCTCTCGGTGGCTGGGAGTCAGCTATCGACTCCCGACGCCCGGGGCGTCTCCTGCTGCGGCGGTTAGGGATATGAGGGCGCAGAGACTGCCACTTCCTTCGCGAGCATTACTGCTTCGCAGAAGGAGGTGACGGCTTCCCATGCCCTCTCGCTCCGTACCATAGGTCGCACCAGGGCCGGACGCAAGAGGTCGCTGCCGCCAATCACCTCCACGAGGACACGGCGGTGCTCCGCCCAGGCAGGGCACACCTCTACCGTGTGCTCCACCGTGTCCTCCAGACGATCGTCGCAATGGAAACACCCGGGCGTTTCCTCCCGCTTTATCCTGAACAGGAACCCCCTGAAGCACCCATGCCCGGTGAGAACCTGCGTCAGGCGGAAAGTGAGGACGCCGTGGCGTCTCTCTATCCGCCGCAATAGGGAACATGCAATATTTTTATTTTTGTTTTCAATTTAAAGAATTCCATGTAGAATAGACCACAAATATATTAAAAAATTAAAACATTGTAATTTATCGGAAAAAATGCGGTTTTAAATTGACAGTTAAAATTTTCCCGCGAAAACGGAGTCTATAGTTCCGATGACGTCATTCTTGTCTGTCACTGATTGTATTTGTTCGTCGGCTTTCATACTTTTGCATATTTTTTCGACTTTTGAGATATTTTTTTGGTAAAATTTCTAATGGACTATCCGTCAACATCAGGTGATCATAACAATACCACTAATAATCCAGCCAGTGAGTCCGTGTATACTTCAACAAAGTTTCCAAATAAATTGTTTTTGACTAGACGTTCTGACCCAAAATTGAGAAAAAAGTGATATCAAGCTGCAAAAAGAAATGACAATTATTCTCCAAAGACCACTATTCGATGCTATGAAGAACACTTTGACGTAATTCATAAGGCGAATATACTTGTTATATGTCGTGTGTGTTATACGTCATAAGGCGAATATACTTGTTATATGTCGTGTGTGTTATACGTCATAAGGCGAATATACTTGTTATACGAGTGTGCTTAGTTAATCTGCTTGTACGTAAAAACACGTTAGTTACCTACCTAATACTTACAAAACTTGTCTATAGTAGATTTTTAATTTTACAGTTTGAGATCGACGTCGATAATTGGTAAAAGTTTAAAATGTCTGGAGGAAACCTTTTTCTGAAAAAAGATCTCATGTCAACACTAACTTTTGGTAAATAAATTCCTGGAGTCTGCTTTGATAATCCCAACTATCATTTTTATTTAAAAAAACGCAATTAATATTCCCATAAAATAATATTCACTTTCAATAACCTCAACAAGTCGTCGTAACGGGAGTGACGTCACTAAACGCTGATTGGTGTTTTGAAATACGTTTCGTTTCAAGTAATTTTAATACGTAATTATTGTTAAAAATCAACATTATGTACAATAAAAACATTGCAGTGGCCCTTCTTTTATACTTTTTTTAACATTTAAATCATAAAATTTTCATAAATATTATATTTGCATCTTCCCTATTGTGGCGTGCCCAGCGCTGGGTTGCGACAATCATACCCCCCATGTCGCCATGAGATCCTGCTGGAGATCTGTCCGCCATGCCGCGTATGTCGCGGCAGCGGAGTTTCGCCCCGGCGTTTCGCCTCCTCGCGCCACTCCCACATGTGGGCGAGGACCTTTGCCTCCAGATCCCATGGCGGCACTCCGGCAAGGTGGCTCGCCGCCTAGCAGGAGACCGTGCGGTATCCCCGGACTAGCCGGATGGCTATGAACCTCTGGGCGTACCATAGCTTTAAAGTTAGCCTTTTGAAGTAATTCAAGGAACAGGAAAATATGACAATCCTTTCGGCGACTTCATTGTTTGTAAGTCGTTTATTCATACGTGACTTTGATTGATGAATAGATGCGACTAATACTTAGTGTTATCATAATTGTCATCATTTTAGCCGAAAGATGTGCACTGCTGGAAATAGGCCTCCCCTAAAATCTGCCACTTTGACCATGCATTTTTGGGAGAGTTTGCCATAATTGCCACGATTGGCAGGCGGGTTGGCAATCGCAGTATCGTGACAAAATGAGCAGAGAATGCTACTGCCCATTCTCCAGTAAACCCCTTTTTTGTGGGTGGGAAATTATCAAATGACGTCTCTCGCTTTATGGTGGAGCTGGGGCGTGTCAGACTTTTACTGACTAAAACCCACCCGTGTTGCTTCAGTTGCCTATATGCCAGGGTTACGGTAACTGTTTCGAACAGACCTCGTGACCCTGGCAGACCAGTAAGTCCCTTAGTGGCCTTTTATGACACCCGGGGAGGAAGTTTGTTCCGCCACTTCTTCTTCCCAGCTAAAGCACTAGGAAGTGTCGAAGGGCGGGCGTTTTGGGGGGACTGTCTCATGTAACTTTGACGTTCAAAAAGTGCTGACTCTCAGCCTAGTTTGAATAAATTACTTTTGATTTTGATTTTGACCCACGGGAAGAAATGGCATGGTGCCATTCTTTACGTCCGGCACCACACGGAACCATAATTAAGGTCAATAAAAACTCTAGAAAATAAATTTCGCTCCTTGAAACTAGGTAATAACCCAATCCCAGAGTGCCAATGAAAACGATCAAATTAAGAAAATGATAAAAAAATCGAGCTCAAAATGCAGATTTGCGACAAAATTTATGGATGCCAGCCAATTAGCGTTGGGGGTCTCAATGCAGCTTTTTGGCACGTTCCCCGATCTTACTCCGCCAAAGTAATTCACAGATTTGCATTTAAAATTGATAAATGATTTATCTCATGCTCATCCGTCTTCAGGAAATTAAATTTTGATGCGACATTGTTTTTCACGATATTGGATTGATTTATGTTCGGTCTATATTTGGAGTGTTTGTTTTGTGAATATCCTTTGAATGCTCAGGAATTTGATCATCAATAACGGAAATTGAGAGCTTTTTAGATTGATTCACTCAAGTATATAAACACCTTTGTTGTTATTTTATGTGCTTGAATATTGATACTCAAGCAATTGGAGGGATAGAATCCAGAATAAAATTATCCGGCAGAGAACCAAAGTTGTCGACATAGCTCAAAGATAGAAGCAAGCTAAAGTGCCAATGAACCGGCCACATTTGCCGTAGAACCGATGACTGTTGGGGTAGACGTGTTCTTGAATGGAGACCGCAAATTGACAAACGTAAGGATGCCCTCAGGCTAGATGGAGCGACGATCTTCGCAGAGTGACTGAGTTGGCGAGAATCGAACTGAATGACGTGCAATTGGAGAGGCCTATGTTGAGCAATGGACTGCTATATAATAGGCTGATGATGAAGCAATTGGAGATAATTTCTAAAAACAATCCCACACAAGGGTAAAACTTATGTTATAGGAATGGAGTATTCCAACTTTTAAGAGAGAGTAAAGCTGTTAGTGATATTGATATAATAAAATTAAAAAGCATCACACATCTTGTTAGTATTTTTACATAGTTTTACTTAGTGCTGCACTATATCTACAAAGGAAAACACACCGACTCCAGCATCGCTGATCTCAAAATGATCGGCACAATAAATTAATATTGTATTAGCAGCAGCTTCCACACAAATTTGCTGCAGCTTATTGTAAAGTTCACAGTTTGGGTGCATCTGCATCAAGCCACAGACCACAGTCCGGGAAACTATCGGACTTGTTACGTATATAACTAAACATCGGGTATATTTTGTTACCTACAATAATATAAACAGAATTTAGGGAATAATTCATAACACATACATAGGTAAGTATACTTAGATTTGGTTATTACTAAGTAAATAAAAAATACTTCAGGTACACACAGGTATTATAACTTAAAGTTGCTTTTCGTTCTGCCAGGGTAGCGAAATTTGTTCGAAAGAGATACCGTGGCCCTAGCATATGGGCAACTGAAGGAACATGGATGGGTTTTAGTCAGTGAAAGTCTGACATACCCTTCCACTTCACCCAGAGCGGGAGACGTCATTTCATGATTTCCAACCCAGAAAAAAAAGGTTGCTTTTCGTGTATGTCTGTGTGAATCTAACCAGAGTAATAGCGCTGCGGTGTTTTTATTTTCATATCGCACGATGCTGCCAGCATCAACTGAGATAGGAGCCTTTTAGGCCTCGCATAGGTCTTCCCTTTTTTACTGTTTTCAGTATGTTGTTTAAACCTTAGATAAACTGAAAAGTTTTGTTGTTCTTTTTAACTGTTTTCCTGATTTTGTATATGGGTTTGTTCATCATTTAGAAGATTTATTCCGTCAATGTTTTTAATATTTAAACTCATAGGGTAAAAGTGGGATAGTTGCCCCACATTTTGAAATTGTTTTTTTTTTCCTAGAAAAACATATATATTTAAACAGGTTTTACGTTTTAATGGTACATTGGTCTATTATTTATTATATTTAAAAAGGAATTCAATGCAGCTATTGCTTATATAAAGAAAAATAAGAAAAATTACAGTACTAGTTCTGAGTATAGATGCCTCTTCTATGGGTTAGATGCCCCGATGCTGTTGTCACTATGAGGATAGTTGCCCTTAGGTATAAATCAAAGTGTTCGAGTTAATCGAACACTCAGCGAAAATTATCATATTTATAATTAACAAGTTTTATTATAATATTTAATAATGGCTCATTACACTTTGGTTAAAATTTTCATATTCTAACATTAAACAGCTTCAAAAAAAAAAACAAAGTAAGGAATAATATGATAATTTCATTACTCAACAAGAACTTTGGTCATAGAACTATATTACCTAATGTCTGTTTTTCAGTGTTTTTGTTTTCAAATCTTCTCCTCAATGTTCTAGATGGAAACCCATATCTACGAGATATTTCGTTGACACCAAGAATGCCTCTTGACATTTCATGCATTGCAGCTATTAATGCCTCTTGCGTCCATTCAGCTCTCGGACGAACTCCAACCTTCCGTGTATTTTTGCGAGGCATTTCTGAAAAGAAGAAATGAGAACATGACATCCAAACATTAACTTAAGCCATAGGGGATAGATGCCCCTAAGGGCATCTATACTCACAAAGAACGAGGCGTCTATCCTTTTCAATAGGGATAGATGCCCTTATTAAAAAAAAAAGAATCCCTTAACAAAAATTACAAAACGTTTTACTGACGATAATATTCAAACTATACACATGCAAATAACAATAAAATAATATCACTTACCCTTGAAAATCAAAAGTTCCACGCGTTTGTGAAACAGTCGAATACGTAATCTGCGATCTTTGTGAGCGAGCCCGTCGAACTTTCTCCATTTACACACGGTACGTCCGATCAGAGCGGCTGCCGCTTGCACACTTGCAGGGTGGGGGGTGTTCTTTGCTTATAAGTATTAACTGTGATGGTAGTATGTTTACAAGTCACAATATGAATTTTGGGGCGTCTATCCTCCTAGGGCAACCATCCCACTTTTACCCTATATGCCACAGACGTCACGATGCTTTGACATATGACCACATCAGTACATCACAGCCAGAGAGTGCACCAGAATCTAAGCACACACTTGTCCACAATACCAATAATAACTCCCGCATCGAAGGCTAGTCTCCATGCAGGTTGGCCACCATGCAGTCTGGAGGACTACATTTAAATATTAACATGCATTCCTGTCGTGCGAAGCAGGGATGAGCTGTTAGTCAACAGCAAAAGTAGATGATCAAAATCAGAAATTCAATACTATTAGAACGGAGTTCGCGAATATATGGCAGCTGTACTAGTAGTAAATGTTTGGTATAATTTACCATCACATACTTTTGAATCACTTCGACGCCACACAGTTCTGACGCGAACTCCGTTCATTAGTATTGAATTTCTGATTTTGATCATCTACTTTTGCTGTTGACTGTACTCATAAATATCCGTACATGTTGTGACCAAAGTCGTTTCTTAGAATACCTCATTTTGATTCAATAAACACTTCACAAAGCCACTGACTGCACAGGATGCGTAATCACATAACCACAGAATATGACAAGCCTCATTATGACCAATATTCTGGTCAGGTGTAGTAGCGAAGTTCGATCCATTCATTTATTTATTTGTGCACAATTTACTACTTTAAGTACACATTTGACATTATAATATACATCGCCACCAGTAACATTCACAATATCTCCGTACTAGTTGACTGGATTACAGTGGCTATAAGTAAATGTGAAATACAGGAAGTGCGCACTTAGTCTTTAACCGACGAAAAAAAACGGAGGAGGTTCTCAAGTCGACGCGTATATTTTTTTTAATGTATAAACACGCATAACTTTTTACAGAGTGGACCGATTTTGATAATTCTTTTTTTATTCGAAAGGGTATATCCCGAAAAAGGTAAATTTGGAAAGAAAATTACCACCCTAAGTGTAGAAACCCTTAGGGTTGTAATTTTCTTTCCAAATGGAGATGAATGATTGTTCACTCATTGATTGTAATGCATAACTTCTTACAGAATAGTCCGATTTTGAAAAAAAAATATATAATAAAAAGTTTTTGACAAAAAATTTAACCGCCGAAAAAACTGAAAAGTAGAAAATAAGAAGCCTCAGTAATTTTGAGTCGGCGCCAATCAATCAATGACCAAGGATCACTAAATTACCTTACAGTTAATTAATTTACTTGTTTGCATTTACTTGTGCGCACTTATTTTTTTCTTTCTATATCAGTACTAGAATACATTTCCATTAATAACTTAGCATAATCAGTCTATTATGTTCCTACTTCTTCAATACACGCCTGTTCTCTATGAGAGGTTGTGAGCCATAATCCACCACGCGGGCCCAGTGGGTTAATCAACGTCACATGTCTTCGAATTTTTGATTCTAAGACATGCCGGTTTCCTCACGATGTTTTCCTTCACCGTTTTGAGAGCAGTGGTGATGAAATTAAATACACAAAGTAAAGTGCTTGCCAGGGTTCGAACTCATGAACTAAGTCAGGGCCAATACCACCACTGCTCTCACCACTCGCTCGCACCATTTCTATTAAAAATGTAATACTTATCTTTTGTCCGATTTCAAATCAGCAAAATATGGACACAATCTATCCGTAATAATATCAGTGGACGGCGGGAATGCAACCTCTCCCGGGCGGCAGGACGATGCCGCATTAATTGGGACCCCTATTATTGCAAATTACAGAGATGTCAAATGCCTTCAAATCCAATTAACTAGTCTAATATTATCAGCTGCGATTCGCCTACCGTCTTTGCAAATTAGAACAGACTTCTATAAGGGTGCTTGTATTACGGGACAAATTCCCAGTATGGACAAGCCGAAACCGATCCGTTTTGACTTTAGTTCAACTAGTACATATTGGTAAGATGCCTCTACTCATCGGTTTTTTTTTTGTGGTTAAGAAATCATCACATAACGTCTCCCGCTCTGGTTGGAGCGAAAGGGCGTGTCAGACTTTTACTGACTAAAACCCACCCGTGTTCCTTCAGTTACCGTGGCCCTGGCATTGGCCACTCTTTCGAACAAATCTCGTGACCCTGGCAGTCAACTCATCGATGCGGGTATAATAGTCTCATAAAAGGAAATACAAAATATTTTATTTCACATAAAACTACATGGGCACTTACTAAACGTCAAAAGCACACGCATTGATGTATTTGTCGTTTCCTGTGGGGTACAGCCCTCTAGATACTCCACAGTTATTCTTGTAAATGTAAAAGGTTTTTATAATGTTTTCATACTTTCTGTATGCGCTCGCATCACAGCAAAATATCTAGCTTGTCATGCTTGTGAACGGGCGCCGTCAGTATGGACTGGTCATCTCTTGGCTGCCACGTCTTATTTTAATTTCTCAATGGTTTAAAAAAAAAACTTTGTTACGGACGCTTTTAATGGACACGTCTTTTTACATCATTTCTCACATACATACTTTCATCATAAATGATTTTACCAATTTGTTGTAACAATATTTTGATTTAAAAGAGTTTCCGTGGATTTTCTTGCCTGTTCTTCTCCCCCTACTATGCTTTGCAATGTTCCAAAGAAGCTAGCTTCATTTTTCTGACTGTCCGATCCCTTGATAATTCAAAATTGCTTGTAATAGGTTTATTATTTTGAGTTTAAGTTTCGATACCGGATACTCGCGAATTGATGTGTACAGATACCTGTCTTACGGTTCTGATTTGTTGAGATAGGTCGGTACTGATAAGCTCCGACCTTTACCGACAAATCGAATACCTTTATCTTTATGCCTGCCTGTCTTAATCTGCCTAGCCTTTTGCCAACTATATTGGGGTCACCTTCCAGTCTAGCCGGATGCATATGAATACTAGTTATTTACATGGAGGGACAGCCTATCTGACCTGCATAAGCCAGTTACACGATTCCCCTCGATAAGACTGGTTGTTAGCCTTTTGGTGGGAAACAACATCTTGAGATGCTTTTCGAGGCACAAAGGCTCTTTCTCACGCTCGGCTCCGCTCGGTGACTGATGTCCCCAGTTTTTCGGCCCGAGGTTGCTGTTGTTGTTGGTGGCATTGCTGCGTCCCATTCGTAGATCATATTAACCTGTAGAATACAAAACAATAAATTAAAATACACATGTAATTCTAACTTTCGCATAGATGAATCATTTTTGCTTTTCAACGTACTTGGTCTACTTGCAAACAACTGAGATTTACGATGTCTGGATGGCGTCATTTCACTCATCCTTCACAAAGAGCAATGGCAGTGGGGAACCTCTGTGCAGATAGTGATTTGTCATCCCCATAGAGAAGGATATGACTGTAGACAAAGAAACGAAAATTAAAAGAGGGTGTATTTCCATTTTAAAGAATTTATAAGGATTTTTGAACTGTCTATAGATCTTTGCAGTTGCTATTACTTAGCTACGAGCTCGTTCTGAATCTTTTAACTTTATACAAGCACCCTTAATAACTATGACTGCACTAAACCAATTTGTTACGTCTACTTCAGTCCTTGTGGGTTTAGACCGCAGCGTCAAAATGGCGTCAGCTTGCTCTCAGCCACACTGACCAGTTGACCACCTGTCAACTCAGTAATGTTTTAGTTGACGTTGTAACTACTTACTGTCACAATGTAATGAACGTTGTAGGCAGTTTATGTCATAAACGCGTTTTCTAGTTTTTTTTTTTGAAGTGAAAACTTCTTTAGCGGCGTTGAGCACTTTTTCTGTAATGGGTATAAAATCTTAAACTCGCGTCAGGACACGTGACCTGATCGAAAAAGCGTAGGACGGATGGTTTTAATTTGGAAAAGCGCCATCTATTAAAACGAATACGAATCACTTGGCTAGCCTTGGTTAGTATGGTTATGGAATCATAGATGACGCTAATATAAACTACTAAACACGAAGAGTTTACAGTAAAATATATGTCATTAAAAGTGTGTCTAATTCTAAAAAAATAAAATCGTAATATAGCATAAGCCATAAAATAAATATTACTTATGAATTAAATAATTGTAACAAATAACTTTTTCTAAGACAGCAACTCGATTATAGATGGCGCTCAAACTAATCATTCAATTTTTGAAGTGAAAACTTCTTTAGCGGCGTTGAGCACTTTTTCTGTAATGGGTATAAAATCTTAAACTCGCGTCAGGACACGTGACCTGATCGAAAAAGCGTAGGACGGATGGAGAGTAGACAGCTATCCCCTCTCTACGGCGCGGCGAAAATGTATGCCTGGGCCTACTGTTTCGTTTAGGCGGCGCAGGGCGCTTGCGCGAATGTTCGTCTATGTTACAGCGTGCCACGCGCATCCATGGATGGTGACAGCTGATGGCTCGACCGTCTGTGTAGTGATCACATTGTTGTGTATTCGTAAAATTCGTGAATATAAAGTGCTTAAAATATGGAAATTGAACAACAAATTATTCCCTAACCATTCCAAAATATCAAACATGCTCAACGTTAATAATCAAGTTTTCACTTCTGCCGGCACTCCCGGAGTGCAATTTTTTTTTTTGAGAAATTTTGTAACGTTCTGGTCAATTTTACGACCGATTTTATACTGAACTAGCTTCTGCCTGCGACTTCGTCCGCATTAAAATTATTTTTCCCCTGACCCTTCCCGTCACGTCGAATCGCCTACCCGTGCAATTTTCCCCGTTTTTGAAACATTTTTCATTACTGATCCGGTCCTCTAGCGTGATGTTATATACCTTCCTCGATAAATAGACTACCTAACATAAAAAAAAATCAATTCGGACCAGTAGTGTTCCTTAGATTACCGTGTTCAATCAAACAAACAAACTCTTCAGCTTTATAATATTAAATATAGATAAATTTAATTTCTAGTTCTTATTCAATACTCAATCATCATAAATGTCAGAGTCGATCGCCGAACTCAAGGGGAATCCCAAGTTACAGCATGTCAAAGTTGTAAACTGGAACTTTCGTCGACTTTAGACATACTTAGTATTTCTTTACAGTATTTGAACCTTATCAGCAACATATTTCGCTTTGCATAGAAATATCACGAATATCTTTACAAAAGTTGTTAGGTCTGATTCCTAGCTCAGACACAAGCTTTTTCAAGAAACAAAAGTGCAATTTTATATTCCTTCGAAATTCAGGTCATTTTTCCTTTATTCTCGTTGCCGTACTACCCATAGTTTTGAATTTAGCCCTGATGACATTGTAAAATAATGTTCAGTTAAGCGACTGATATATACCGGGATGGGACATCGACGTGTCTGTTACCATGGATACAGAACATATTTCAGATTTTAGACCTATAACGGTTAAATCAACTCAACATATAGTTATGATTTTCAACCATTATTACTTAATTTGTTCAAACTAACGCCACCGTCGTACATCAATTCCATAGAAAACATGTGTTTCATTCAGTTGTTCTATTTTCTGAACAACTACTATTGGTACTGGCAATTTGCTTTGACGACCGTTGTTTTTCGCTGGACAGACGTCAGTCAATCGAACACTCTCAATTTCATAGACTATTATAGTTTTGTTTGATCGCACGTGTCACGTATCAAAGAGTGCTCCATTAAAACTGTACATGGGTATTTTGACGAGTGGCAAATATGGGAACGAATATCGCCTTTTTTTCAATAAAAATTCACAATACTTCTGGCCCATAAGATTATTTTTTGTACTAAAATAGTGTGTTGGTTAAAGTCCGATTATTATAATTGTGCACTTAGGGGTGTCAAAGTAACCTGCCCACATCCCTTCCTACCTCACCGTTGACGCATACCAGTAAAGTCTGCAGTGTCGTTTGCACTATTATTTTCATGTAAAATGCTGTAAAACGCTACCAGAGCTCCCTCTCACCGTAATGGGGACGAGACCTGTGTCCCAGCAGTGGCAACAATATAGGCTGATGATAACGCTAATGCCACCGTCAAGTCAATATTTTGACGTTAAAAGATGCACCGTTATGAAAATCGGGATATACTTGCTTAAATACATTATGGATTTTGGAGCAATCTTCCAGTGGGTGTCGTAAAAGGCGCCTGAGGGAGTTACTACAGCATGGGCAGCAGCGTTCTCTATGCATTTTATCATCCCATACTGCGATCGCCAACCTGCCTGCCTAGCGTGGCGATTATGTAAACCTCCAAATTGGGGGAGGCCTATGTCCAGCAGTGGACGTCTTTTGGCTGAAATGATGATGATAAGGTATCACATAAAATTCTAATTTCATTACGTTTGTATGCAATTGGCAGGTCAGTTTGCACGTCACGTGTACCACAACGCGAAGTGCGTTGACAGGAACCGACGAAGTGGCGTCGCACTGACGTTAATTTGATTCTGTTAGTTTAATTTAAGATTAACACCCCAAAATTAGTACCAAAGTCAAGTAAAAGCATTTATTTCAAACTAGCTGACCCGACAGACGTTGTCCTGTTTCTTTGATGATATTTGAGCACGCATTCTGTCAATTCTATGTCAAATGTCATAATGTTACATTAAAAAAGTTTACATTGTCCTATTATATGGTTGTTAAGTATTCTTAAATAAGTGTTCTTAAATTTTCTAATTTTCCGCGCAATTTTTTATTTTTTTTCTTTCATAAGAACCTTCTCCTGACAATTACAAACACAACAACAACAAAAAAAGTGAAATCGGTCCAGCCGTTCACGCGTGATGTCGTGACCAAGGGAAATAGGGATTCATTTTTATATATATAGATAGGGCACATAAAGGCACTTTTGACCATAAAAATTTACATTAAAACAGAATTGATTCTAGTCGTCTCTTCCAAAAGTTAGATTCGTATGGAGAAGAATGGTCAAGAAACTGCACCATTCAATCAATTTAGCCAGCTTATAGCAATTTATGAGCATTAGTGGTCCAGTGGTAGCGGCCGCGACTTACGAAATGTAGGTCGTAGGTTTGAACCCAGACAGGTGCTTTACGCTGTGTAAATATTTTTTTTTTACTATTGCTCTCAAAAATATGCAGGACAATGCGTGTATGTTCTGTTCCTTTATTGATATAGATAGTCTACAAGCAACCCATAAACCATACTTTAGTATTTTTTCTTATGTGGGTGGATTTTATACACAATTTTTTTTTAAGCCTCATAATGGTCAGCTCCACCCGAATCTGTGTAGTTCATTCCTCAACAGACTATTTCTTGCACTAATCTATGTAGTCCCCACCTGATCTGAACAAGATTATGTCAAGATTTTAAAACAGACTTTGAGTTTGAGACTTTGAGTTTGTTCCATAATTTCTTCTCTTTTTTACTCATTTAAAAAAAAATTATCTATAATAATATAATATATAATATCTTAGGACAACCAACACAACGTTATCTGATCCCAAACTAGGCAGAGCCTGTACTATGGTAACCAGACAACTGATAAACATACTTATATATTTCTAAATATATACATATTATAGATAAATTACACCCAGACACAGAACAAATGATTGTGCTCATCACACAAAGATTTGTCCTGGGTGGGAAACGAACCCACGACCTCAGTCTTAGCAGTCAGGGTCACTTACCACTAGACTAACAGGCCAGTCAATATGATGTGTAAAAAATGTTTCTCTTATCCTATTTATAAATTTAAATATAATTTATTTTGTATTGTTTTATGAGGCAAAACTGATTATTTTTTAATGTAAATGTATCCACTTTTAAACTCAAAAAAAAATTTACGATGCATATTTTCTCCAGCTTTTTTTCTATTTTTGTTGTGTTCAGTTTTTCTTTGAGTCATATTAGGTTGGGGAAAAAGTCTTTTCGCATTATAGTATGTATGAACTTGTAATAAAATCTCTTTGTATCTGGCTGGTTTTGGTATCATTGAAAGTTTAAATTTTAAAGAACATAATTCCAAATTCAAATTAGGAAAATGTGTGATTTTCATTTGTTTTTCGTACCGTCAAGATGAGTGAATCTAATGAAGAAATTCGATACATTTTAAAATTTTACTACAAAAAAGGTAAAAATGCAACGCAAGCCGCGAAAAAATTTGCGATGTTTATGGACCTAGTGTAGTGTCTGTGAGAGTAGCACAAATTTGGTTTAAGCGTTTTCAATCCGGAAATTTTGATGTCAAAGATGCACGTCGCTCTGGTCGCCCTATTACGGATATAATGGATGCCATTTTTGAAAAAGTGAAGCTAGATACCAGTAGTTACGACAAATTGACCACAAAACAGTTTTGGCGCATTTGAAAAAAACTGGGTACACAAAAAAGCTCGACATTTGGGTACCTCACGAGCTCACTGAAATAAACCTAATGAACCGTGTACTCATTTGTGATTCTTTATTACGACGTAATGAAACCGAACCATTTCTGAAGAAGCTGATAACTGGTGATGAAAAGTGGATCACGTATGACAAGAACGTGCGAAAAAGGTCGTGGTCAAAGGCCGGTCAGGCTTCACAGACTGTGGCGAAACCCGGATTAACTCGCAACAAGGTGATGCTGTGTGTGTGGTGGGATTGGAAGGGCATTATTCATTATGAGCTGTTACCACCAGGCAGGACCATCGATTCTGAACTCTACTGCGAACAACTGATGAGATTAAAGCAAGAAGTTGAGAGAAAGCGGCCGGAATTAATCAACAGAAGGGGTGTGGTTTGTCATCATGATAACGCTAGACCTCACACATCTTTAGCCATCCAACAAAAATTAAGAGAGTTTGGCTGGGAGGTGTTAATGCATCCGCCGTATAGTCCTGAACTTGCACCTTCAGATTTCCACCTGTTTCGGTCTCTTCAGAATTCTTTAGGCAGTGTCAGGTTAACATCACGAGAGGACTGCCAAAACCACTTGTCGCGGTATTTTGACCAGAAGTCCCAAAATGTCTATAGCAATGGGATCATGTCCCTACCTACAAGATGGCAAAAAGTTATCGAACAAAATGGTACCTACATACTTTAGTTAAATGTAAATAAACTTTATTAAAAAATGTTTTGAATTTTCTTAAAAAATGCGAAGAAACTTTTTCCCAACCTATTATACTTATAGTAAGAAAATGAAGCACGCCAGCCCGAAGCCGCCGCGTCAGCACAACATATGCAGTTTAAAACTGTGCAAATATATATTTATCAAGAAAAAATATCATTATAGGATATCTTAAAGTGATGGATAAGTTCCATTTTATGTTTGTACACGTAAATACAATAATAATAATTATAGTACAATAGCCTTTTTTTTGGATGGGAAATCATCAAATGACGTCTCTCGCTTTATGGTGGAGCTGGGGTGAGTCTGACTTTTACTGACTAAAACCCACCCGTGCTGCTTCAGTTGCCTATATGCCAGGGTTACGGTAACTGTTTCGAACAGACCTCGCGACCCTGGCAGACCAGTAAGTCCCTTAGTGGCCTTTTATGACACCCACGGGAAGAAATGGCATGGTGCCATTCTTTACGTCCGGCACCACACTGAACCATAATTATAGTCAATAAAAACTCTAGAAAATAAATTTCGCTCCTTGAAACTGGGTAATAAACCAATCCTAGAGTGCCAATGAAAACGATCAAATTAAGAAAATGACAAAAAAATCAAGCTCAAAATGCAGATTTGCGACAAAATTTATGGATGCCAGCCAATTAGCGTTGGGGGTCTCAATGCAGCTTTTTGGCACGTTCCCCGATCTTACTCCGCCAAAGTAATTCACAGATTTGCATTTAAAATTGATAAATGATTTATCTCATGCTCATCCGTCTTCAGGAAATTAAATTTTGTTGCGACATTGTTTTTCACGATATTGGATTGATTTATGTTCGGTCTATATCTATCGGAGTGTTTGTTTTGTGAATATCCTTTGAATGCTCAGGAATTTGATCATGAATAACGGAAATTAATTGCTTTTTAGATTGATTTGAAAGTTAGACTAACTTTGGGACTTAGTATACGCGTCGACTTGAGAACCTACTCCGTTTTTTTTTCGTCGGTTAAAAAAGCATATTTAACCTGTCTCCATGGATATCCCATAACTCTAGGGTATAATTAGACCACATGGTCTAATGTCTCATGGTCATATATTCAGTTGATTCTTTGACATCAAAGAATCAACTGAATATATGACACTTTTATAATACGTGATGGGTTTTTCTCTTTCTTGAATACGGGTGTAACCTTCGTTGATACAACACGAGTTAATCATTTTCATTCAAACAAATAATTCAACATTTGAAGCTAAGAAAATATGACGTTATCATATGTATTTCACGTAAGGGAATTACGTAAATAATCGTGATGTCGAATTATTTTGTATGAAAAATAAAAACAAAAATCAATCTTATGCCAGTTGATCCTTTGATATGGTATATGTTTCACGGCCATGTGGCATGGTCTATAGTTGCGGGATATCAAAAGAAACACCTTGTAAGCAAATATCTTGTTAGTATTTACGTAGCCTGACTTGAAGCTGCACTAGACCAACAAAGGAAAACACAAACTCCAGTAACGTTGATCTCAAAATGATCGGCACAATAAATTAATATTGTATTAGCAGCAGCTTCCACACAAACTTGCTACAGCTTATTGTAAAGTTCATAGTTTGGGTGCATCTGCATCAAGCCACAGACCACAGTCTGGGAAACTACCGGACTTGTTACGTATATAACTAAACAACGGGTATATTTTGTTACCTACAATAATGCAAACAGAATTAAGGGAATAATTCATAACACATACATAGGTAAGTATACTTAGATTTGGTTATTACCAAGTAAATAAAAAATACTTCATGTACACACAGGTATTTTTAACTTAAAGTTGCTTTTCGTCCTGCCAGGGTAGCGAAATTTGTTCGAAAGAGATACCGTGGCCCTAGCATATGGGCAACTGAAGGAACATGGATGGGTTTTAGTCAGTGAAAGTCTGACATACCCTTCCACTTCACCCAGAGCGGGAGACGTCATTTCATGATTTCCAACCCAGAAAAAAAAGGTTGCTTTTCGTGTATGTCTGTGTGAATCTAATCAGAATAATAGCGCTGCGGTGTTTTTATTTTCATATCGCACGATGCTGCCAGCATCAACTGAGATAGGAGCCTTTTAGGCCCCGCATAGGTCTTCGTTTTTTTACTGTTTTCAGTATGTCGTTTAAACCTTAGATAAACTGAAAAGTTTTGTTGTTCTTTTAAACTGTTTTCCTGATTTTGTGTACGGGTTTGTTCATCATTTAGAAGATTTATTCCGTCAATGTTTTTAATATTTAAACTCATATATGACACAGACATCTCGATGCTTTGACATAGAGTGCACCAGAGTCTACGCACACACTTGCCCACAAGACCAATAATAACTCCCGCATCGAAGGCCTCCATGGAGGTTGGCCACCATGCAGTCTGGAGGACTATATTTAAATATTAACATGCATTCCAGTCGTGCGAAGCAGGGATGAGCTGTTAGTCAACAGCAAAAGTAGATGATCAAAATCAGAAATTCAATACTATTAGAACGGAGTTCGCGAATATATGGCAGCTGTACTAGAAGTAAATGTTTGGTATAATTTACTATCACATACTTTTGAATCACTTCGACGCCACACAGTTCTGACGCGAACTCCGTTCATTAGTATTGAATTTCTGATTTTGATCATCTACTTTTGCTGTTGACTGTACTCATAAATATCCGTACATGTTGTGACCAATGTCGTTTCTTAGAATACCTCATTTTGATTCAATAAACACTTCACAAAGCCACTGACTGCACAGGATGCGTAATCACATAACCACAGAATATGACAAGCCTCATTATGACCAATATTCAGGTCAGGTGTAGTAGCGAAGTTCGATCCATTCATTTATTTATTTGTGCACAATTTACTACTTTAAGTACACATTTGACATTATAATATACATCGCCACCAGTAACATTCACAATATCTCCGTACTAGTTGACTGGATTACAGTGGCTATAAGTAAATGTGAAATACAGGAAGTGCGCACTTAGTCTTTAACCGACGAAAAAAAAACGGAGGAGGTTCTCAAGTCGACGCCTATAGTTTTTTAAATGTAAAAACACGCATAACTTTTTACAGAGTGGACCGATTTTGATAATTATTTTTTTATTCGAAAGGGTATATCCCGAAAAAGGTAAATTTGGAAAGAAAATTACCACCCTAAGGGTAGAAACCCTTAGGGTTGTAATTTTCTTTCCAAATGGAGATGAATGATTGTTCACTCATTGATTGTAATGCATAACTTCTTACAGAATAGTCCGATTTTGAAAAAAAAAAAAAAAAAAAGTTTTTGACAAAAAATTTTACCGCCGAAAAAACTGAAAACCAAAAAATAAGAAGCCTAAGTAATTTTGAGTCGGCGCCAAACAATCAATGACCAAGGATCACTAAATTACCTTACAGTTAATTAATTTACTTGTTTGCATTTACTTGTGCGCACTTATTTTTTTCGTTCTATATCAGTACTAGAATACATTTCCATTAATAACTTAGCATAGTCAGTCTATTATGTTCCTACTTCTTCAATACACGCCTGTTCTCTTTGAGAGGTTGTGAGCCATAATCCACCACGCGGGCCCAGTGGGTTAATCAACGTCACATGTCTTCGAATTTTTGATTCTACTCGTAAGACATGCCGGTTTCCTCACGATGTTTTCCTTCACCGTTTTGAGAGCAGTGGTGATGAAATTAAATACACAAAGTAAAGTGCTTGCCAGGGTTCGAACTCATGAACTAAGTCAGGGCCAATACCACCACTGCTCTCACCACTCGCTCGCACCATTTCTATTAAAAATGTAATACTTATCTTTTGTCCGATTTCAAATCAGCAAAATATGGACACAATCTATCCGTAATAATATCAGTGGACGGCGGGAATGCAACCTCTCCCGGGCGGCAGGACGATGCCGCATTAATTGGGAACCCTATTATTGCAAATTACAGAGATGTCAAATGCCTTCAAATCCAATTAACTAGTCTAATATTATCAGCTGCGACTCGCCTACCGTCTTTGCAAATTAAACTAGACTACTATAAGGGTGCTTGTATTACGATACAAGTTCCCAGTATGGACAAGCCGAAACCGATCCGATTTGACTTTAGTTCAACTAGTACATATTGGTAAGATGCCTCTATCGATCGGTGCGAGTATAATAGTCCCATGAAGTGAAATAAAACGTATTTTATTTCACATAAACCTACATGGACACTTATGAAACGTCAGAAGCACATGCATGGATGCAATTTGTCGTTTCCTGTGGGGTAGAGCCTTGAAGAAACTTCACATTTATTCTTGAAAATGTAAAAGGTTTTTATAATGTTTTCATACTTTCTGTATGTGCTCGCATCACAGCAAAATATCTAGCTTATCTTATGTCATGCTAGTGAAACGCCGTTAGTGGGGACTGGTCATCTCTTGGCTGCCACGTCTTATTTTAATTTCTGAATGGTTTTCTAAAAAAATAGTTTTATGCGGACGCTTTTAATGTACACGTCTTTTTACATCATTTCTCACATACATACTTTCATCATAAATGATTTTACCAATTTGGTGTAACAATATTTTGATTTAAAAGAGTTTCCGTGGATTTTCTTGCCTGTTCTTCTCCCCCTACTATGCTTTGCAATGTTCCAAAGAAGCTAGCTTCATTTTTCTGACTGTCCGATCCCTTGATAATTCAAAATTGCTTGTAATAGGTTTATTATTTTGGGTTTAAGTTTCGATACCGAACACTCGCGAATTGATGTGTACAGATACCTGTCTTACGGTTCTGATTTGTTGAGATAGGTCGGTACTGATAAGCTCCGACCTTAACCGACAAATCGAATACCTTTATCTTTATGCCTGCCTGTCTTAATCTGCCTAGCCTTTTGCCAACTATATTGAGGTCACCTTCCAGTCTAGCCGGATGCATATGAATACTAGTTTTTTACATAGAGGGACAGCTTATCTGACCTGCATAAGCCAGTTACATGATACCCCTCGATAAGACTGGTTGTTAGGCTTTTGGTGGGAAACAACATCTTGAGATGCTTTTCGAGGCACACAGGCTCTTTCTCACGCTCGGCTCGGCTCCCTGGCGGAGTCCCCAGTTTATCGGCCCGGAAGTTGCTATTACGGTACCCATGGTATTGAAAGAAAGAAAGAAAGAGAATACATTTATTCAGCACACACTAAAAGGCACACAATATATAAAAAGGGCCAGTTCAGCAATAATGCCAGACAACTAGTGCCTGACGCTGGTTTTCTACTGGACCTGAAGTGTGAAAGTGACGGATGTAAATCAGTTTTATATGTATAAATACAGCAACGTGATGTAAATTAAACAAATTTGTTTGAGACAGAAATAAATCGAATAAAACAGTTACGAATATGTACATAAACAGTGTGAAAATGTATGTAATAAATAATTCAGTTTAGTACCTAGTATAAGTAGTTATTTGTATTGAAAAAGTTATGCAAGTAAATCAATAAACCTTTGAATATTACAGTGTGATATTGAATTAGATTGCGAAAATAAATAAATAAATGAAACGGATGCGATAGACCTTAATGTAAAGTGTACTTAAGGAAAGAAATATATCGAAAAGAGTCAGAACGCAAAAAAACCTGTCTTAAACAATACGAGACTTTCATGATCACATAACCATTTTTATTACGAGCAACACTCACTGACAGAAACGCTGACACATACTCAAGTGGGTAAGTGAGTAGGTACATACATCATATAATCCGCTGCGTCCCATTCGTAGATCATATTAACCTGTAGAATAATAATAATATAATAAAAGCCTTTATTAACAACCTTACAAGCCAATACATCTTATCTCTATACTTATTACTACTAGGAATGTTTAGATATATAAATATTTTTTTTCTTATTGATGTCCAAGTGATCTCCGCAAGCAACGATCTCTTGCTTTCCTCATCCAATTCGTACCTGCCAACTTTTGAATATCGTCTTCCCATCTACGATACTGTCTGCCAAATGTAAATATAAAATTAGAAGAAAAGGCAGACAGTATCGTAGAATCTGTAGAATACAAAATAATAAATTAAAATACACATGACATGTAATCCCAACAACTTTCGCATAGCTGAATCAATTTTGCTTTTCAACGTACTTGGTCTACTTGCAAACAACTGAGATTTACGATGTCTTGATGGCGTCATTTCGCTCACCCTTCACCAAGAGCAATGGCAGTGGGGAACCTTTGTGCAGATTGTGATTTGTCACCCCCATAGAGAAGGATATGACTGCAGACTCATCTGCCTAGCCTTTTCCCAACTATGTTGAGGTCGGTTTCCAGTCTAACCGGATGCAGCTGAGAACTAGTATTTTACATGGAGCGAGTGATCTGACCTCCACAACCCAGTTACTGGGTAATACGATACCCCTTGGTTAGACTGGTTATCAGACTTTCCGTCTTCTGACGACCCGTAACGACTGTCTAAGATCTACGAAAGACAACCGGGACCAACGGCTTAACGTGCTTCTCGAGGCACGGAAGAGTCTTTGTATCTTAAAATGGTCATCCATCCACGGACCACCGCGGCAAGCTTAGCCTGAACGATCGACCCGTGAGGCTGCAAGCCCTTCAAGGTTATGACTGTAGACTATGGAATGAAAATTAAAAGTGGGTGTTTTCACATTTTAAAGAATTTATAAGAATTTTTGAAGTGGCGATCGATCTGTGCAGTTGCTTTTACTTAGCCATGAGCTCGTCCTGAATATTTTAACTTTATACAAGCACCTTTAATAACTATGACTGCACTAAACCAATTTGTTACGTCTACTTCAGTCCTTGTGGGTTTAGACCGCAGCGACAAAATGGCGTCAGCTTGCTTTCAGCCACACTGACCAGTTGACCACTTGTCAACTCAGTAATGTTTTAGTTGACGTTGAAACTACTTGCTGTCACAATGTAATGAACGTTGTAGGCAGTTTATGTCATAAACGCGTTTTCTAGTTTTTTTTTTTTTGAGAAATTTTGTAACGTTCTGGTCAATTTTACGACCGATTTTATACTGAACTAGCTTCTGCCCGCGACTTCGTCCGCATTAAAATTCTTTTTCCCCTGACCCTTCCCGTCACGTCGAATCGCCTACCCGTGCAATTTTCCCCGTTTTTGAAACATTTTTCATTACTGATCCGGTCCTCTTGGTTGTAGCGTGATGTTATATAGCTTATAACCTTCCTCGATAAATAGACTACCTAACATAAAAAAAAATCAATTTGGACCAGTAGTGTTCCTTAGATTACCGTGTTCAATCAAACAAACAAACTCTTCAGCTTTATAATATTAAATATAGATAAATTTAATTTCTAGTTCTTATTCAATTCTCAATCATCATAAATGTCAGAGTCGATCGCCGAACTCAAGGGGAATCCCAAGTTACAGCATGTCAAAGTTGTAAACTGGAACTTTCGTCGACTTTAGACATACTTAGTATTTCTTTACAGTATTTGAACCTTATCAGCAACACATTTCGCTTTGCATAGAAATATCACGAATATCTTTACAAAAGTTGTTAGGTCTGATTCCTAGCTCAAACACAAGCTTTTTCAAGAAACAAAAGTGCAATTTTATATTCCTTCGAAATTCAGGTCATTTTTCCTTTATTCTCGTTGCCGTACTACCCATAGTTTTGAATTTAGCCCTGATGACATTGTAAAATAATGTTCAGTTAAGCGACTGATATATACCGGGATGGGACATCGACGTGTCTGTTACCATGGATACAGAACATATTTCAGATTTTAGACCTATAACGGTTAAATCAACTCAACATATAGTTATGATTTTCAACCATTATTACTTAATTTGTTCAAACTAACGCCACCGTCGTACATCAATTCCATAGAAAACATGTGTTTCATTCAGTTGCTCTATTTTCTGAACAACTACTATTGGTACTGGCAATTTGCTTTGACGACCGTTGTTTTTCGCTGGACAGACGTCAGTCAATCGAACACTCTCATTTTCATAGACTATTATAGTTTTGTTTGATCGCACGTGTCACGTATCAAAGAGTGCTCCATTAAAACTGTACATGGGTATTTTGACGAGTGGCAAATATGGGAACGAATATTGCCATTTTGGGGTTCCGTTGCCAAATGGCAAAAAACGGAACCCTTATAGATTCGTCATGTCTGTCTGTCTGTCGGTCTGTCTGTCTGTCTGTCCGTGTATGTCACAGCCACTTTTTTCCGAAACTATAAGAGCTATGCTGTTGAAACTTGGTAAGTAGATGTATTCTGTGAACCGCATTAAGATTCTCACACAAAAATAGAAAAAAAAAAACAATAAATTTTGAGGTTCCCCATACTTAGAACTGAAACTCAAATTTTTTTTTTCATCAAACCTATACGTGGGTATCTATGGATAGGTCTTCAAAAATGATATTGAGGTTTCTAATATCACTTTTTTACCAAAGTGGTAAAATGTGTGTGTCCCCCTGTAACTTCTAAAATAAGAGAATGACAAAACTAAAAAAAAAATATATGATGTACATTACCATGTAAACTTTCACCAAAAATTGGTTTGAACGAGATCTAGTAAGTAGTTTTTTTTTTTAATACGTCATAAATCGTAAACCGAAATTTACCTTTCATTCAATCAACTCAAATATAAAAATTAAAAAAAAAAACATTTAATTTCATAAACATAAACCCTATGCATAAACCGTGAATACCTGCAGGTTTGTACGGAACCCTCGGTGCGCAAGTCCGACTCGCACTTGGCCGGTTTTGTTCAATAAAAATTCACAATACTTCTGGCCCATAAGATTATTTTTTGTACTAAAATAGTGTGTTGGTTAAAGTCCGATTATTATAATTGTGCACTTAGGGCTGTCAAAGTAACCTGCCCACGTCCCTTCCTACCTCACCGTTGACGCATACCAGTAAAGTCTGCAGTGTCGTTTGCACTATTATTTTCATGTAAAATGCTGTAAAACGGTACCAGAGCTCCCTCTCACCGTAATGGGGACGAGACCTGTGTTCCAGCAGTGGCAACAATATAGGCTGATGATAACGCTAATGCCGCCGTCAAGTCAATATTCTGACGTTAAAAGATGCACCGTTATGAAAATCGGGATATACTTCCTTAAATACATTATGGATTTTGGAGCATTCTTCCAGTGGGTGTCGTAAAAGGCGCCTGAGGGAGTTACTACAGCATGGGCAGCAGCGTTCTCTATGCATTTTATCATCCCATACTGCGATCGCCAACCTGCCTGCCTAGCGTGGCGATTATGTAAACCTCCAAATTGGGGGAGGCCTATGTCCAGCAGTGGACGTCTTTTGGCTGAAATGATGATGATAAGGTAGTACGCAAAATTCTAATTTCGTTACGTTTGTATGCAATTGGCAGGTCAGTTTGCACGTCACGTGTACCACAACGCGAAGTGCGTTGACAGGAACCGACGAAGTGGCGTCGCACTGACGTTAATTTGATTCTGTTAGTTTAGTTTAAGATTAACACCCCAAAATTAGTACCAAAGTCAAGTAAAAGCATTTATTTCAAATAGGCACATAAAGGCACTTTTGACCATCAAAATTTACATTAAAACAGAATTGATTCTATTCGTCTCTTCCAAAAGTTAGATTCGTATGGAGAAGAATGGTCAAGAAACTGCACCATTCAATCAATTTAGCCAGCTTATAGCAATTTATGAGCATTAGTGGTCCAGTGGTAGCGGCCGCGACTTACGAAATGTAGGTAGGTTTGAACCCAGACAGGTGCTTTACGCTGTGTAAATATATTTTTTTTACTATTGCTCTCAAAAATATGCAGGACAATGCGTGTATGTCCTGTTCATTTATTGATATAGATAGTCTACAGGCAACCCATAAACCATACTTTAGTATTTTTTCTTATGTGGGTGGATTTTATACACAATTTTTTTTAAAGCCTCACAATGGTCAGCTCCACCCGAATCTGTGTAGTTCATTCCTCAACAGACTATTTCTTGCACTACATAGATATGTAGTCCCCACCTGATCTGAACAAGATTATGTCAAGATTTTAAAACAGACTTTAAGTTTGAGACTTTGAGTTTGTTCCATAATTTCTTCTCTTTTTTACTCACATTTTTTTTTAAATATGATGTGTAAAAAATGTTTCTCTTATCCTATTTATAAATTTAAATATAATTTATTTTGTATTGTTTTATGAGGCAAAACTGATTATTTTTTATTGTAAATATATCCACTTTTAAACTAAAAAAAATATTTACGGTGCATATTTTCTCTAGCTTTTTTTATATTTTTGTTGTGTTCAGTTTTTCTTTGAGTCATATTTACCGCAAATAAACTTATTTACTTTCTTTTCTTTATTTATTAAACTAATCTCACTTACAATGTAAATACAGATTCAATCCGATTAACCCTTACACTACTCTTAACAAAACTTCCAAACCAGATTATTGAACAGCATCTGCGAACACAGATGGAATCACCGCAGATTGTCCCACATACCCGCTCGGAAAGAATAATTGAAAATAACGCTATGCAATGTGCTGCTTTTAAAACCATTGGATATTTGAATTTAAAGCTAATCTCGAGCGCTTAAGAATCGTTCTCGACCTATCACGAGCATTGGGTCTCATTGTTCGAAATATCGGAAAATGTGAGGAAACCGTGAATGTTCCAATTGATTTTTTCCAATGGTTCCGTATGAGACATGGGATTGTAATGGTTGTAAGATCAACATAGAGCGTTTAATTAAGTATCAAGACTTAGTGAACAAAGACTTTACTGATATTTTTTCACCGATAGAACTCTTTACATAAACGAGCTTTTGTCAGAGTTTTCGCTCGCGCATTGTATTATAATAATATAAACCTTCCTCTTGAAACACTGTCTATTGGCGAAAACCGCATTAAAATCCGTTGCGTAGTTTAGAAGATCTAAGCGTACAGACGTGAGAAGCGACTCTGTTTTATAGTATGTAAAGAAGAAGATTAAAATTTACTAACATCTGACTTCGTCCGATTCGAAATCAAAAGAAAAAAAAAAAAACAATAGTCATTTATTCAAATTAGATAAATAAACCTAATCGATCGAATTGTACGGCTGTTAATAATTACCCTCAAGCCCCCGGAAGTTCTACACGGGGGTCGTGCGGTCCATGGCCCTCTACGGGGCACCGGTGTGGGCGCCCTCATTGAGGCTGCGCCCAGCGCGCCGCTTGAGTGCGGCACAGAGGGTCATGGCCATTCGGTTAATCCGGGGATACCGCACGGTCTCCTGCGAGGCGGCGAGCCTCCTTGCCGGAGTGCCGCCATGGGATCTGGAGGCAAAGGTCCTCGCCCACATGTGGGAGTGGCGCGAGGATGCGAAACGCCGGGGCGAAACTCCGCTGCCGCGACAAATCGCGGCACGGCGGACAGAGCTCCGGCAGGATCTCATGGCGACATGGCGGGTACGATTGTCGCAACCCAGCGCAGGGCACGCCACAATTGCGGCGGTAAGTCCCCTCTTTGAGGAGTGGATAGAGAGGCGCCACGGCGTCCTCACCTTCCGCCTGACACAGGTTCTCACCGGGCATGGGTGCTTCGGTGGGTTCCTGTTCAGGATAAAGCGGGAGGAAACGCCCGGGTGTTTCCATTGTGAGGATCGTCTAGAGGACACGGTGGAGCATACGGTGGAAGTGTGCCCTGCCTGGGCGGAGCACCGCCGTGTCCTCGTGGAGGCGATCGGCGGCGGCGACCTCTCGCGTCCGGCCCTGGTGCGAGCCATGGTACGGAGCGAGAGGGCATGGGAAGCCGTCACCTCCTTCTGCGAAGTAGTAATGCTCGCGAAGGAGGAGGCGGGGCGCGTGAGGGAGTGGCAGTCTCTGCGCCCTCACGTCCCTAGCCGCCGCAGGAGGAGACGCCCCGGGCGCCGGGAGTCGATTGCGGACTCCCGGCCACCGTAGGCGCGAGCTTGCGGGTGGCGAGCAATGGGTAGCTCGCCGCCCGGTAAGGACCAAGCTCGGGTCAACGGCGCGTAGTGTTCCACGCGCGCCTCAAAGAGATGTCAGCAGTACTGAAGGGGTCTGCTAGGACCGATGCCTGCCGGGTTCACGTGATTCTAAAGAGATACCGTGACCCTGGCACATGGGCAACTGAAGGAACACGGGTGGGTTTTAGTCAGCAAAAGTCTGCCCAGAGCGGGAGAAGTCATTTGATGATTTCCCATCCAAAAAAAAAAAAAAAAAAAAAAAAAAAAAAAAAAAAAAAAAAAAAAAAAAAAAGCCCCCGGAAGTCAACTAATGTAGTAATAAATACATTTTGTTTAACACGTTAACTGCCATGGCTAAAATCAGAAAAAGTAAAAAATGTACTTTGAGTTATTTCACTTTAAATCGATTATTTATTCCAAAAATACATCATTTATTCCATAAATATATGATTTATTCCAAAAATATATTATTTGTTCCATAAATACATTATTTATTCCATAAATACATTATTTATTCCATAGATACATTATTTATTCCAAAAACATGGCCAGGTAGCAACGACATGTTCAGATTTTGTATGTGTTGTCGGTCATATAGTCCGACAAGGCTTGAATGGCACAAAAAGTGTCGGACATATAGTCCGACATGGCAGTTAACGTGTTAATGTATTTTATGACAATTGTGTATCTTTGTATCTGCCAAAGAATTTTGTAAATGGATCATTGGTTTTGAATCTAGTTAAGAATACCCACTTTATTAAATTCCCTTTTACAATACGATTGCATGAAATAATAAATGATTTAATTCCTGTAAGTAGTGTAAAAACATTTTTACACGTCATTCATAAAAAAATTCGTCGTAATTCGTCGTTTAAAAGCTAAATGAGGTCGGCGTTTCCTATCAGACTATTCTGAGAAGAAAGACTGAAATAAACTCAGAGGCCATAATCTTTTTTAAAGTACAGCTATAATTTCAAACATAATTTCCAATTGGTCAGACCATGTAAGATCACATGGTCTTGACCTGACCAAGATTCTCCAATCTACACAGATTGGTGTCTTAAATGATGTTTTGAAGAAATAAATTCGTTTGCCTTTTTCAAATTTCCAAATTGACTGAGTAATTACACCACATTAATAAGCAATAACATAAGTTATTTACCGACAAAATATAATATTAAAGTAGTAAGTGTGTAGTGAGTAAGTTAATTATCTGCCTTCTTGTATCACACAATACTACAACTTATGATATTTCAATGTACACTAACTTTTAACGTTAACGTTACTTATTGCAATACGGTTCTATTTTTATCGATATCTGTCTTTACCGTACAAAAACAGCCACCGTAGTCTATCGGCGGGGCATCTGCGGCCACTTGCAACCGCTGACTGTAATCAAAGGAAAATTGCGCCGACTTGTTTTTATTTCTTTTGCACGTTTCCGATGCGGAAATTAGCTCGGAAAGTTTATTTTATTTTATTTGTCGAAGAGCTCGCTACTCTCTTTCCTCTGCAAAGAGCTGCCAAGGATCAATCTTTATTAAAGGAGTCTATCCCACTGCTACCGTGTGGTGCCGGACGTAAAGAATAACATCACCCCATTTCTTCCTGTGGGTGTCGTAAAAGGCGACTAAGGGACTTACTAGAGAATGGGCAGCAGCGTTCTCTATGCATTTTACCACCATACTGCGATCGCCAACCCGCCAAGCGTGGCGATTATGGCAAAGCCCCCCAAATTGGGGGAGGCCTAAGTCCAGCAGTGGACGTCTTACGACTGAAGTGATGATGATGATCCCACTGCTCATTCCGCCATCTCCGTCTGGTCTTGCCAAGATGTCACTTGCCAATAAGTGGGACCCAGTTTGGCCCATTGATCGTCTGACATGCGGGAAATGTGTCCAGCCCATTTTCATCTAAGCGTGGCAGTTTTCCGAGTAACATCAGTTATTTTAGTGCTGAAACGGATTCTTGTGTTCTGAACCCGGTTAATCACCCAGAATACTCCGGTTCGTAGCTCTCTGAGCGATACCGATTTTGGAGCGTCGGGTCAGTCGTATAATTAATTGTTATTTGTAAGAAATACAGTTTACATTTATATCTCAAGTATATTTTATCATTTATTTTATTTTTTATATATAATATTTTTTTGAGTGTGGGTGTTTTTTTTTTGTCACGTCCGTAAGTGTGTCCGTGGCATCACAGTGGGCCCTATCTGAATACCAGCGCTGTGGTAGTTGTTTTTTTTACAAATATCGCAGCATTATGCTAAGATAGGAGCCTTTTTGGCCTCGCACAGGTCTTACTCTTTTAATTTTTATATCTTTTACCATTTTGTTATTTGTTTTAATCCTAAAGTTTCTATGTTTTTTTTTAATGTTTTTTATGTCTTGTGCGTGTCACAAATAAAATATGTTTCTTTCTTTCTTTCTCTGGCAAATCTCGACCGTAGACCTCTGTTGAATTGTCAAAGACCATGTATGTGAATTATACACAAAAAACATTTGCGCAACATTCAAAATCAATCTTCTCGTAAAATAACAGTTATACTAGCTTCTGCCCGCGACTACATCTGCGTCAAATTTTTGCTCCCCTGACCCTTCCCGTCGCATCGAATTGCCTGCCAGTTTTCGTCCATTTTTCTTCGCTGCTCCTTTTGATCGTAGCGTGGTGTTATATTGCCTATAGCTTTCCTCAATAAATAGGCTACCTAACACAAAAATATTTTTTTCAATTCGGACCAGTAGTTCCCGAGGTTACCGCGTTCAACCAAACTAACACACAAACTCTTCAGCTTTATAATATTATAGTATATATAGGTAATTCAAAGACCAATTTCTTAATAGAATGTTTTAGAGAATTCTATTTTTGTAACACTATAACAAATTTATCAATACACACGAAAAACACTGCTTTTGAATCTTGCTTAAGAAAGAAAACTTGTTACAGAAACACACACACACACACACACACGCTGTCTCTAGCTTTTTATCTTCTCTCCTATCGCAGGTATTCTGGAAGAGATTTCTTTAGAAATAATCATCACCTCTCTACCTATTTCTTTTGTTCTTTTCTTCTTGTCGGTAATATAATGTGTGTACATAAAAGGTTGAATCAATAAATTAAACATGTGCACACAATAAGAAAAGACCACATAAAAAAATAAATAAAAGAAAACAGATTTATACGAAAACAGAAAATAAACTCAGTATGATGCTGTACTATGTGACTCAAGCTGCGCTGCTTATCAAGGTAACAAGTTGAGCGGTTTCAAGTTATTTATGCGCGTGATTGTACTGCGAGTAAGTGTTTGTGTGGACTTAGAATACGTGATACGTGCTTTGTGATTACAAATTTCCATACAAAAATCCCGTTATCTGCTAGCGAAATAAGTAGGTTGGAATATAATAAACTATGTACGTATTACGTACATTAGCGTCAATTCACACTATAATGCGAGTTCCCACTTATCCAATTGCTGTTAAAATTGTTTTTCTAATAAAATATGAGCGCTTTTAAGGTACCTGCCTCACTGAAAACGGGGAGCGACCAGTTTCCAACTATTCTAACCGACTTCATAAAAAAGCCGCGTATTTTGTAATTTGGTCGTTTATTTTTATTTTATGTTTGTAACCTCAGAACTCCGTCATTTATGACCCGATTTAAAAAATCTTTTCTTGTTTGAAAGGGTATCTTACTGATGAGTGGTTCTTGTGTTAGCTTCATTAATACGTATTTCGTCTTAGTGTACGTTGATGATTTTCTAATAATAATAACAACCTGTCACTGTTATTTACTTAGCAAATGAAGGTTTACTTATAGCAACATAAAACAACGAAATGAAAAATAAAAACAACCGATTAAAAAAGGACCACAAAGTGAAAACGGCAAGGTACTCAAAACACCGACTTTCGATGTTATTATTACAAGTGATTGTAGGCACCGTGACACATATTAAAAGAGACATATAACTCGTTGAGTTCCCAGCATAGATCGCTTCATACTAATCGCCGTCCATGGGACCAGTGCCTTAATCGGACCGCGATAGTGAAAACTGGTGCTAAAACGAAGTGTAAATTATCCATTAAACTCTCTAGCAGCTGGTAAACATTTAATTTGTTAGCAGTTGGATAAAGTTATGTATTTAGAACTATACTTGTTGTAATTAATTTCAAAGTTTAGCGATCCTACACTTTTCTTTTAAAGAAAGGTAATAAAAAAGTTTTTATTTCGTACTTAATGTGATGGACAATTAATGCTGGATTTTCTAACCTCTTACAGAGAGGAGGCCAGTGTCCCAGCAATTAGGACGTTATAGGCTGTATATGCAAGGCTGCAAGTGACTAAAATTGCAATTTCCAAAGTAGAGAAGCTTTCGACTTTTGTCGTGTTGTCTCATGCGGCGGGTGACTAAGATCCACCGTCCGAATGCTCAGTCGCAGGCGATTGCCCACCGAATGAACTTCGTCGTTTTGATGCAAAATCTCACTAGTCACCTGCGATTTTTATGGACCTATGAAATAGGGTGGCAATTTGGCATGTAGGGTGATTTGATAAGTGACCAGTCGCACGTCGAAATAGACCCTACTGTAAATGCACCAAACTTGAACATAGAATAAAATAAATGTATGGTGCTATGTAACGAAAAATGCGTCAGTGAGCAGAGTTCCCGAAGTTGAAATTTTGTTTTTGCTATCGATATGTTAAGAAGAAGAACGAAACGAACAAACGAATACTATAAATGTGAGATACTTTGTATGCTTGGATGTTTGTTTCTCAATCGCGCTATAGCAGCTGAACATATTTGGGTGTAGTTATCCCGATAGTACATTTCCTGTGGGATTATATGCTCGCGCAGCCACTGCTCACTTTTAGGCTGTAAACTATAATAATTGACTGTCTGCCCAGTTTCTTTAGTGGTCCTGGTTTTGATTTCCAGGTCGGGCAAACTGCTGTTGGGATTTTCCATCAGGAAGCTCGGAGTCTGGATTTGTACCCAGTTGATGACAAAAGGCTCATCCCCTATTACATGGACTTAAAAATAACTTGAGAAATATGGGTGTACAATAGGTGCACCTCTACCTGACGCCTCGAGGATTATAGGAGAGATGTTGTGATGTTACGTGTAACAATAATAAATACCGCTATAATATCTATCTATGGTTAATAATGACCGTATACACGCTAGTTACATGCTTGCTGAATTCAGAAATAACAAAAACAAATCTGATTATAATTCTGAATAAGAATGAGATAAACAAAATAAATGGAACCTGAAACTACCAAAGTGTAACCTCACACATTATACATTTCAGATATAAATCTGCAAATCCACAAAATACCTACGTTCTAGCTACAGAATAAGAAAACTAAAAGCTTGGTAGAAGCACAGCCATTTTTACTCTACAAGATCTAACCAGGTTCGTAGCGAGCTATTGTTAAAAGTTATTAATAAACTGGAAAGAAACGGATAATCAGAGAACGTCTGGCGAACAATGGAATGTACTCGTATTTTATTTTTCTTCATTTGCTGAAATATTATTTTAATTAACTGTTGTTGAATAAGTGGGTTTAAAGAACTAGCCTGAAGGCTTGCAGAACATAAATTTGTAGGATTAAAAATAAAGTAGCTCATTCATCAGATAATAATGGAAACAGTCTTTCATGATGTGCATTAAAAGTTATGGGAATGCAGTACTTACTTAGGAAATACCGTATTTCAACTGTAAAGGTACATCTGTATATTCAACTAAAATCTTCAAATTTCGTATACGTTTGATTTGTTGGAAATACTAGGTATTTCGGCATGTCACCTAAAAACAAAACTTTATCCGCATTTAGCAAGTAACGTTATACTTTAACTCCCTACATAAGTTTTTTTAAAGGGGTAACTTTATTACCGAATCTTGAAGTTGGGGCTGCAACTGAAAAATATCTTAGTGGCAAACCCTACTTTTTTTCTTCTTGTAGGAACTGAATGGAACATGATTTATTTGTTTTTTTTTTTTAAATAAAATTGTTAAATGTCACTCGTATGCTGTAGGTGAAAATCAGCGTCAAAATCAAAATCATCAAAAGTCATTTATTCAAACTAGGCTGAGAGTCAGCACTTTTTGAACGTCAAAGTCACATAAGACAGTCCCCCCAAAACGCCCGCCCTTCGACACTTCCTAGTGCTTTGGCTGGGAAGAAGAAGTGGCGGAACAAACTCCCCAGCAGCACTGCTGTCTGTTAAGTTAGAAGAACGTCAGGTATGCTACCGCCATCATAATCATCATTTCGGCCGTTAAACGTCCACTGCTGGACATTATTGACTCCCCCTGGTTGGGCACTTTACGTGACCCAAATTGATTTGTTAATACTTGTTTCTGTTATACCTAAGTATTAGGTCATTTCTTTAGAAATAATTAATTCTTTTCAAATGGTTTCTAGATCCTTCTTACGTCTGTCGTGCTCGGTACACAAAAGTTGGTTTTTTCACCGTGATGGACAGCTAAAGTTTGAAGAAACTCTTTATAAACATCCAACAGTGATCTGACAATCTGTTTCGTGAAAGTGTTTTGCGTTGTGAGCTGATAAGACGCCCCGGAGCTGGTCCGCAGGTTAGTAGACCAATAGTTTGCAGTGCTGACGTCGAAACCATTTATCATTCTTCAGCTCACAGGGTGGGTTTCCTAGCAATTAATATAATTACTATCAAACCATAACTTATTACAATTGAGATCCCCATGTGTAGCAGCCATTTACACGCTGGCTACATCACCCCCAATTTGGGGGCTTGGCCATAATCGCCACGTGCGGCAGGCGGGTTGGCGATTACAGAATGGTGGTAAATGCATAGAGAACGCTGCTGCCCATTCTCTACTAAGATCCTTAGTTGCCCTTCACGACACCCACGGGAAGAAATGTGATGGTGCTTTGTTTTTTTGTTCAGCACCATACTACCATACACCAGACGCTGAAAAATTAAAACGAAAAGTTTAGCACTAGCCTGAACTCTTAATTATTATTTTTTATTCAAACAACTACTTGAAAAATAAAAAACAACCAACTCAGTCCCAAACTATAGGTAGTCTACCTTTACCTACCTACATACTCCAGTTAATTTCAACTTAAGTTCGAGAACTAGCGAACAGTTTTAAATTAATGTACCGTATCGATTGACTATCGTCGCTTGGTTTACTCAGGCGCCGTGCCAAACGATAGATTAAGTTATCTTAAACCACAGTTTTGGTCGTATTCTGACTTAATATTCACACTGCATTCTGATAAGGGACCGATCAGTAGGGATTGTTTAACTTAGGAATAAAACACGAGCAGTCGGGCAGGCTGAAAATTTGTTAATCCTTTATCCTTCTAGATTAGGATATTTAAATTTAATGTAAAATACTGTATTTCACAGGAATTTGCAGGATTTAAAATACATTCAGTTATATACTTGGTACCGTAAATAACTAAATATTCACGAAAACTCAATTGTTCACAAACAGCGATTTTCTTCGAAAATTTGAAAACATTTTATAATTCACTGCCGTCATAATTTCAGCTAAAAGACGTCTACTGCTAGGCCTTCACCAATTAGGGGGGCGTTTGCGATAATCGCCTCAGATACACACAGGAAGAAATGGGAATCACGGCCGTATTTACATTTAATAATTTTTACACGTCCTTACCGTATTTACATTGAATCATTTTTACACGTTCTAGATTCTCAAAAAGGAAAATTGTGTTCGAGGTTGTCTTATATATAAATATTGTAGAATCGAGTAGTTATACTTAAAACTGGCCAAGTGCGAGTCGGACTCGCGCACCGAGGGTTCCGTACAAACCTGTAGGAATTCACGGTTTATGCATAATTTTATGTTTATGAAATTAAATGTTTTTTTTTTTAATTTTTATATTTGAGTTGACTGAATGAAAGGTAAATTGTGGTTTACGATTTATGACGTATTAAAAAAAAACTACTTACTAGATCTCGTTCAAACCAATTTTCGGTGGAAGTTTACATGGTAATATACATCATATATTTTTTTTTAGTTTTATCATTCCCGTATTTTAGAAGTTACGGGGGGGGGGGGGGAACCACCCATTTTACCACTTTGGAAGTGTCTCTCGCGCAAACTGTTCAGTTTAGAAAAAAATGATATTAGAAACCTCAATATCATTTTTGAAGACCTATCCATAGATACCCCACACGTATGAGTTTGATGAAATATTTTTTTTGAGTTTCAGTTCTATGTATGGGGAACCCCAAATATTATTGTTTTTTTTTCTATTTTTGTATGAAAATCTTAATGCGGTTTACAAAATACATCTACTTACCAAGTTTCAACAGCATAGCTCTTATAGTTTCGGAAAAAAGTGGCTGTGACATACTCGGACAGACAGACAGACAGACAGACAGACATGACGAATCTATAAGGGTTCCGTTTTTTGCCATTTGGCAACGGAACCCTAAAAATTGGAGAAGATCATGCCTTTTCCTTTCATATGGATTGAACTAGAATATAGATGTTTTACACGTGTATACTACCACTAAAGGCGAAAAAAATAAATGTTATATCAATTAATTTGGAAATCCAATTCAATTTCCTTTGCCGAACCCGATAGTGTTGGTTTTATTCAGAACCAACACTATCTGGTAGGTTTAGCAACACTTTGAAATATTGGCTTTTGCAATTCTACCTAGTACCTGATACTGTTAACGTTACAGTTCGGTGTAGAAGGGGTTAAATATGAATATGAGAGCCCAGAGGGTTTTTGAGCTGGCATATTCAGGGCGAAAAGTTGATTGCTTAGTAGGTGCAGCGTGATGAGAGAACACCGAAAATATATTTGAAAAAAAAAAAAACAGATTGGAACCACGTGAAATCGAATTTTGTAGGTGGACTAAACTTCTTCATTACATTCAAAACTGTTACAGGTTGTCAGAAGCCTGAAAGTCTGACAACCAGTCTTACCAAGAGATATCGTATTACCCAGTAATTGGGTTCTGGAGGTCAGATAGACAGTCGCTCCATGTATAATTTTTCTCATTTATTTCAGCCGAAAGATGTCCACTGCTGGACATAGGCCTCCCCCAAGCTCCGCCACTTCGACCAGTTTTGTGCTTCCCGCATCCAGCGGATTCCTGCGGCCTTCACAAGGTCATCGGTCCACCTTGTTGGAGGCCTTCCAACTCTACGTCTTCTGGTACGCATGTAAAATACTGCACCCTAATTGCATAACACACTGTCAATCACTGTCTGAATCATTTTGAAAATGCTTAGCTATTGCTTCTTATGAAAGAAAATTTTGTCTGCTCAGCAACGTAAATAACGTAATGAATGTTGTTAAACTGTCAAAATGAAAACCTTTGCTACTGTTAGTGTGTAACACAATTACTCTACTAGTTAAACTGAAAGCCAGCCAGGGTCGCGAGATCTGTTCGGAAGAATTACAGTGGCCCTGGCATATGGGCAACTGAAGGAACACGGGTGGGTTTTAGTCAGTAAAAGTCTGACACGCTCTTCCGCTCCACCCAGAGCGGGAGACGTCATTTGATGATTTCCCCACCACAAAAAAAGCCCCAACAGAGTTAGGAAAAGGCTAAGCAGATGATAATGGGTTTAAAAATCTATCCTTTTAAAGAAGAATGTTTCACGTGCTAGTCCATTACATGGAGATGGAAGTAGCTCAACAGTTAAAACAGAATTCTTGTAACGGAGATGTCGTCATTTCAAATTTCAGCAAATGCATGAAATATCCAACTATGTATAAAAACTCTGTTTTTATGAAGCGTCTGGATGAGATGTTTAAACTAAAGAAAAAATGGGTACATAAAGATACAAAGTTAATTGAAACTTCTCATCCAAACTAGGGTTGCACTTAGTTATGATTTTTCTTATAAAACGCGGTGTGCATTCGGCGTCCGTTTGTCTGTGTGTTGCAAATTGCTGTGACCTAGTAAACTTAAAAGTTGCAAGGAGAATGCATGCTTTTACTTACCACGAAGGTTAGAAAGACCGGTATTCATTTGCACGCATAGTTAATGTTATACCATTTTTATAGTTGTTCAGAAACTAAGTTTTAAAATGGAATTCCTGAGACGTTTTACAAATGAGTTCCTTCCTTTAAGGTTGCTTTAAAAATAAACAATTAAAGTATAGTTTACCAAACCCGCTTTATTTTTGTAAGCGTTCCCGTTGAAACGTTCTATTAACATGAATGCGTTTACAAAGGCAAAGTTGACCCATTCTTTGTGGCTCAAAATGTTTCAAAATAATATTTTTAGGGAGGGAAGGGAACCTGCGACATGGAGCTAATAAGTTAATCAATCAGCGACGGTGCCAGTCAGCCGTCCCGGGTCGAGCAGGTTTTGATATTTTGTGTAGGAGAGGGGTTTTTTTTTTCATCATCACACCTTTGTGATACATTCTGTAGGCATACGATGAGGCATGGACTCACAATAGGTAAGCACCAATTACCTTCATGATGTCAGGATTATCACGTTTGGAATGTATTTTTTTTCTGTTAATTACATATTTCCTAAGAATCCCACTTCCTTTGAGTAATTACAATACTCATTTACATGACTGTACCTATATTGGCCGACACTGAATCACGGTAATAGTTCATAATGACTTTGACTCACTTGTTACTCAGAACGCTGATAACAAAACAGATGATATGGTATACAAATTGTTTTTATGTGCACTGGAGGACAAAATTATTATGTTGTCATTTGTTTGCATGATTAATATAGGTATCGCAAGAAAAATAATGTTCTGTGTCAAGATTTAATTGACTAACGCTGCTTTTTAATTTAAGAACTTTAATTGCTCAGATTGAAAAAAAATAAACTATTATTCCGTATTTTAATGTTTCCTCCGCCAGATTAATGCACCAAATAATAACGATAGCATTTAAACAGACCAGTGATTCCCAAAGTGGTCCAGGTGGAGCCGCATGGGTCCACGGGAGATTCGAAGGGGGTCTACGCTAGATCTAACATTCACATTTTTGGATAAATTTAGGGAATATGGTAGAAATTTAGCAGCAGTCGACCAAAACCGGTAAAATTTTGAAAGTGGTCTATCAAAAAAAAAAAAAAGTTTGGGAACTTCTAAAATAGACAAACAATTCATGAAAAAAAAAAAAATCTTAAATCTCCCGAAAGAAACAAAAATATCTAGTTACAGAAAGTAAGTTCTAGCTTATTTTCATTATTCTTTCCCTCGGTTTCTATATTACCCTGATCAGATATCAATGCCACTCCCTCACAAGTACAATTACCAAATCAAAAAGAAGTGCACGCCAACTTTATTTCCGATAAACCTGATCCGGATAACTGACATCAATCCAACAAGGATATCGGTTTTATCGCCGCCGCATAATGGCTGAACGTTTTCAAGATGGTGGCGAATGTGTAAAAATTCACTTTGCACACGGAAAATGTATCCATCAAACTGTCAGTAAGTGTAATTCGGTCCCTTTGTGGCGAGCTTAGGTATGTTCGTGTTTTTTGTGAGTGGTAGAAGTGTAAAAAATAACTTTTGTGTTCCCGCTTATTTTCATTTTTGAGCGATTTGTTTTTCATTTTCGTGTTTTTCTCTATTGACATAATTGTGGTAGATAATTAAGTTACCTACCTTTTGTAAAAAACCTTAAGATTATTTTCGTATACATCTCTTAATCATCACACTCTAATGGAATACTTAAAGTTGTGCTACCCACAGAGACGAAGTCTCCGCCGCTTTAAGCCGTTGACTAGTAGCGGTAGCAGCAGTTGTATACAGGGTTATTTGTAAAACACCGGAAACCTCTCAGGACTGTGTTACTACCATCATAATCAACAACTTTTGTTCTATGACTTTTAAAAATTCGTCATATTTTATTTCATAAGATTTTCATACAAAAATCGTCCGCCCGTAAATAGGTCAAGTTCAAGCGCCCCCGCCGCCCTAACCCCGCTCCCCTCGCTAATGTACTATTGCTTTCTTTTGCTTCGCATAGACTTCGTTACATTTAGAGCGTTCAATTTAAATATTTATATTTTTGTATGAAAATCTGATGAACTAAAATATGATGAATTTTTAAAAGTCATAGAACAGAAGTTGTTTATTATGATGTTAGTAACATAGTCCTGAGAGGTTGCCGGTGTTTTATAAATAACCCTGTATATGCGTAGCTTTAACGGTGTAAACCTACGCATACACAAGAGTGTCAGGATTATCAGGGAGTGCATCTTCAGCTTCACGAAGCGAGACCGAAAATGTTTGCACTTTGCCTAGGATATTTAGGTTTCATTTATCCATTCAAACAGGAAGTAACTTTGTTGACTTATGCAGGAAAGCGTACCAATTAAGATTATGTAGAATGCAAGAGCGTGCGAAATGAGCTCAAAAATATTTACGTCTAGAGGGGTTTTCTTTGTGTCCACCACTATCTCACCGTCTCGTCTGGGTGAAAACAGTAATTAAAAAAATAATACTAAATAGATTTATCTATTTGGTTATCGCGGCCACAAGTGTATCCTGAATAAGGTGTGTGTGTGCTCTCTGTGTGTTTGTACGATTTTAGGGACTGTTGAGCAAAACGTAATCAGTCATGTGACAGGTAATTTTCAACGTAATAATTAGATTTACGCTATATCAATTGAAGACCATGTTGAGACTTGTTTTTCATTGCTTTACACTAACGCCATCTCCCCGTGGGGGTCGGCAAAAACCACCGATGTAGTTACCTATAAACAATAACATAAAGAAGTTATTCTAAGATTTCAGAACCAATAGAAATATTAATATTTACGCTTACTTGTACAGCAAAAGAAAAGTCATTACTCATTAAACGGGTCTGTAGTAAAATGCTTATAAAAGAAGTAATAAGGTAAAACTCAACTAAAAATAAAACAACACCTATTAAAACGGTATTATTAAGTCTAAACAGACATTCGAAACAAAATTTTCATTGGTTTTCATATACCTGTAGTCGTTTGTCAAAATACGACGAATAGTTACTGAGCGGACAGAAGAATAATCTTACACAGCCTGTAAAAATCAGAACCCGCCTTTGGTTTTGCCGTAGTCGAGTATTTAAATGTATAAACAAAATAGTGACTTATTGTTTCATGAGCGAACCATGAGTAACTTCCCTATTGCTTCATTAATTCCACGCCATTCATGTTCGCCGACGACTTGAAAATATCTCGTGTAATAAATTCTCAAGTCGATTCATTTTTACTTCAAGCTGACCTGAATGGGCTTATAAAATGGTGCGATGATAACAAAATGCATCTAAACATAAAAAAGTGTTCTCAAATAACCTTTACCCGGAAGCGAAGTTTCTTTGATTTCAGTTACTCTATAAACGGCACGTGCCTCAGCAAAGTTGATGTGATTAGGGACCTGGGGGTCTTTCTTGACCAAAAATTAACATTTATTCCTCACATGAACACTGTCATCAAAAAGGCTTCAAAGTCACTTGGTTTTGTACTACGGAATGCAAAATGTTTTCGCAAGCCTCAAACTAAAATTTATCTGTACAACTGCCTCGTACGTACCGTATTGGAGTACTGCTCGGTTGTGTGGCGTCCCCACTATGCAACACATAGTCTTAGGTTAGAGCGCATTCAAAAAAGATTTTTAAACCATCTTGCTTACTCGGGGGAATAGCCAAAAAGGTTAAAAGCTATGCAAAACGACTAGAAAAATTTAACATGACTTCACTCGAGAAGCGCAGAGATAAAAATGACCTAATTTTCTTATTCAAAATTCTTCACAGCAAAATAGATTGCCCACAGCTCTTAAGTAAGTTTAGTTTTAACTTACCACATAACTAACCGCGCCACCCAATCAAACTATTACGCCCCCCATTTCGCAAAACTGTTTCAGGGTTGAACTCCCCAATCCCAAGACTTTGCAGGCTTCTCAATAATTGTGACGATGCTATAGATATTTGCTGTTCATCAATTCATAAATTCAAGCACCAATTCCACCAAAAATAATCATAATCAACACTGCACTGAACTATGTTACTCTTAACCTATATCTATATTTAAGCTTTTAACTGTCTTAATAAGAAGAATGTCTTTAATATTAAGTATGTTTATTTGTATAACTTTAAAACCACTGTAATTATTTTTTAAGTAAGTTCATGCATGCTGTGTTTATCGCTTCATATTGTACACTTGGTGTGTATTATAACTTGTATTATTAGATTATAAAGTGTAACAATTGTAGATAGACCAATAAACAAATAAATAAATAACTTGGTCCTTTGAAAATCTCACTTGTCCACTCGTTACAAGGAGGGAGGTTTTACAAGGGATTTTTTACAAGTCCGTATACTTCAGGTATCCAGCTTTAGTGTAGAACCTTATTTACTGTTACTTTTTTTACCTTACTGCTCCAGACAAGTGTAATAAAAGATTAACCGGTCTGTTCTGGAAAAATGTCATCATGTAAACTTATTTAAGCTCAGTCAAGTTCAACTCAACTCAGTTGGTCTGCTTCAGTTAAGTTTCAATAGTGTTATTACACTATTGACAAGTCACTTTAAGCTCACTTCTCGAGGTCCGCACGAAATCTTAGTGTTTGAGATTCTTACAGAATGACAGATTTTTATAGACTAAATCGGTGGATCCAAATAAAGTAGCTAATTCCTGCCTGCCTGCTGTTGCCTTTCTTCTGTTACGGTACGGTTTAAGAAATTTATTTCGCTCAAAAAGAATACAAAATTATTAACTTCTATGAGGAAAACGTAATAATTAAAATAAGCGAAGGTTTCGCTTGGAAATAAACTAAAATTAAGTTGTAAAAACTTACAATTTATACATTTTTCACGTGGTGCTTTAATAGCCATTTAAAAGTGATTTCCATTCCCTTATTACTTTAGGTAAAGAGTTATAGAGGTCAGCCCCTCATATACGACAGCCCTTCTACCTTTATTTTTCCTTCCAATCAGCATTAGCAAAAGTCATACTAATATTATAATCGTCGCATGACGCATGCGAAACTACTGCAAAAATAATCGAAAAAAATAATAATTCAGTATAGCCATGGTCAGTCGTGTTTTATGCTGCGAGTAAAAAATATCAATAAAGTTATTTCCCTGGCGAGATAGCAGAGGCAATTGTGTTACACTGCCACTAGACAGTGCCGATACGTGTATTTGTGATGAGTCCAATATACTCATGAACAGTGGAGGTGAATATCATAGAAGGAAACGAATGATAGAAAGGTCACTATACAACGTGTTCCTATTGATGTCACAGAATTCTAGGGTATTACTGAGACCATGTTATAGAATTTAAAGCTACGAAAATTCGACGTTATCATATTTAACGTCAGGATGTTTTTCATAAATAAATCGTTGCGCCGAATTAATAATGATAATAATAATATGTTAGGACAACCAACACACCGTTATCTGATCCCAAACTAGGCAGAGCCTGTACTATGGTAACCAGACAACTGATAAATATACTTATATATTTCTAAATACATACATATTATAGATAAATTACACCCAGACACAGAACAAATGACTGTGCTCATCACACAACATTTGTCCTGGGTGGGAATCGAACCCACGACCTCAGTCTTAGCAGTCAGGGTCACTAACCAATCGACTCTTGCTCCTTGAATGAGAGTAGTCATTCCCCGTAGATTTTGGGTCACTGAATTCAAATTCGGCCTCGGAATTGCTCCATCACATCACATTTTTTAGATATCCTAACCTAAAAATGCAAAAAACACGATTTTAGCGTGTTTTTCACGGTTATGTAGCATCTCGACGAATTAAGCTATCGAAAAAATACATACAATGCTTTAAAGTATAACCATTGTTCTTCCAAATGGCGTTGAGTTTGCGCGAATATATTTTTTCATCATCGAGAAATTTGATTTTGTAAATTTTTATATACATTCGATATGCAATTTTTGATACAATTCATGTATATAAAAATTAAAAATTTGGACGAGCAAGAGTCACGTTGAGATGTGTTTCACCTTGGAGTGGAACAAAATCGAACAGTAGGTACCAATTTCAACGCGGTGGGATGTAGTTTGTTGCATTGTCAATGCTCGGTTCAACTTAGAGAGTTATATTTACGTTCCTGTGTACTTGGACTTCAACGGTAAATTGACGTAGGATATAATAGGAATTCTTTTAACAATTAATTGCCTAGACTGCACAGTAAAAAGTGATTAATCTATCTAAATATACAAAGGTTCTGAACAATGCACAATTCCATCTAAACGCAACAACCCAAAACCCTTTTGACAAACAGCCACCAAAAAAAAATATGTTCAGCGGATATAATTGATACCGTCCTCGTTTGTACAACGGTGACAGCGTTGACGGGATGACAGTGTAGAATATATTGGCAGCCAGCCAACCACTGTGTAATATGTAAGCCATTACTCATAGTCCCACGCGTGGCGTGTACCTAGTGTCCATTTTAACTACCAGCGCGTCCGTGTGATCGATTGTGGTATGTTGTAGGAAGAAAGCTCTTGTAATACTTGTAAAATTCCTTGTAAATTAAAATTCATCTTCAAACCAAGCAGTATCGTGTTTCCTAGTTACTGAGTTGGGGAGGTTCGGTAGAGAATCAGTTCATGTGAATGATATATAGTTGCATTTGGTTAGACTGGAAGCTGATGAGAAAAGATAACGTATATTATGTTCAAATTCATCATCATAATTTCAGCCGAAGACGGCCACTTAGCACTTAGCTACGCCATGCTTAGCGATCGCAGTATGGTGGTAAAATGCATAGAGAACGCTGCTGCCAATGCTCTAGTAACTCCCTTAGTCGCTTTTTACGACACCCACGGAAAGAAATGAAATGGTACTATTCTGTACGTCTCTACCATTAAAAACAATGTCAAAGTCTCGGCTGTTCAATTAAAGATTACAACCAAAGACGATTAATTTCGCTTTGTGACGAAGCCTACTATCCTTTTGATTAATTATTCTTACGATACAATGTCGGTGTCCATTGCTGACAGATTTGTGGTAAACGCAGAACAAATATTTGGTAGCTTTGCGGATTCTCTCAGTAGAATATGTATCTCGTATTGACTTCTATTGTTTAACTGTGACTTTACGTTAAAATAGTAATGTGAGGGTTATTAATCCATACTAATATTATAAACTCGAAAGCAAGTCCGTCTGGCTGTATGTTAACTTTCCACGCCTAAACTGCTGAACATAATATAGGATGGCATCTATTTCCTTGCTGGAACAACATAGTAAGGAGTTAGATGGCATCCCGGGGAATCGAACCTAATTTTAGTCTCGCAAATAATACTAGAGGGAGGTAGAAAGTTTGCACAGGAAACCAAGCCTTTCATATGTTAGAGATATTCAAGTATAAGCTTTTGACAAAACCATATGTATAGACGCCAGCACATCAAGCTACTACAATCTGTCAAATTTCTTTAATAGATTTTGAACTTTATCGCTAAAACATTAGGTCCGAAATTGATTGAGAGAATTTGGCAGTTTCCAGTACCTTGATGTGCTGGCGTCTGTACGTATCATATCAGAAAGCCGGGACTGATTTGACAAATTTTGTTTCCAAATCTTTGTAATAGTTTTAGAATTTGTACAAGACATCTATTGGGTCATCTAGTGAGTTATAATATTAATTAATAGTGGTGCTTTCGCGTGTTATAATTTATAAAATAATAATAATTATGGTAGCGCCTACTAATATGTATAAATAACGTGTACTTTTAAAATATTGCTATAAGATTTAAAGCAGGCATGTTGTAAGAGCGAATTTACCACGTAATTTACCAATCTAGCAATAGGTTTCAGTTGCAGTTTTTTACAAACAATCGTTTAAATTTCAAAATAGAAAAAAGTGGTTAAAATAATAGTTAAAGTCAAGAGGGCTGAAAAAGAATTGGTAACTATAGTTTTGATCACTGTACTACACCGACCTAGCTTATCGATGGTTATAGGATATATGTATACCTATTGATGAAATTAACCAACAACTGTTTAACTTAAAAAGCACTACAGATTCCCACCAGATCGTATTCTAAATTCAAATACAGGTTATCGCAATTGCCGCGCTCTTCTGAGTAATATCTCCAATATCTCAGTAAACTAACCCCAAGTTAAATAGTATTTCCGCACTAAACCGTATTTAATATGTACAAGTTGACGGAATCTACGGATTGTGTATCAAGAGTTAATGATATGTCAATAGTAGCTCATTAACTTCTCATGTTAATAGAACGGTAATGATAGTATTCGCAATGATTTAGAATATTTGTAGAACATATTTTGGCTTCATTTGTAGGTCATAAATGATTTTTTCCTTGTGGTGTCGGACGACAAATTGCACCATCCCATTTTTTCCCGTGGGTGTCGTAGGAGGCGACTAAGGGACTTACTAGAGAATGGGCAGCAGTGTTCTCTATACGTTTTATCACCATACTGCGATCGCCAATCCACCTGCCAAGCGTGGCGATTATAGCAAACCCCTCCTAAATTAGGGGAGGCCTAAGTCCAGCAGTGGATGTTTTTTCGGCTGAAATGATGATGATGAAATTAATTATAGGCATTTGAGAATTGAAGTAGTAAGGTATCCGGCAGTTGTAATTTCCTGTGATAATGTTATGATTTAATGTAACCAGAATCACCTAACTAATTCTCTCTGTGATCTTGTCGTGTAGTAGGTATTTTTATTCAACAATAAGTGTTCCCGGAATAATTTTACAAAGGTTTTTTACAAAGGGTTATTTTAAATATTAAAATTGTTTATCTTCAGTAAACAAAAATCTTCAATTTCCGCTCCGACAATCCTGACCCAAATTCCTTTCTTTCTCCTTAAAACTCTAAATATTTTCCGTACAACAATCTCAGACACCCCATTAATCTTTAAACTGGACTTTTAAGCCAAAATCTTCGTCAAAAAGCCTTAATTCACGTTGGCAGCCCATCATTATCAAAACAGGCGTAGTAATAGTGACCATTCATTTTCCCGCTAAGGCACGTAGTCCATTGGAGCGGAGTGAATAAGCGGAAAAGAGTGAGAAAGAAGAGCGAGGGAACTGAAAAACACTAAATCATAGATGTTCAGTTCTTCTTTAAAATTTGTTTGACCAAATAAAAATCCGTGGTGTTATATCAAGAGACCTGACGAGCTTTCAGCAAGCTGCCGATGCCGTTGGAGAGGCCACTTAGACTGACTGAATTGATAAAATTTTAATTCAGTTGTTGAAATAGGAACATATATTTGAGAATTCCTACATTTAAAGAAGTATTATATGTATGAAGTATTATAAGTATGAAGTATTATAAGTAAGACGTATAACGTATTATGTAAGTGTATGAAGTATTTATATGAAGTATTATATGTTTGTAGTAGGATTCACCGCACCGTGCGCATTACCTATGACTGATACGGGACGAAGTAAGGATATAGGTTTAGTGGAGTCCTAGTGCAGTTAATGCTATCCTAGTCTTGATCTCTCCATTCTTCTCTCTTCAATGGACAGGCAGCCTTAAGTGCGTGAGCGCGAAAGCGCGGGAAAGCTGCAAGATAACGTTACACTGTTCAACGTAAACACAGGCTTCGAAATCGGTAATGACCAGTAGTAACTTTACCCAAATTCATACTTTGTAATAATTATCTGTATTCTGAAATTACTTACGGTTAGTGTCTATAATTATTGCGTCGTAAATACAATTTAATTATGGTTATAGAGCTTGCAGTAATTGAAGCAAGGTTGATATTGGATACAACAATTAGTTTCGCCGATAATTGTTTCGGAGCTTGCCTGTTAAAGGTTGTTTATTTCAATTGTGTTAATAATGAACTGTGAGATTTTTAAGTGGGGAGCTCAAGTGGACTGTGAATAAATAAGGATAATCATCATGTTTTCATGTTTTGTTTTTGGCAAGGCTTTTGTTGATAATGCAATTTCGATGAGTGCAGTCACTAGATTTGACAAACAGTTTAACCGTTGTAGCTGTAAGTAATTGATAACTGTAATTCCATTTTTTTGGAAACGTGGTACAGTCGGCAAGACGGTAAGTAAGAGAAAAAGGTAAGACTTACTCTTACCTTTTGATGAAATCATTCGATGCAGTTTCGTTAAAGTATTAAAATTATCTATTGTATTTGTTGTAGTACTTGAAAACCCATAAATTACAAAATCCATTACCCATACAATGGAGTAAAAGTTGTCATGAAAGAATTATGCTAGGGAGACAGAAACTACTAACCAATATGCACTTAAATAATATAACATAACGCCTATAAGTCCCATGTAGTAGGGGGCGAGCCTACTGCCATCAACTGGTCACAAATTCAGACTCCGAGCTACTACCGAGAAATTCCTGATCGAAAAACCCCAATAACACTGCCTGACCTGGCTACCCAACATTAACACATCTATAAATTTCAGCTGCCAAGTCAAATTGATGTATAACGGTTTGCAAAACCATGTAATGGGTAGTATGCAGGTAAATTGTAGACATGAAACATCTCACATTTGTCTCAAAGGTTGACAACGGAAGTATAACTCATATTAGGAGACAGGTTTAATGGCAGCCTACGTGCCAACCTTTTTTGCTCATGCATACTGCGCTACCACGGGGAAATAGCGCAGTTATGTGGAACTCCAACTCACTAAAACTCCACGGTGTCCTCCTACACCGCTTATGGCGGGAACACGGGAACCAAAAAGCTCTCCCGCGAACCCGCCGCGGCAATCCGTCGCCGGACCCATCTCTGGGGGATACCCCTATTCACGGTGCGCATGAACACATAACACGCCGGGACCACGGGAACCAATTAGCACATGGGCGCCAGACGACCCCGTGAATGGCAAGCCTACGTGTCAACCTACAACATTAAAATAATATATACCATAGTATTTCCATACATTGCACTATTAAAACATTAAAATAGCATACCTCGATATATAACCACAAGATTTTTTATATTTTACTAGCTTCTGCCTGCGACTTTGTCCGCGTTAAATTTCTTGTTCCCTCGACCTTTCCCGTCGCGTTGCGCCTACCCGTGCGATTTTTCCCGTTTTTGCAACATTTTTCATTACTGCTGCGCTTTTCTTAGTTGTAGCGTGATTTTAAATAACCTATAGTCTTTCTCGATAAATAGGCTACTCAACACAAAAAGAATTTTTCAATTCGGACCAGTACTTCCTGAGATTAGCGCGTTCAATCAAACAAACATACAAACAAACAAACTCTTCAGCTTTATAATATTAGTACCTATAGATTTTTATTACATCATTTAATCACTTGAGTTACAAATCTTAAGTAACTACAAATTGATGTAAATAAAATTGATTTATAAATCACATTCTCTTACTACAAGATAGCGTAGATATTGCGTAGACATTCCAACTATTTACTATAGGCACACTAAGTTTACCTCACAAACTTCGTCCCGGTACCTATGTTTCTATTCCTTATATTTCCGTCCGCAGATCCGTCCGACCCAAAACCCGGTAAATGAAATTCAAGCACAAGGATTATTCGGGTATTCGTATGAACAGTACCTTCTGGCCAGGATGATTTTGATAGAACCGAAGATTTAAATGTTTAGTTTACGTCAAAAGATAGTCGCGTTTCTGTTTCGTTTTGACTCACACAATGATGCAGTGACTTGATTTGATCGTTATAGAACCGCTATTAATGTGTCATCATCATTTTGGCCGAAAGACGTCCACTGCTGGACATAGGCTTCCTTCAACTTGGGAGGAGAGATTTGCCATAATCACCACGATTGGCAGGCGGGTTGGCGATCGCAGTGTGGTGGTATAATGTATAGAGAATGCTGTTGCTCGTTCTCTAGTTAGTCCCTTAATCACCTTTTGCGACACTCACGGGATGAAATGAGAATGAATGGGGGGCGTTACGAGTGGTGTCGACCGTTAAAATAGCACCATCCCATTTCCCATTATGCTGCTCACTTAACCCAGTATAGAGACATTTTCGACGGTGAGGGCAAATCTAGGCATTTAAATCTTTGGTTAGGACTAAATATAAATACGTATTCTTATTTACCTTTAGTAAATTTCATTAATTTTAAGCGGGATTAGCTTTAAATGTGATTTGCTGAGGTTTCTACTGGGAATTAATTTATGTTCCACGAGAAATGATTTTGCGTAATTGAGTTTACCGATGATAGCTTGATTAGACGTTTTGGTAGAGCAATGAGGTTATGTAATGTTGGAAGTATATTTTGAAATTCAAAATAAAGTTTAATACTATCTTGAAGCGATAATACTGACTAACACGTTGCGATTTAAAGCTCTTACACACGAGCAGCATGTTGGTAACTGCAGCCGTCGACATGATATGATGACACTGATCTTTGAAGATGGCATGTCGACGGCAGCAGTTACCTTTGCCGAGTAAGAGTTATTAATCGCATAAAGTATATCATAAGTTGAAGCGATACCAAAAAACGTGTAGAGACCATGCCAGTCGTACTTTGTTTTGAATTCCACAAGGCAAGAAACTAGGGTCGTGTAAATAAGGCTTGAAAGATTTTCCAAGCCTCAAAAATTGACTGGGATCTTAAAAATATTCTTTGATAAATCAAGTTTTAACTTTGGACCTTTAGGGTTTATTTTCCTAGACCCTAAAAGTTTCTACGAAATATTTTTAACACCTTTTCCTGTAAAACTCGTTCCAGAGCGGCTCGTGTGAACAAATTAGCACTCACAACTGACTAGGTTCGTTACATGCAGGGGACTTTCAAACGGCATTTTGACTTTTGTCTGCACAGTACTGTGGATTTTTCTCATCTTGATAAATAAGTTAGGGACATTCTAAATGAGTGAATTGGGAATCTGATGATCTGACATTCGAGTGGCGGATGAATTGAGATGAGTGCAGTTAGTTTGATGTTTACTTAGAAGTAGTTAAGTTTCCCATGGGTGTTGTAAAAGGCGACTAGGGGACTTACTAGAGAATGGACAGCAGTATTGTCTATGAATTTTACCAACATACTACGATCACCCCTTAGCGATTATGGCAACCCCTACCTCCTCGCCGCCCTTGGGGGCGCCCTATGTCCAGCAATGGACGTCTCGTCCTGCTGAAATGATGATGATGATGAGTGAACTTTTACATGGTAAAGATCTGTTTCGTGGGTAGTTTCCATAACAACTATCTGCAGGTCGAACTTAGGACTCGTAGCACAGTACCTATCACATCTACTTCACATATACGGTAACGGTTGAATGCCATGATTATATAGCAGAGGTGACTGATGAAAACCACCACGACCTTTCTTTAATAACCTAATTGATGAACATGTTCAAACATATTTAGACTGAGAATAAACTAAATACCTACACATTTAAATGAACTCTCAAGCCCACACATGTTGAAATATTATAATAACTTCACCCAAAACTCTAAACACAGTGAAGATATTAAATTAAATCACAAGTACGCAAATATGCTCTTTAATTAACACTGTTTCTACATTCTACATTCTGCACTGATTCAGACTCTGTATAATCTGCAAGATATTCGCTAAGATAAACGTTCAAGTTTTAATATTCATACCATTTATGATTATCAATTTTCTTCTTAGGACCGTTATTAATTACATTTTTTTATATTTTAAAATAGAAGAAACAGATTTTCAATTCAGTGTGTCAGTTTATTTAGACACTAGCTTCTGCCCGCGACTTCGTCCGCGTCAAATTTTTGCTCCCCTAACCCTGCCCGTCGCATCGAATTGCCTGCCAGTTTTCGACCATTTTTTATTGCTGCTTCGCTCCTTTTGATCGTAGCATAATGTTGTATAGCCTAGAGCCTTTCTCAATAAATAGGCTACCCAACACTAATATATTTTTTTCAATTCGGACCAGTAGTTCCTGAGATTACCGCGTTCAACCAAACAAACAAACAAACTTTTCAGCTTTCTAATATTAGTATAAATTTTCTCCCTCTCTATAAGCACTTAACTACTCATATGTTGTTGCAATCTTCCGCTTATATATAATTCAAAAAGCATTAAAAATATCTATGAAAATTAATTCGCAATTATTTCATAGAATTGCAATATACACGGTAGGAAAACGCAACCAGACATTTTCAATCTTTAAAATCCTTATTTCCACAAACTCTAAAAGTTCGAAGAAATATTAGAGAAAATAAAAAAGCATCTATATAATATCGCGCCTTCTTCCCCTGAAACATTGGACAGTAATGTAAAAGCATCTTTTCTGTAAAAATCGGTTCAGAGGAACTCATATGAACAAATTAGCACTCACAACTTACGGGGTTCCTTAAATACTTTTTTTTTTGTTTTGGATGGGAAATCATCAAATGACTTCTCCCGCTCTGGGCGGATCGGGAGGGCGTGTCACACTTATACTGACTAAAACCCACCTGTGTTCCTTCAGTTGCCCATGTGCCAGGGTCACGGTATCCTTACATACTTTACATCGGCTATTCGCCCCAAGTAAATACAAGCCAAAATAATTTTATTTTATTTTTATTTTATTTTATTTTTTTAAGGGACAATAAACAGCTGCAATATATAATTTTAACATAACAACAAATGAGCTTTATAAGTGCAAAAAATATGTCTCAGTTTTGGTTATTGTATGTGTCGTTACAGGTGAAATCTACTACTTATCATGAGAAACCAACAAGATTAAGGAATATTATTATAAAACTTCAGAGTAGCTTACAAGATGAGTTTCCAATAGGTTTCAGTTGTATTCACTGTCCCAAGACATTTGCTGGATTACCAACTTGAGGTTTCTTAAATACTCGTACTAAAGTATTAGCAATGGACCATTTGCGAGTACTTTTAAAATACTAAAAATAATGGTTTCCCAACTTAAGAAAAACTCAACAAAACTTGATATAACATTATAAGTCATATTATCTGTCTATCCTTTTCTCAACTAAGTTAGGGTCGGTTGCCAGTCTGACCGGATGCAGCTAAATACCAATATTTTACAAGGAGCGCATGTCTGTTTACCTCCACAACCCAGTTACTTGGTAATACGAAAACCCTTGGTAAAATTGATTGTCAGACTTCAGGGCTTTTGACGACACGTAACGACTGTCAAAGATTCACAAATGACAACGGGTACCTTTCCGAGGCACGGAGCAGTGTTGATATGAAAAGATGGTCACCTATCCGCCGACCAACCGCAGCAAGCTTATCTTAACCTGACCGATCGACCCATGCGGATGTTATTACTTAGCAACAAGTAACACACACATAAGGCTCACATTATTAAGTAGCTTTTTGATTATTTTAGGGGTATGTGCTTAGTAACCTTTTATGTACTCACATCCTTGTGGATTTTAATGTTAATCTTCTCATTCAAATTAAATAAAGTGACACGAGGCAAACTAGCGTAGCTTTTGGACATTTTTTTCAGGAACTTGTATGGGCATTAAAATTATTACAGACGGTGAGCTCTGTAGGATTAATGAAATGTAGAGCGAAATACCAGTTACTGTAACTTCACTGGTCGTAAGTTTACCCAACCAGACACTTTAATTTGTATCATCACCATTACTCTCAAATTGGTGAAGGGAAACATCGCGCGGAAATATTTTCTTCAACCAATGGTATACATAAACCCGCACTGGGCCCGCGTGATGGATTACGGCTCGCTCCCTCTCACAGAGAAGCGGCCGGTGCCCCAGCAGTGGGATCGTCGTAGGCCGATTATACTAATGCGTAACTTCACTCACTATACGTGGTTATTCGAGTGAAACGGGTTATTGACTTTTAACTTACTCTACAGTGAAACATAAAAGCCGAAACAACAACACAAATAGTGTATCGTATGACCGTGTGTGTTCCAGATCGCGAATCGGAGCTAAGCTTACAGACTTCGGACATTTATTTGTGTACAGATTTAGGTTAACATATATTTCATTATATTATTTGTAATTTGTTTTAGTCTCTAATGAGCTAAGGGACAGCTTATATACTCTGTGTTGAAACATCAGTTCCACTACCGTTGGCTCAAGTTAACTCGGCGCAAGTTTTAGGCAGTAAGACTTTAAGTATAAGTATTTTATCAGGCGTTTCTCTTACTGTCATTGAATCCTTTTCAATGTGAGATTGTTCAAAAATAAAATATGTTAATTGTTTCTCTGCGTGCTGCTACATCTTGAGTTTTTTAAGTCCCTAAATTCCTAAGAAGTTCCTCCAGTTTTGTACACTCTGAATGAGCCATAGTGATTAAATTCGTCCAAAGTCTAATCACATCTCATCTCAACAACACAGTATGTACTATACATGATGATGGACAGACTGAGTTTAAAATTGGATCTTACACTTTAATGAAATATTCTTAAAACACAGGTAAAGATCAGATGTCAACATTAATAATAGAAATAAACGCTATGTCTAGCCATAGACGACGCACAAATTATCTGATTGTAATTTTAATTAATTCGTAATAAATACAGCAAATTATAATTGGCAAAATAAATGTCAGCAAATTATAATTGTTCGTCTAGGTACTCTATTTAACTACTGTAATATTTGTAAATAATAATAATTTACAAATATTAGGTACATAATTAATTTGTGAACTTGTAGCATTACATAACTTTTATAAATCTGGCCCTCCCCTAATAAACCCTATCAGTCAAATTCTCATTCATTCAAATCTATACCTACTCTGATTTGAATTAAGGTGCACTTTGCAAACAACCGCTGTGCATTTTACACTAAGTACTTGGACCAACAAGAAGTTCGTAATACCTACTTTCATATAAACACAGAAGCCATTTAAACTAAGGTAAATACAATAACACTAACAACTACGCCATACAAGACAGAACCACTACGCAAAGCTTGTTTATTACAAAGTTCAGTAAATGCTAAGCCAACTGAAAAGTTAACCTATAACTTATAAGGGAACTAACTAAGTCTTGCTGTTATTTAGTTAGCGTTACGTCGGGAGGGTTAGTCGAAACAGGTGTTTGTTTAATTGAAACTAGGTTGTGTAACGTGAATGGCTTCTGTTACTAAAACTCGCTGGGTAACGTCGAAACAAGGCTCGTGTCAAAGTTAGAGGAAACTGAAAATGAACACAATTCACATGCATAAAAAAACGTGTGGGTGGCCCGCCAGGAACGAAGTTACCTATGTTTTTTATTCAACTGCAAATGTAACGTCGTTTAAACTATCTTGTTGTAACTCAAGCTTTATTTTGATCTCACGAACGGCTTCAGATCTTTCTAAAACCTTAAAAACGACACCCATGATGAATAATTTGAAAATTTTTGTAGACGTCACTTTGGTTCTTAGCTCGCCATCGTCTTCTACTTCTCTTATATTGAAATCAGATAAATAGTTTTTTTTGTTTTTTTTTTGGAATCTTATAAAAATACTTAGCTTTTATGAAACTGTAGAAACTACGACGAATATCTGGCAAGGCATGATAATTACTTGTTTGGGTTGTTGTAATTAGGCACAGCCGGGCGGAAAGATCAAATATATGTAAAAGACAGAAAGAAAAATGCGTTTATGGACATTAAAGCACATAAAACCTTAAAACTTACCTAGGTAGACATAGGTTCGGAAAAAGCCTATTGGCTAGGCTTGAATTGTTTCCAGCCAACTCGAACATGAATCTGCGAGGGTAGCTCCGAAGCCCCAAAAATGAGCCGAATGAACGCTGAATATGTGCAATAATTATTACAGGTCAGCTTTGGTGTTTAACAAATACTGCCGAATCGAATGTGGAGGCTTGAAAAAGCACCCTCAATCGTTTGGTGTTTATCATTATCATTTTAAATAGATCTCAGTTAATCTTACCTGCACGTACATAAACATAAAACAGACTTGCAACAATTTGATGAGCACCTAACGCTACACAAATTGCAAGCTGGCAACTATTCCCGCCAGTATTCAGTATATTATTACAATAATAATTGCACACGCGTTGCCAGCCCGCTCTGTACATTAGAATTAGTCATTCCTGGCTGTTCTGCTGTACACTCTAAATGTATGAGAATTATCACGGCTTAGAGAACAAACTAGCTTTCTGTTATTATAAGAAGATGTAGGGTAATAATTATGCATTGTTTATTTCATTTTTTGCTGACTTTAATGATAAGATTGCTCAACAAGGTTATTGGAAGCGGTGGTTCATCATCATTATTATTATCAGCCTACCGCATTCTACAACTGGAATTAGGCCTCTCCAATTCCACGCCATTCAGCTCGATTCCATTTTGCGAAGATCGCAGCTCGTCCTGACCTGAGGTCGTCCTACCTTATTGCCGATCCGCAGACTCCACTTAAGAACTCATTTACCTCAACGGTTATTAGTTCTGCGGCTAATATGGCCGGCTTATTGTCAATTCAGCTTGTTTCTTCTGTGAGCTAAGATGACAACTTTGCTTTTCTGTCAGCTTACCTCATTCTGGATTTTATCCCTCAGAGAGACTCTAAGCATAGCTCGTACCATAGTTCTCTGAGCGACTATGAATTTATGGACTAGCTATTCTGTGAGTGTCCACGATGAAGCGAAGATTGCTATAGCCCAAAGTAGGGCAAATCTTAGTTAAAGGCATTTGTGTAGAACCGAGATTATAATAAAACAGCACCTCAGTTGCGTAACCCACTTTCAATCACAATTTGTTTCATATTTCTTTAAAAAAATCCTCTGTTCGAAGACTTAAATGACAGAATGATATTGCTGCATTTATCGTCATTCTGAAAAGTGGTCACCCTTTTAATGTGTAAAAGTACCTAGCCCGATGACCATGTTGATGTAAAACTTTGAGTAAATAAAGACTACTAAGTTCTGCATGCCCAAAACACAACCTTCGATTTGCTAATGAACTGAGATTCTCAAATTAAATGATCTATTTCACATTTTCTGTACAATAAAGATCAGTTTCACATTCTCGAAGAACATATTTGTGGGCATAATTAAGTTTTACTAGGGAATGTATTAACTAAATTGGACCAGCAAAGTTACAACCCAACTCGACGATACAACCCCAAGTTATGCTAGCACAACACTAGTCTCCCAAGCAATCAAGTGCAATTGCGTTGCGTACACTTGGGCGGTAATAGCGTCGTTGCTACATCTCTATATATGTATAACGTGCTGCCTCTTACATACCTGTGCATAGATTTTATGAGCTATTTCTATAGGACGTGATGCAGACGATACGAGATGTATATGAATTTATAGAACAAATAGGTTGATGTTTTAAGTGACTGCGGTAAAGCCCCAAAGGAGGGTATTTTCACAAAGACGGGAGTAATGCTCTCATACTTATGTTTTAAATAAAATAGCTTTAAAATAATTATCCAATCCTTTAGCGATATTACTACTAACACAAAACACAAATAAATACTTAAGTTAAAAATTAAATTGATTCTTAGAATCTAATTAATTATTTTGCAATTATGAACTCAATGACTAGTAGACTAAACCGGTTGTAATTACCTTTTCAAATTAGTTTTATTATGTAAATATAAGCTAGACCACAACCAGTCCAGCAAATAAATAATTTAACCAATCAACACCCACATTAAATAACTCAAATATTATTATAATAACCACATAATTATTTTAATTACCCGCGCAAAACCATTTTCAAATAAATCAAGCCATTTTGCTTTCACAAAAACGTGTCGTTCCCGCCCCGCTGGTATGTAAATGGACCTGCATTAGACTAGATTTATGCCCAGAACTGTAGGCTGGCGTACGGTGCAATCTATTCGAATATGAAAAATTTGTCACTTTGAATTTTATAACCGATATCGAAATGATTTAGAACAATTCTTGTCTGCGTCGAATTTTTTTGGAGTTTACTCGTTAAGAATCGATTTTCAGATACACCTTGACAATTTAGTCGTCATAAAAAGTTTGTCCACTCAATGTATCCGACATAATATACTTCTAGGCGTGATTAAAAATTGTTACCATTAATTAAGATAACAGTTATTAAGGAAAATAAATAATGGATTAGAATTATGAAACATCCTGTTAATAATGTTTACGTATCATACGGTAGAGAACACACCTACCCAGTGCACGAGTCGGCGAGATTATTCCATCTCCATTTTCCATGAGACAAAATATCAAATTGAAACCACGTCATGCGTCATCGTAATCTGCCGGGGTCGCGTGATTGTTCGAAAGAGATACCGTGGCCCCGGCACATGAGCAACTGAAGGAACACGGTCGGGTTTTAGTCAGTAAAAGTCTGACACGCCCTCCCGCTCCGCCCAGAGCGGGAGAAGTCATTTGATGATTTCACATCCAAAACAAAAAAAAAGCGTCTTTTTTATGGATGTGTAGTAGTCGTTGGTTACATAAAGTGGGCTGCCGTTGTAAGACGACTTATAGTATAAGCTCAGGGTATGAAAAAATATGGGGAGTAAAATCAAACTTTCTCCATTACGTTACGTTGTGGGTTATGTTACGTTTACAACTCTATGTAGTTTATACCTAATCGTTCGTAAAGAGTAAACTCCAGTCGTGCGTCGGACCTGACACGCACAATTATTAAAGAATTTTTCGACTATTACCAACTATAATTTACTATACAAATTGATTGAAGCAATATTGTGCACAATAATAACTCGACTGAAATTAATTTTTGCATAAAAAGATAAAAGGTTTTTTAACCCTCAAAATGAATTCTCATAAACAGAGAGTTGACATATTGGTTAACAATCTATCGCGTGATTATTCGGCATCGTCAACTCCATTATGTTAGGGTCGGCTTCCAGTCTAACCGAATGTAGCTGAGGACCAGTATTTTATATGGAGTGGCTGCCCTATCGTACCTCAACAACCCAGTAACTGGTTTATAGGTACGATACCCCTCGGAAGGTAAGGCTTTGTAAGGCTTAATATTTTAACTCTGCCATGCATATTTATACTTGAAATTTGCAAATTTGCTCATAAACACCAAGACTTTTACACTAAACGAGAAGACATACAAACACGATACACACTTAGATACAAAACACGACTAAATATACCAACATCCCGCCTAAAAATACACTCATCAAGCCCTCTGGTTATGTTGATAAAAATATACAATAAGTTACCAGAATCCATAAGAACAGAGAAAAAAAAGCCATCTATTTATTAGTAAATTAAAAAAGCTTTTATTAAGTAAATGCTACTATAGTGTCAACGAATATTTAAATGATAAATCCCTGCAACTAGTTTAAAAAACTCCAAAGCATGTATTTAATTTATTTTTTATTACTATTATAGAATAAGTTACAATATAAGATAATCAATAGGTCCTCATCTCTACCTACTGTATTTTCTTTTGCTGTGCCCGACAGGGTCCACGATTGTTACTAAATAAAATGTTTTACCACCTAAGCATATACATTGTGGAATGCAATAAAGTATTGAGTATTGAAGATCTCGTTGGCAGACTTTAGGGCTTCTGACGAACCGTATCGACTGTCAAAGATCCACAGATGATAACCGGTACCGCATGCTTACGATACTTAACGTGGCGTGGAGAGTACGCATCGTCATCTGCATTATAAATACTTATTTGACTAAAAATGATTCTGTTAGGAAAATAAGATAAAAGAAAAGAGTAGAGCCGGCAAAATGACGAATAATTTGCTCACTGGTCTATAAATGTATTACCTGCATTAGTCGAAATTTATGTCTAGAAATGTAGGCTGGGGCAGGGTGCACTCGAATATGAAAAATGTCGGTCTCTTTAAATTTTCTAACCGATTCTTAGAAGATTTATGATAGGACTTATCCGCGCCTAACACTGTTGCAGAAAGTGCCTGGCGAATAAAGCATCATTCCAATTTTTTACTGCTTTTTCAAAAAACCCAAGCTTGGTTGATAGCTGGTGACCTGCAATTACAGATAGACAGAAGGGAATGTAGAAGATGACAAGTCATGTACATTTCTTGTGCTCTACTACAACATTGAATTTTGATAATATTGATAGTTTAAAAAATATTATAAGTTAACCCTCAGAACCAAATGTACTCCTATACCGTAGATATACTCGTACAATACACAAATACAATTTACAACCATCTGCTCGTACCGTATGGCAATGTTGCGGAAAACTAAGTGAGTATTCGTACACCATAACCTTTTATAGTATAGTTTCAACTCCAAACGGCTGGAAAATTGTCGAGCTTCTGATTATAATATATCAAATGTTAGATATAACATAATAATCTAAAAATTTCTTCAAGAAATTATGAAAAACTACGAACAGTCATGGAACATCGCAATGACTGCTGAAAATAAAAAAGTAGAAAAAAGTTAAAGAACAAGAACTCCAGCCCAAAGTCGTGTCGTTAACGTCTCCTTAGTACGTAAATGCAGTCGAGTAGGCGAGGTGGTCTAGATTTATGCCTAGAATTGTAGGCCGACCGCAATGCACTGCGAGCAATCTCATCAACTATGAAAAATTGGGCTCGCATTGAATACGTTGGACGTCGGAGAGTTTCCCTAAGTGAGCGGTAAGAGTCAAATATATTACTTCGGTTTACTGAAGCACTTGCCCGAAAGGCCAACTATTCCTATTTGTCTTCACATTTTCTGGTCCTTTTCCCTTATTAACTGTCCCATGTGACGTAGGAACTGGTAACTTTATTTGCGTTTTTAGGAGGATGGACTGTTTTCTTATGGCTGTCGGGCTTTCAATTAGCTTTTTAGTTTCTAGAATTCTAGTGAACACATTATGGGAAAAAAAAAGAAACAATTTGTAAATCCATAAACGTGGAAAAATGAACATTAATGAGTGATTGATGAGTTAGAGAATGAACCCGGAGGGGGTTCATTCAATAACACAACTTACGGTGGTAGTGCCTTTCATTTTGAAAATGTAATAAGAACTTTTGTTGCGTCATTCAATTTATGATTATATTCAGAACTGTTTCAAACATAATATCAATAAATGACTATTTAAATAAATAACTCAGCCAGTTATAATCGATAGCTATTATAATATAATAGGAATTTAATAAAACGAAATTATATTCTAGCTTAACTAAAAGTGTTCACAAAATATAGCGTCGAAAAAAATATGTAAAGTATGTTGCTAGAAATAGATCTACCGACAAAGGATCACATATTCAAGTATTCTGCCTAAGTCATAAAATCACACATCACATTAGTAATGTTACATCAAAAAGAAAAATTGAAAAGTAACTACATAGCACCTTATTCAAAACATAAAATTTCCATTATTTCTTTTTAGAATATATTAGTCTTATAAGAATATTATCACGTAATTTTCTAAAGAGATATTCGTGACAAAGTAAAAAACGTTGAACCTTATACTGCACTTCCAAAATAAAAGAATCATCTTCCATTACTTAAGCCGATGCTTTTAAAAGAATAAGTAAAATTATTTTAGTAAGGTTTCTGAAGAAGGGTTATCGAAGTGAGACCACAAGAAAGATTTAGTACAAAAGGACTACTCCATGCAATGCACGAAAAAGGAGAGTAAACTTATGCGATTTGCGGTGGTACAAGAAACAAATGTGCGACTGCAATAGTTAGGTTTGTATATTCTAATCCTGGAGGCCAATATGTTCATAAGTAGTGAAAAGATCCATATCTCCTGCCGTCCGTTGCATTTTGACAAGAATTCTTTAGTCAAAACGTTGTACCACTACTCTTATAGAAGGCCCATCCCGGACCGTCTACCGTCAACAAGAGCATGGTTGAAAAGTTTGTTGTTTCATCCGACACGATGCAAGTGAAATGCAAGCCAGTAAAAACGAGACAACAAAAGTACAACTACGTGTTTTTTGAAAAACCCCAACAAGTTTTTAGTCACGTACGGGCGTTTATATGAAAATTATGATGGGTTGGCGGCATTAAAGCCCTCATACGCACTAGCAGTTAGCCGCGTAGTCGTCTAACTGCATAGCTAATATAAAACCGCTCATATTATACGCACTAAACCGCCTCTAAATTCCAGCCAATTAAAACCGCTTAGACGAACGCCGGGCGATTGACCGTAAGTGTGTATATGACGCAGTACTCCAAATGACTTGAAAACTGATCAAATGGCTTTAATCTAGTTTTAAATAATACTTGGGCCTCAAAGTAGGGTTTTCTAAGACTGCGGTGTCAGCCACGTAGCGTCCACAACTAATCGTCGAATGACGTCAGTGTAACGTTATTTATGAAAATAAGTAGATGTGATTTTTTTACATTTTTTTTTTTTTTTTGACACCGTTATATATTTCCGGGTCCATCATTTTCATGACAGCTATTACTGTGGTCTCCGCTCGTCCAGGAAACTGTAGCCAGAGAGATAAAACATCAAATCCTTAATGGGAAACTAACCACAATCAAGTCTGGATTGCTGCCCAACATACCTGGCAAAATGTGGGTGTATTTACTTTAGGTTCACCTCTGCTTAACCCTTCGGAGAATGTAACAAGCATCATGTTATGTTAACCACGGTCAAGCTTAGCATGTTCAGTCATAATGTTCCCACTGCTGGGATACAGACCTCCTCTCTTCGAAAGGGAGAGGGCTATAATCTAACATGCGGACCCAGTGTGGGTTGGTAGATGTCACATACCTTAAATTTTTTGTTTCTAGGACATGCTGATTTCCTCACAATGTTTTCGTTCACCGTTTTAAGAGCAGTGGTGATGAAATAATGCACAAAATTAGGTGCCTGTCTTGTAAGGTTGCTGAACATTAATATAACGCACTAATACCAACATCATTATGGTACACATTTAATCAGAATTGTTGTGTGGTTTTTAACTTTTATATGAATACCGCGCCGTACTTTGTGGTTTAACCTTTTGTAATCCAACTCTGTATCACATCGGGCATATCAAAGTCAACTAATTCTTTACGATTCGCTTATTTACAACCCACACATATTCTAGAATTACACATGCCTTTGTATAATGCGTACTTATAAGATTAAAGGGCATTATGCATTGGCTTTTTAAAATATTGGGATGGTAAATCTGAAAATAAGGTTAGGTTTCTCATTTTAAATAACAATGAGGTGAATTTTCATTATTAAGAATGTTTGGGAGTGTTTTCTTTGCGAATCTAATAAATTAAGTTAAGTAATGCATTGATATGTTTTTTTAATGATGCTTTCGTCTACATTTTCTATTGTAAAAGAAATGAAATTACCCATAGTAACGTATGTCTATAGGTACTATAAAGGATGTCTACCAAAGTCAATCTTACGCAGCCTGGCTTATATAAATTGTAATCATATTCGATCTAAAATATTTTAGCACTAGGTTTTGTTTGTGACTTCGTTCGCGTCAAAATTTTTGCTCTCCAGGTCCAGCCCGTCACAAAAAATGGAAAGCCCGAGCGAGTACTTCATATTCTTGACTTTTTATTTTTTGTTTGTCTCCTAAGGGTCTTAACGTGATGTTTTAAAACTATAGCCTTCTTCGATAAATGAACTATCTAACACTAAAATATTTTTTCTGTTCGAACCAGTAGTTCCTGCGTTCCTACGTTCCTGTTCCTGTTTACTGGCACGTTCAACCAAACAAACTCTGCAACTCGTTAGTGCATATCAGGCGCGGTGCTTTAAATACGAAAGAGTGGAATAAACAAAAAACTTATTTAATTCAGATTATAAAGGTGTTTCCATTACTTGATCTTGGTACGAAGAACCTCAGGTTCTCAGAGTACTATAAATAGGCTTATTAAAAATCGTGTTCTTATTAGCATTTAATCAAAAAATGATGATAATATTTGAGTGGATGATGATTTGAATACTTCATGCGGCCTATCCTAATGACCTTCCTTTGATATTGTTCGTCGAGTCGTTGAGCTCCACAAGTTCTGAGTTTAGCTACATAATCTGTATATATAAAAATGAATCCCTATTTCCCTTGGTCACGCCATCACACGTGAACGGCTGGACCGATTTCACTTTTTCTTTTTTTGTTGTGTTTGTAATTGTCAGGAGAAGGTTCTTATGAAAGAAAAAAAATTAAAAATTGCGCGTAAAATTAGAAAATTTAAGAACACTTATTTAAGAATACTTAACAACCATATAATAGGACAATGTAAACTTTTTTTCATGTAACATTATGACATTTGACATAGAATTGACAGAATGCGTGCTCAAATATCATCAAAGAGACAGGACAACGGGACAACGTCTGTCGGGTCAGCTAGTTACTTATAAATATTTACACTGAGCACTTGTGTCTGTGTGGTTCTTACCTAAAAAGATCACTTCAGGCACTTATCTACATTGTCTTCACATGATCTGGCCAAGTTTATGTCTGGACTTTAAAATAGACTTTGACTCATGAGTTTGTTTCGCCATTTCTTGTCAGGGGTAGTCAACTGGAAAATTTTGACTACATATTATTTCGTGTAGTTTGACGTGTCAAAGTAATTCCGATATCTTATTTACAGAATAAACGATTTCATTTCATTTATTTCTGTAATATGGTGCAAAAAAAATACTTTCAAAATTTAATAAAGACAACAAAGTCAAAGCTGAAATACAAAATACTTACAATTTAATAAAATATGAATCACAATTTGTTCCGATTATGTACAAACCATGGTGTATGTATTCCATTATTACTCTAATAAGATTGTTCCCAAAAATTATTTATGAGCAATTTGCGTAATGGCCAAAGAAACCATCAGCTTTCAAAAAGATTATGTTAATTTCTTAAAATTCATTTTTGACATTGCTTAAGCTGGCTAAAAAGACCGTGCTAATTAATTTTAAGATGTGTTCTTTTTTTTCAAGTTTATTGCTTATGTCATATTATTTAACGACTTGGTAACACTTGAACAACAAAAACTTTTTACAAAAAAATAACAACCGACTTCCTTTAAAAAAACACTACAAAGTCAAAAATAACTATAATTTTGGAATTCGGTGTCTTCGGATCTGTATTTAAGGTTTTTTTGCCACCGACTTCCGAAATTCAAGTTATTTTTGACTTTGTAGTGTTTTTTTTTTAAGGAAGTTGGTTGTTATTTTTTTGTAAAAAGATTTAATTTTTAATTTTTTAGTTATGGTAGATACCCCGCACTAATCTAAACGCGTTATTCGTTCATTTGTCGCGCAAATACTTAATGCAAATTTAAGACTAATATGGTTTTCACATGGATTCCATTGTCCAAATAGAACCAAATTAATATGGAACCATTCGGAAAGTACCAGCTTTCAAATAAAAAAGAATCATTAAAATCGGTTCACCCAGTCAAAAGTTATGAGGTAACAAACATTATTTTTTTAGCAAAAAAAAAAAATACAGACGAATTGATAACCTCCTCCTTTTTTTGAAGTCGGTTAAAAATCACCTTGGCTGGTATGACATAAAAGAGCTGTCGATGTTTTTTTTTTATTTTTTTGGGAATGACACCTCGCAAGTCAACCTGTGAGGTTGACGGCTGCTTAGCCGGACTTGCCTGTGGCTACCTTAATAAATAAAAACCTCCAGCCAGGGCTTAAAAACTTAAATCTACAGCGACTACTCGCTAAGGGCACTCCCTGTGGGGTACGGACCTCAGCTTAGGGCATCGCTGGTAGCAAGAAATGAGCTGGATCGAAATGATTATTATTTAGGGTCAAATTTAAAGCTACAGGCTCAGCGGCGCGGGCTGGCTCGAGCAACGGTCGGGGCGGGCTGTCAATGTAAATTTTGACACTGATGCGCGGTTGAACATACCTACCAACTATTTTAATTAAAAAATAAAATAAAATAAATATCTTAGGACAACCAACACAGCGTTATCTGATCCCAAACTAGGCAGAGCCTGTAGGTACTATGGCAACCAGACAACTGATAAACATACTTATATATTTCTAAATACATACATATTATAGATAAATTTACAATCAAACGTGCCGTGGTCGCGTGCGTGTAACCTGGGATGTGGTTTATTACACGCTTTATATTAGCTTCACTTGTATGTTTGTATATTTGTATGTTTGTATATTTGTATGTTTGTTTGTAACCGACTCCTTATAGCGCGATTTTGACCCACTTTAAACGACCAGATTTCATTCAAACTTTGCACACCTGTCAAGGACCGATGACAATACAATAATTTCATAAATTTGTGCCATTATCCTTGCCAGGGTTACCAGGACAGCAAAAAAACTGTCACAAACTACGCTGACATACGTCTCAAAATTCGAAATACCCTAAAAAATAGAAAATAAATAATAGTTTAAAAAAACTAAAAAACACGCTTCCATTGAAAACCAAACTAAAAAGTACAAAGTAATGGAAAAAAAGCGTGGGGTGCCTGATATCATTGAAAAAATACCTTAAAAAGCACCCCACGCTTTTTTTCCATTACTTTGTACTTTTTAGTTTGGTTTTCAATGGAAGCGTGTTTTTTAGTTTTTTTAAACTATTATTTTTTAAATATACGTGTCATACGACACGTATCGAAAGTTAATATTGGTAGAGATCCTGTAGGGTACCGCTACACAACTATTTTTCGACACGGAGGCATAATCTATATCGAGTTTTTGATCGATTGAACAGTTGTCTGTCAAACGTGTGAAAGAGGATTTTTCAATTTCAAAACAAAATCAAAAGTCATTTATTGAAATTAGGCTGAGCGTCAGCACTTTTTGAATGTCAACATTACATAAGACAGTACCCGCACTAGGTGTAGTGCGGAAGTTTTGTTCCGCACTTCATCACTTCCTAGTGCTTTAGCTGGGAAGAAAACGCAACAAACAACAAACTCCCCAGCAGCACAATAGTTGGTAAGTAATTAACATTACGAAATACAAAACATTACATTAAATTATTTGCTAGATGTCAGCTATCACACGCCAATATACCAACGATTAAGCGGCCAGCCAACCACAAAAAAAGTTATGGGAGTAGAATAGATTTAATATTTAACACTATTCACATCCTAAAAAATGATAATTAGATGCGTTCAAAGTGAAGCGAGAAATGGTTTAGACTTTAAGAGATGGAGGTTTTTGTGTTCGCCTCGTTAGCCAAAGTGGTTTAAAGTCTAGGAGTCAGCGATGCATGCACGAGCCTCCCAAATGCGGCAACTTTTGCTTCTTATTAAAATTTTATTCGAAATTTTCTGGCCTTTTATACAACGAAAACGTATTATGGGCCGTTTTAAGCCGAGCTAGCATCTTTGTGGTCGCTTTTATGTTATATTTTCAATGCTGATAAGTATCACTTCTTTGAAATTTAGTGTTTTTTATAACCACTAAAGCTTCGGTGTGTTTTTTCGGCTTTTCTAAGTAAAGCTTCTTTAGAACCTATTTTGATGTAGATAATATGTACGATATAAAGTGATACATTAGGGTCAGTGAATAAATAATAATCTGACTTGTGCTAGATTGATAACTTAAAATATCTTAGTCATTATTAGGTACAGGCTAACTTGCTTTTATCTTTGATGCAAATATATTATGTACAATTTTATGTTTTTTTTTTTAAACCTAATGATCTGTTTTCATCTTTAAGGCTTGTTCAGACTAGCGCGACGCGACGGTCGCGCGCGAATCGGCGATTTGTATCCGTATAACAATTTCTATGAAAACGCGCGTGACACTTCACACAGGGGCGACCTGTAACGCCACGACAAGGTCGCGCCGCGTCGAGTAGCGCGACAGCTTATTAGTACATTTTGTATGGCATCGCGGCGATTTCGCCGCGAATTCGCTGCGACGCGGCGACGCCATACAAAATGTACTAAAAGCTGTCGCGCTGCTACAAGGACGTCGCGCGCGAGTGGTCGCGCCAGTGTGAAAGGTGTTGCGTCGCGATATATCGCAGAATCGCCTCCGCGACAGGTCGCGCGACATGTCGCGCCTGTCGGTACGAGCCTTTATTTGTACCATGTCTTGCGTACTGTCAATTTGTGTCATATACCGGATGACATTTTTTACCGTCTCGACCTTCATATGGTGTGTTGTGTAACTAGAATAGAAGGCAGGCAGGCCTTCAGATTCATCGTAGGTGACTAAAGGAGCGCGGGACGTGGGTGGACAGGGGTGCGTGTGCGGCTCGTGCGCCTGCGAAAGATCAATGAGGCCGCCTATCAGCCGGCTTCAAAGGGTAAGACCGCGCTCCGATATCAATGATATATGCCGCGCATTGAGTAGGGTGCGTATGTTTTGAGTTTCAATAGATTTAAATATTTTTTTTGTTTTTTTTTTCCAAATTTTTGTTTTTGTTGTTCTAGTATGAAAATGTTACTTTAAATGTGTAGTATTTATTGCTAGATCAATTTAATTACATGTTATTCAAAAATAAAAATAATAAAAATTTCTATGCCAAAAGCTTCTACTCCGTTCACCTATTACCCCCATTTTTTTTTTCAAGACGCTAAAAAAAGTCACCCAGTATATTGTACTCATGTTTGAGCAAAAGAATTATAATCTTATCTTATGAAAACAGTTCTTACAATTTTCTGAATCTCCGAGCACCAAACCAAACCCAACATAATTATGTATTCTTTACCAACATTAACTCCAGACAAAATGGCCGCCAAGTACGAATTAACGGCACACAAATACGGGTAATTAGATCCTTAGGCTATAAAATTAAAACAGGCGTCCATTTGCGAAGAATTTAAGCTTCATGACTAGATTGATGAGTTTGTTGGCATGAAAAGACCTAAACTGGTCCTTTAGGAAATTTAATACTTAAAGGGACACAAAAAATTTATAATTAATTGTTTTTGGTAATGACGCGATTAGTCGTTAAGACCACGGTTAGAACTGAGGTAACTTTAGTGGCGGTAATGTATTGCTTTTTTAATTTCCTATGGGTCATAATATATTAACGATTAAGATGTTTAGGTAAAAGCAGCCTGTTTAACATAAAGGTCATCATCAAAGCCTATGTTGTTGTCACTGCTGGGACAGAGGCCTCGTTGAGAAGGAGTGGGCTGCAATTTACCACACGGGCCCGATGCGGGTTGGTAGATGTCACATATCTTCGAATTTTTGATTCTAGGACATGTCGGTTTCCTCACGATGTTTTCCTTTACCGTTATGAGAGCAGTGGTGATGATACAATTTACAAAAAGTAATACGCCTGCTTGGGTTCGAACACACGACCTACAATTCGTAAGTCGGGACCGACACCAATGGGCCACCACTGCTCTCCAACATAAAGTTGCTAACTCTAAAGGAGAAGGGAATGGCTCCATACATTCCTGGGCCCAGGTGTTAACTGAATCAAACTAGCCTTATTTGTAAGAGGATATAATAACAAGTAAGTGTGTGTTGCCGGAAGAAAAAATTCACTATGAATCGATTTAATCAATTCCACGAAAGCTTGAATGCACTTGTCACTCGATTTTCATACATATTCTCAGATTTTACCTTAGTAGTGATTCAGCCATTATTTAATCGATTATTTAGTTTCATTTGCTTAATTTAAGTTTTCTCGCTTTCTAGGTAGAAACATGGTACCATATTCTGTGATTTCCTTTAGAAAAATATAACGGTTTTTTTAATACACATTTCAACAAGTTAACTGCTGGGCCCAGAAGTCCTGCTGAGTCACTTCTCTCAACACCGCCGCGCGCCAGCGGGAGTGAACGAGAGGTGCGGGGACAACGGGTCATCGACCGGCCGCCGGCCGAGCGCGGGCCCCCCCGCCACACCAGTCAGCTGTTGCTCGCCTCTACGCACGGCTGCGTTTGCGCATTTTAATACCTCATACTTCTATGTTCACATTTTAACCGACCGTTTCTTAATCCTTGTAAATTCGTATTTTATCTTATATTACATGTAATACAGTCCACTACAAGTTTTATTTACATCCACTACGAGCTATCGTCGCGATGATTGGTCCTTCTACCGTTAACGTTTGAGCCAAACAAAGAAAACAACGCGATTTTTCAAAATTTCAAAATTCAACGGTTCGTCGGTTGGAGAACAAAGAACTTCATCTTCGGGGTCAAGTTTCACAAAAGGTCTTCATTTCTTCGTGTGTCATCGTCTGCATTTGGTCATCGTGAACGTCGATACGGCAACAGCCGTCTTCATCGAGTTCAAACCAACGGGCGTCGCAAGAAAGGATCGACGAGACTTCGGGACGGGAAAACTTTTCAAGATCCCAGGATTTACTCATTTGGAGCCACAGTCGTCAGCTCATCATCACAGGTTGACAGCATAAAACCGTGAGAACGTTCCAATTTCCTTTGTTCCAAAATTTTACCTAATCATTTTGCCTAATTTAAACTTATTTTATAGTTACCTTTCAATTAAATTCCATCAATCCATAATCTTCAGTCTATCAACTTGTTTAAGTAGTTTCAATTACTTTATAAAACACCAAGTTATAAATAAGTTATTACAAAAGTGATTTTAGTATTTCATTGTAGGTACCGTGCACAATTCCGATATTTATTGTGTTTTTATTCGAAATCATATTTATCATAGCCTTTAATCGATATATTTTGCGTTAATCCATTGAATTGAATTGAATTTGTTTCGTTTTTTTGTGTGTAAAGAAAATATTTCGTCATTCACTTAGCATTACTCAGCAGATTTGGTCGGAAACGACTAACGCTTATATAATAGCCATCTTATTTCTTACTACTTATAGTTCTCGTGCCTACTTCACAACTGATTGCTAATTGTTAAGTACCAGTAACTTTTACTTAACTTTGCATAGTATCTTTTTTTCATCTTCTTTTCTCTTCTTTACTGCACCTGCTAAATTTACACCGCCATGGCTGACGTAAAAGGCTTTATTAAGAAGCGAGCTTCAATAAAGGCTAAGCTTACGCAGTTTACTTCGTATTTAAATATTTCTAGGTCTTGCGAAAAGTTGAGTGAGGTGCAAGTCATTGAAGTCGAATATAGACTTAACATATTCGATAGCTTATATGAGAAATATGATGCATTACAGGATGAATTGCAGGCGTTGGTGGATGACCCCAGCGAGCAATATGCGGAACGCGAAGAATTTGAAAAGCTGTACTACGGCTTGGTGGCTTCTGCACGCCAGCTGATCAGCAGCTCAAGAAAGCTTCTGGAGGGGAACTCCGCAACCGAGGTGGATTCTGGTATTACTAGTACACACAAACACAATTCAATCCGTTTACCTAAAATTGATTTACCCAAGTTTTCAGGTAGCTATCATGATTGGCTGGAATTTAGAGATACCTTTATTTCTATAGTATATAACAACACAAACTTAGATAATATTAATAAATTACACTATCTGCGTGCTTCCATAAAAGGGAGTGCGTCTCTTGTTATTGATAACCTTGACTTCAAATCAGAAAACTATGACGCTGCCTGGAAGTTACTCTGTGACAGGTATGATAACAAAAGATTGCTTATCAACAATCATGTGCAAGCACTTTTTAACGTCCAGCCCATTGATAGAGAGTCAAGTAAGTCACTACGTCACATAATTGACATTACAAATAAAAATCTTAGAGCGTTGGCAACCCTTGGCCAACCAGTTCAAAACACATTTGTTGATGTACTTATCATTTAGATAATGACCAGTAAGCTCGACCACGTAACGAATCGTCAGTGGGAAGAGCACAGAAACACTTTTTTCGAACCACCTACATTATCTGCGTGAATACTCATTTCATCAGTAGCAGGGCTGACTTACTGGAGACAAATGAAGAATCTAAGCCTATAGCAACAGCTAAAAGCGAATGCACCACACCTGCAACCAAACCCAAGAGCAGTGCTGTGCTACCTGAGAAGGTATTGAAACCTCTGTCATGTCCTATGTGTCGTCAGGATCATTTTATCTTTGCTTGCGAACAGTTCAAAAGTCTCTCAGTTCAGGCTCGTATTAAAAAGGCTCAAGGTTCAAATGTATGCATGAATTGTCTTCGTCCAGGTCATGATATTTCCAAATGTAAATTAGGTCATTGTAAATATTGTCGTAAAAAACACAACACTCTCTTACACATCGATGATGATAATGTTCTTCCTAGTGCACACAACACTGCATTATCAGCTAGTCAATCGTTTACATCTCGAGTAATTTAACTTTCCACAGCGCTCGTGAGGGTGACCGACGCTGACGGTAACCACCATACAGGACGAGTCTTGCTGGACAGTGGCAGTACAACAAACTTCATTTCGGAGGATTTTGGTTCGTAAGCTACATATCCCTACCTACATTACCAAGTCCAAGGTAACAGGTATTAATTTTCAAACTTCTAGTTGTACTCAGGGATGCTCAGTCTCATTAAAATCAATTGATGATAGTGGGTACGTACTGAACATTGACTGCCTCGTGTTGCCGAAAGTATCAGCATCAGTTCCTCATACTTATGTTGATACTAGTAACATACGTATACCTACGAACGTCCATCTTGCTGACCCCACTTATTACGTTCCGTCTTCGATCGACGTCCTTGTTGGAGCGGAAGTCTTTTGGGGTATCATAGGCACTGGCCGTATCGCATTAGGTACCCATAAGCCCACTTTACTTGAGTCAAAATTAGGATGGCTCTTCTCGGGTGCATATCAACAATCGGATTCCTCTTCACACGTATGTATGCATACTAATAACCAACAAGTAGATTTAGATCGGTTTTGGGAATTAGATTCTGTGTCGTCTATACATAAACACTCTGGTGAAGAGAGATCCTGTGAACAACATTTTAAAGATACCACATATAGTAGTTCTGATGGGCGATTTGTGGTAAGTATTCCTCTTAAAGAGTCACTGGACGTATTGGGTGATTCATACATAATGGCTAAGCAGCGATTTCTATCTCTTGAACGTCGTTTGGGTAGAGATCTTCGCCTTAAAGGCCTATAAAAGGTTGACTTTATTAACGAGTACATAGAGCTGGGACACATGTCTGAATCTACTCGACGCCCACTCGACTCCACATATTCAAATTATTTACCGCATCATGGTGTTCTGAAAGAGTCAAGAACTACCACCAAGCTAAGGGTAGTTTTTGACGCTTCCGCCAGAACTGCATCAGGTAAGTCCTTTAACGAAATACAGATGGTTGGTCCCCCGATACAAGATGATTTACTGTCAATATTGCTTCGATTTCGTCAACATAGAATAGTAATAAGTGCGGACATTGAAAAAATGTACCGACAAACTCTGGTTCATGACAGTCATCGTCCTTTACAAAAGATCCTGTGGAGGGCAGAACCAACTCATCCACTAAAGGAATACACACTTAATACAGTAACGTATGGCACAGCCTCAGCACCATATTTAGCTACCAGGTGTTTACTTCAACTGGCTGAAGAGTGCTCGGATTCTTCAACTAAATTTTCGATAGCACGTGACTTCTACATGGATGATTACTTGTCCGGTGGATCATCTGTTTCAGAAACTTTAGAAAAAAGCCGCACTGTTGACAATGTCCTTCGGTCAGTAAAATACAATCTTCGGAAATGGCGGTCCAACTCCAGTCAGGTGCTGCAGGCGCTTAGCGGTGAACACGACGTTTCTGATGTTGTGGACCTGAGCGACAACGAGCAGTCGAAGACCTTGGGGCTTCTATGGAGGAGCTTAAGTGACACATTTTCCTTTTCCATTAACTTAAATTCCACTGAAAAGGCTACCAAACGTCATATCCTATCAACCATAGCACAGATCTTTGATCCCGTTGGCTTGGTCGTTCCATGCATAGTGGAAGCCAAAATTATCATGCAGCATCTGTGGCTAGCCAAATGTTCTTGGGATGAGCTTGTTCCCACGCATATTCAGTATGCATGGAATTACTTTCAAAATAGCTTGCACCTTTTAAACGAGTTTAAGATACCTCGGTGGGTGTTGTGCGAATCTGCGTCCTGTCTACAATTGCATATATTCACTGACGCATCCGAAAAGGCTTATGGGGCGTGTGTTTATGTTCGCAGTGTATCAAGAGACGGCGAGGTTACTGTGCATCTCCTTACCGCTAAAAGCAAGGTAGCTCCAATCAAACCCACAACCATACCGCGGCTTGAGCTGTGTGGTGCGTTGTTAGGTTCACGGTTGTACTCAAAGGTTCGTCAGTCCCTTACCTTACATTTTGATGAAGTACATTGCTGGTGTGATTCCACCATCATCTTGGGATGGTTAGCTACTTCACCAAATCAATTAAAGACATTCGTACGTCACAGAGTGTCTGAAATTCATGAAACTGTAGGAGAGGCTTGGCACTACGTTCCGTCAGCTGAAAACCCCGCAGACCTCACTTCGCGTGGACTTAGAACTGACAGGCTGTTATCATCTTCATTGTGGTGGTCAGGACCACAATTCCTTTGTAAAGACAGGTCTTCATGGCCTCAGTTCCCTGAATCAAATCATAACCATTCTATTTTACCAGAAACAGTCGCTTATTGTCATGTTGCTAATCAGATTATTGAAAATCCTATCACAGCGTTATTTTCAAAATATTCAAACTTTAACACATTACAGCGTGTGACGACATACGTCATGCGATTCATTAATAAATGCAGTAAAAAATCAGTTGAATGTGGTTCACTAACTTCCACTGAGCTTAACAATTCTTTAAACATATTACTAAGACTCAGTCAAATAGAATCATTCCCGGAAGAGTATCACTTACTCAAATCAGGTAAACAACTACCAGCAAAGAATAAACTTTTATCTTTGTCTCCTTTTTTTGATACTCTTAATAATCTTATTCGTGTTGGAGGAAGATTAAATAACTCATTTTACGATTACAACATTAAGCATCCAATTCTATTAGCTAGTTCTCAAACAATTTGCATTCTCTTGTTCAACATGTTTCATTTACGCCTCTTGCATGCTGGTCCACAGCTTTTATTAGCCACTGTTCGTCATCACTACTATCCCATGGGAGGTAGGAACCTGGCTAAAAAGATCACACATCAATGTGTAAAGTGTTGCAGGGTCAAGGCCAACACTATTCAACCTATTATGGGTAATCTCCCAGAGCAGCGTCTTCATTTAGAATTCCCATTTCTAGACACAGGGGTAGATTACGCCGGTCCCATCATGATAGCTGACCGGAAAGGTAGAGGATGCCGACTCATCAAATGTTTTATTTGTGTGTTTGTGTGTTTAGCTACGAGAGCCATCCACCTCGAGCTTGTGTCAGATCTTACAAAGGAAGCTTTCTTAGCTGCGCTAAACCGTTTTATTGCTCGAAGAGGAAAACCCCGTAACATATTCTCTGACAACCTTTGTCGGTGCTTTCAATGAATTGGCCAAGCTTCTTTCGCAAAACTTAAACCTAAACAGTATCGACCCTGGCATAAACTTTTCTTTCATACCTGCGTACACTCCACATTTCGGTGGCTTATGGGAGTCTGCAGTTAAATCCACCAAACATCATTTACGACGCATTTTGGGTTTAACAAACCTAAACTTCGAGGAAATGGCTACCTGCTTAATTCAAGTTGAAGCTACCTTAAATTCAATGCCCTTAACTCCACGGTCCAACGACCCTTCCGACCTCGCTCCTTTAACCCCAGCTCACTTCCTTATTGGTCGTTCTCTAATCATGCTGCCTCATCCACAGATCCAGAACGTCAACGTCAACAGCCTTAAACGATTTCGCCGCATCGAATATTTGAAGCAACATTTCTGGGCTCGTTTCTCACACGAATACGTTGTGTGGCTACAGGAGAAAACAAAATGGTGCCGGTCCTCTGGCGAGCTCAAGGAAGGAACCATGGTCGTCATAAAGGACAAAAACTTACCTCCCCTTCTATGGCTTCTAGGACGCATCAAGCATGTTCTCCCAGGCAGAGATGGCGTCGCGAGGGTCGCCGACATTCTTACGAGAAAGGGTGTCATCCAGCGCGCCTTCAACACCATCTGCCCGCTGCCGATCACGACTGTTGAAAACTCTTCAACGGGGGGAGTATGTTGAGTCACTTCTCTCAACATCGCCGCGCGCCAGCGGGAGTGAACGAGAGGTGCGGGGACGACGGGTCATCGACCGGCCGCCGGCCGAGCGCGGGCCCCCCCGCCACACCAGTCAGCTGTTGCTCGCCTCTACGCACGGCTGTGTTTGCGCATTTTAATACCTCATACTTCTATGTTCACATTTTAACCGACCGTTTCTTAATCCTTGTAAATTCGTATTTTATCTTATATTACATGTAATACAGTCCACTACAAGTTTTATTTACATCCACTACGAGCTATCGTCGCGATCAAGTCCCCTTCTCCTTTAAGTTCTTAAAGTACCAAAATTTAATTCATTCACGTACGGAAATAATCTTATAAATACGTCCACCAATACTGCTAAACGTGCCCACCTTCTGGCTGTGGGCGAGTGGGAGTCAGGCCTATCGCTTCAGGCACTACCGTCACCCAACATAGGAACTATGTTGTGTACCACCTTTCAGCTTGCTACTAGCCTGCGTCTGGGCGCTCCTTTGCGTGGCTCTGCATCAGTGCCAATGCGGTGAAGGTGTCGACTGCCTCAGTCTCCATGGCCTATCCTGCAGTAGAAGCGCAGGGCGGATAGCACGGCACGCCAGCGTCAATGACATCATCCGTCGTGCTCTTGTCGTCGCCGGGGTGCCAGCTGTTTTAGAACCCAATGGCTTGGCACGTGACGATGGGAAGAGACCAGATGGAATGACCATAATGCCCTGGTAGTTAGGACGGCCTTTGGTGTGGGATGCAAAATGTGTCGACACCCTTGCGCCATCCCATCTTCTTAGCACGGCGGACTGTGCTGGAGCGGTTGCTGCAGGTGCGGAAAACCTCAAATGGCGCAAATATTCCAACCTAATTGGTAAGTATATGTTTGAGCTGTTTGGGGTTGAAACCCTAGCGCCATGGAGTCCAAGTGCCCACATAATATACCGAGACATTGCCAAGCGGCTGGTCGACTCTTCACGTGACCAGAGGGCTGGCCTATTTTTTGGGCAAAGAATCAGCATTGCCATACAACGTGGCAATACTGCCAGACTTTTGGGCACGTTTCCAACAGGAAACTCGCCCAAAAGGCTGGCATCTGCGTCATTGTCAACAGACAACGATGCAGACAAAATTTTTGATGCTCTTTATTTTTATATATACATGTGCATTGTTTTTTCTTTGGATTTAAACTTAGATTTTAAATTATGAAAATATTGTAAGATATTGTAAATTCATTTTAAATAATTATAGTTTCATATGTGAAATTAAAAGTTTCATTATCGTTTATCGAGATTTGTGAATGTGAATAACCAACACCAAAATAAAGATGAGTCCCTGAAACAAACCATCGCAATTGTCAATATTTACGTGATTAAACATTTCAAATGATGTAAGACGTTCTCATTCGAGAAAAATAGCGTTGCTCTTTGATGGCGCAGTTGAAATAAAAAAAACGTGCGGTGAACGTGCAATGAAGGGTTTCACAATTGTGATTGAAAGTCCCAAAACATTGTAGTTGAATCTAACAAAAAAATTGCAATGTTTTTGACACACCCGCAATATTTATGAACAAACTTTTCAACAGAATAAAAAACATAAATTCATGAATTGGTTTTACCAATTTGTCGGCGTGAAAAACCTGTTTCAAATTTCAATTTTCTAGTACTAAGAGGCGAAACTATATAAGGGTTCCTTGTGGACTATGGAAACCTTAAAACGATTGTTATTTGCTGTCATTGAACAGCAATGCACGATGCATCAATTGCCATCAGTTAAAAAAGGTTTATCGTTTTCGGTCAATCTCTTATTAATATTGCCAATCGCTCCAATCGCATTTTCTAGATGATCAATTTTCGTATGAATGAGTGTCAGTCACGTCATCATCATCATCCTAATCAGCCTACAGCGGTCCACTGCTAGGACTCTCCAATTGCACGCCATTCAGCTCGATTTTCGGCAACCCTCATCTAGTTTCTACCAGGTACCTCGCGAAGATCGTCGCTCCACCTAGCCTGAGGGCGTCCTACCTTCAATGACACATAAATATTGAAAATCTTTAATGACTTTAGAGTTCACAAGAACTAGGTATATAATACTACTCTGAAAAAACCGACAGGTTTCAAATATTCGACGCGTATTCAACAAAATTGCTCACGTGCTCAAGTTGAACCAACTTTTAGCGTTAAAGTATGAAACTTTGTCTAAGCTTCGTGTTTCACAATATACAGCCACAAAGGCGAGCAAACGACTTAAATAACTTGAAATTTAAAACTAAACCAACCTTCAATATAACACGTGAAAACTATGTGAAAATCGATTTAGATTTTTGGTTTTCTAATGGTTAAATAAGTGCTTGTGGAAAATTATTTTTATTGTTTTAAAAAACGTTGTGTTCTAAGTAGATTTGGACCTGATTTAAGAGTTAATCATTTTGGGTATCCGAAAAACATGTGTAGTTTATTAATTTGCTCACGGATGTATCACTAAACACTTAAAGGTAACACTTTTAATATTATCGATTGAGTCATGCTAACAACTGACCTGTCTGTTCTAAAAGTCTGTGAAAAAAATGTAAATCCAAATAATGTAAGCCCGGTTCAAGTTAAATTGTTACGCAAACACTCATGTCATGATTTCCAAATATTAATAAGATTAGTCGCCGTCGAGCCCGGCCCAAGAAGAGGTGGTGAGATGGCCTAGACGTTTATTACAAGGGTTGGATCGAGGTGTCCCTGTAAAAGGATGTCTGGAGGGATTTGGGCGGGGCCTATGCTCAGCAGTGGGACAATGTAGGATTTAGTATCAGTATAGTCATGACCAATAAATTGTATCATCTCATCTGACAGTTACCATAAAATTCGGGTGTTTTAAATCAACCTTTTCAAGAAGTCTATATTGATATTATGTTGAGTATCTGATTTATTAGTAGGTTAAATATTGCTTTAATATACTAGGTTTGTATGTATGCAAGAATTTAAATACAGAAGTAGTTATACTGATGAAGGTGTGTATATTTCACTCAATGAAGGGAATTAGTTTTATTCAATGAGTAGCACATATTCACCTGTATTAAGAAGATTTCAACTTTATATCTGACCATATTTATCAACAATTTTACCATACACTAAAGACTTTGATACTTAGTTTACTTCATTATTCCATTGTTTTTAGGTCTCCGACTGATTTAGAAACTCAGAAAAGAATGAAATGTATTTTATTTAGAACATGTAATGCAAAAACAAACAATAAAAAAGTTACGTTTAAAACTGTGCTAGCTTTTACTTGCCATTTAAAATCAACGTCTGCAATCTCTAAGGGCACTTATTAATGTTTCAAAACAGTGTTGAATACTGAAGCTAATTAAATTCCTCGGCTGCTAAGTACCGAGATATTTCAGTGACGGCCATAGTCGCAAGCGTACCCAGCAATGCGATGCGAAGCGCTCGTGATTCTGTTCCACAGACCAGGGGGTCATAAAAGAGAGGCGATCTCCTGCTAGGAATGGCAAAGGTCTGTTTGGTGTAAGTTGTAAGAAAACTGCACAGTTATTATTCTGTAGTGTGGTACTCAGGTAAATTCATAGTTTATACAATTGAAGTGCGTTTTGTGGGACTGTCTCTTGTAGTTTTAACGTTCAAAAACTGCTGATTCTTATCCTACGTTGAATAAAACGACTTTTTATTGTAAATCACTGACCCGTAAAGCAAGGTGTACCTGTGATGAGTGATTTGAAGCATTGAGTTGATTATTATAAAGATCTGAACTGATTGCAGACTTTGACTGTGGCATCGTAGTTCCCAATAGACGGGTTTCACAGCTTTTTTACCTTTTCATTTGATTTTATTAGCAGATATTATCTGAAAGTTTAAAACAGATTTTTGAATATAGCCTTAAATTAAAAAAAAAAAAACGCATTTGCACAGAGCTTATTTAAACTTTTCTAGACAGCCCATGACCTTTTGGTGTTCTGTTTTAATTTAAAATCACGGTTGTGTCAATGCTACGTCAGGAACAAATTAATTAATTTATTTGCTTTTTCTTTAACCCCGAATGTTACGTATTTTACTCTATCTTTAAAATAATAGAACGTTCTTTTGACCTCATATCGGCTTTTGTACCCTCGAAAATCAGAAAACGACTACTAGGATGGAAAAAATTTAAATTTTCGCCATGGCCATCTTGAATTTTCATTTTGATTTCACTATCAGCTTCAGCACCTGCGAAAACTTTGAAAACAGTTGCACTATATCTCTTTATTTGTTTCCATCGTATTACTCGTATAGTAAGCTGCGTTAAAGATATTCGTTCTAAAAATCGCTCTCGCTCATATACACACCACACATAAAAGTAGTAAATCATATTCTCGGCCATCCTATCTGTTGCAGCATTCATTGACCGTAAAATCTTTTTATTATACGCCTCTACGTCCCGACTTGAATCCGATTCAGCTTTCCAAAGTCACATAAAAATTCTAAGATATTTTGTTAGAAAACACATATTATTAGTTTGTTGGAAAATGTTATTTTTTCTGCTGATTTGGGTTTGGGACCCTTGTTCAGTTGGAAATATTTATGAGTCGCTTATCATCTTTGCTGGGTTTGAAAAGTTTGCTGTATTTTGAATAGTATATGGTGGGTAAGCTATTAGTGTCAATTCAGTGGTATAGTATTGTGGCCGTTCTATTTTGTTTATATTAAACGTTCTCGATGTGTGTGTGTATCTCTATTGAGTTGGTTTTGGCACGTCACTGATTTCATTGTCTACTTTTATAAATATATTTTATTCCACACAATTATTTTTTGTTTTGTATATTATTTTGCACTTTTCATATTTCGTGGGAGTATAATCAAAAGTAGTGAGCAGTGGTTTCTTAATGGTAACGGCCGGAACTTACATGTAGGTCGTAAGTTTGAACCCAGACAGACACTTTATGTGAATTATTTCAGCGCTACCAACTGTCCTAACGATGAGGAAAATGTCGCGAGGATCCAACCATTTCCTACACCAAAAATTTGAAAACAAGTGTCATCTGCCAACCCGCACTGCCATCGCGTGGTGGATTAGGGCCACTCTCTCTGTCCGATAGGAGGCATGTATCCTAACAGTGGGCCAAAAAAAACGAGACACAGCTGTTCAAGAGCAACGTTGTATAGAAACAATCATGACTAGACTAAATCTCTTATCAGCACAATCAGTACACAGCCTCAATACCGTCGATCGTTGAAATATTCGACCAAAACTCACTCTCGCACTAACCACTAATTCACGTGCAGCGCACAGACCACCTATGCTACATACCCGGCAAAGACTAATGCTACGCTGTGCGGATTACGTGGACAAATATTCCATATCAGCCGGCATTAGGCCCCGGCCTAGTTTCGGCCCGATTAATAGCTTTGTGGCTACGGAGGCCAGAAACAGGGATTATATAAAGACAAACTGTTACTGGACAAAATGCGGTTTCATATAAATATACGTATGAACAGTAAATTCTGGCTTTTGATTTGTGGAGTGCAATTACTTGGAAACTGCGCTAGTATTGTTAAATTATTTATTGCGTGTTATTTATTCACTAGCTTGTTCTTTGAATTAGGGTCATGCGAAGAAGGTCGGTGGTTTGGAAGATGGCAGGTTTTGTGTAAATTTCGTGTTCAAGGCAGAGCAGAGTCATGATGGTAAGGCGTGATCAAGAAGGCTGTTAGGCTGCCTGGCCATCGGAGCGGAAAAGAGCGGAGAGGAGCGGAACTGTGCCTATATTAAACAATAGAATATTTTGCATCCTTTCGGAGTGGAGCGGTGTTTGAAACCTATTGGTTAATATTGACACAGCTCCGCTCCTCTCCACCCTTCTCCGCTCCGGTGGTGCCTTATGCGGCATTTACCGTGCGGTCCACACAGTAGAAGATGACATTACTTGGTGAGGCCTGGTCGCATTCCTCAGTATTGAGGGAAGGACGAAGAAGAAAAAGAGAAAGGGACAAACCATTTTAATATTACCATATATCGACGTAGATCCGCTCGAGTATGTCAGATGGACCGCTACAGGACCACATTTGCTACCCACCAATATTTCATCTTAAGTTCCAGATTATATAATGAGCTAGAAAACGAATTAACAATAAATAGTCTTACCTCTTTTGAACTCAAACGCAAATTGTTAACTTTCCTCTTCAGCCTAAATTACTCTGATACGGAGGAACTCATCCATTCTACTAACTAACAACGAATGCACCAACATAATATATAATAACATTCATAAACTAATTAATTATTATTATTACTTTTCATTTCTTTGACAGATTCTTTTTCAAGCATACCACACTCACACACACACACACACACTCCTCACAATTATCTCATAATCTCATAAGCCTTTTTAATGAAATGTTCATCAGAATTATTACGCAATTATATATATTTTTGTAAAAATGTGTACAATCCAGCTAAAGAACACTGTCCTTCAAGATACAGCACTCTCCTAGTTTGAAGGGCAGGGGTCTTACTCATATGTAATAGCCATACCTATCTATAACTGAGACAACACTGATGTTACTTAGGCTAAGTGTTTTGTTAAATAAATGATTACTTACTTATTTTACCTCTCTTGTTGTACTAATAGGACCTAACATAATATGTTTACGCTCATTTGACTTGTAGTTATTCTTACGCATTGTGCCAATCAATAGTGATCAATATGATCCATCTCACTAGCCACTTGTTTATTTTAACACGTTAATTGACATGTCGGACTATGTGTCCGACACTTTTTGTTCCATTCAGGCCTTGTCGGACTATATGACCGACAACACATACCAAATCTGAACGAATCGTTGCTGCCTGGCAGCCATGTTGTTGGAATAAATAATGTATTTCTGGAATAAATAAATCGATTTAAAGTGAAATAACACTAAGTACCTACATTTTTTGACTTTTACTGATTTTAACCATGGTGGTTAACGTGTTAGTGGAGATTGGGTGATATTGTATGAGCGGTGGTCTATATGCAAATAGCGATACGGTTTTGATATTTATGTACAGATACCGCATGTTTGTCATCTGGAATGAATATAGCCCTAGTACTACTGCTTGTACCATTCTAAACCTTATGCATATACTACGATTAATTCATACTCACATGCACTTACTCGCAAATACTTATACTTACTTATTCCCATTAGCATGCTTAGGTGCGCTCTCTTTTTTGGTTAATTATTATTCATCAGCATCATCATTTCAGCCGAAAGAGGTCCACTGCTGGTCTTAGGCCGCAGATCCCGCGATCGCAACATGGTGGTTTAAAATGCATTGCAAATGCTGCTGCCATTCTCTAGTAAGTCCCTTAGTCGCCTCTTCGACACCCACGGGAAGAAATGGGATGGTACTCCGGCACCACAAGGAACAAATTATTATTATTATCTACATTTGTATAAAACAAGATAAGGGTACTTATGTAAGTTATGGACGGGCGGAATCTTCATTTCCAGGCTTATCTGCTTAAAAGGAGGCTCCAATCACTAGTTGTTAAGTTTTACTTGTTAACATAATTACCCGTGTGGAAACTGGTATTAAAATTTGAACCGGCAATAACAATAAAATACATTTTTACAATATACAGGATATTATTAACACGCTTTTATTAGCTTCACTTGTATGTTTGTTTGTATGTATGTTTGTAAGTATGTAACTATGTTTGTAACCGACTCTTTTGGACTTGATTTTGACCCACTTCAAATGGTCAGATTTCACTTAAACTTTGTAGACTTGTCGAGTACCGATGACAATACTATAATTTCATAAAGTGCCATTATCTTTACCAAGGTTACCAGGACAGCAATATAAAATAACCACTTTTTTGTAGCTAGCCGAACTACAAAATAGAAAATATATGAATAGTTTAAAAAAACTAAAAAACATGCTTCCATAGAAAACCGAATAAAAATAGACAATAATTGAAAAAAAAAGCGTGGGTTGCTTGATACCAATTAAAATACCTCAAAAAACACCCAACGCTTGTTGAAGCGTGTTTTTTTTTTTTAACTACTTATTTTTTCGGATTCGTCTTATTTATATTACATCAGTACTATGTGCTAGTAAGGTAGAACTCTTCTAAATTCAAGAATAAAAAGTCGCACCTACCCTAATCGAGTACTAAAGCCGCCTGGGATGGAAATCGTATCCATTGACCCGAAGTGAACGCAATATTTCAAATTCAATGCGACGGAAAAATTACGTAGTAGAATCTAGAAATCATTCTAGATTTTTCTACTGGAGTTGAGCCGCTTTTTCAACAATAGCGTGCGAATGGAAAGATAATTTAATACTTACTTTATTTTTTCTCGGTAAGCCATGCAAAGTCTGTGGAGGTATTGTTTGAAAAAATTGGTTGAGAGCCAGGTCTCTTCGGCTCATAATAAAAGGATTGGAAAGGCATTGTTAGTGGGGATATTTTTGTCTTATTAGGTTAGGAAATCCTACTGTTTGACCCATTTAGGACTTGATCATACGTACCACAACGACAACACGAGAAATGAATATTAATAGTTTATTCACATTGACCACAATTATTTAACTGTAAATATCAATAATGTGGGCGATACCAATCACATCAAGGCTACATTGCAGCCAATGGGTTACCACTAGCAAGGCCGTGGATTAGCGGCAGGCCACATCGCAAATTCAACGCTCTGTCTGTCTGCAAATACTAGCCACATCGCAACTGCTAGCTGTTGATAGATGAATGAAAACATGCACTTAAGGTAACAAACAGTGACATAATGTGGGTAATCAGAGGTTTTTTTTTTTTGGGTGGGCAATCATCAAATTACGTCTCCCGCTTTAGGGTGGGGCGGAAGGGCGTGTCAGACTTTTACTGCCTAAAACCCGCCCGTGTTCCTTCACTTGCCCATATGCCAGGGTCACGGTAACTTTTTCGAACAGATCTCGCGACCCTGGCAGGTAATGAGTGGTTAAGTGTGGATTGTGTCTATGATCTAGCTTCAAGAAATCACAGCGACACTCATCATCATAATCATAATTTCAATCGAAAGATGCCCACTACTGGACATCTACTGGACATAGGCTTCTCCTGCTTGGGGAGGTTTGCCATAATCGCCACGCCTGGTAGGCGGTTTGGCGGTCGCAGTAAGGTAGTAAAATGCATGGAGAACGCTGCTGCCCAATCTCTAGTAAGTCCCGTAGTAGCCTCTTACGACACCCACAGGAAGAAATGGGATGGTGCTGTTCGTTTCTTCTGGCACCACACGGAATTTTTTACGTCAGGCACAGCACAGTGATACTATCCACCCATAACCACTAATTACCCACATTTAATCACTACTGGTGGGCAGGGCACATTGCTCGCAGAACGGATGGCCGATGGGGTCGGAAGGTTCTGAAGTGGCAACCGCGTACTGGAAGACGGAGCGTTGGAAGGCCTCCCACAAGATGGACCGATGACCTGGTGAAGGCCGCAGGAATACGTTGGATGCAAGAAGCACAGAATAGGTCGAAGTGTCGGTGCTTGGGGGAGGCCTATGTCCAGCAGTGGACGTCTTTCGGCTGAAATGATGATGATGATGTGGTGTAGTGGTAATACGTGAACAGGCCCTTAACCTTGAGTGTTTGTTTTCATTTATCTATTTTAGGTGACTTTTTACCCTGGTGGTTTTTCTTCTACGTTACTGAGAAACTTTCAAAATATAAAGAGAGCTAGGATTTTCAACCCAGAGTAAATATTGATTTTAATAAAACAAAAGTAAAACTAATTTCAGTAATAAAAGTAAAAAAAATGTATCTGCCCCCTCTTGATTGACTGGAAATCCCAAACTAATGAAAATTGGCACAAATATTTTGTTCAACAACAGAGCCAAGTAAGAAACTCAGTTGGTGATTTTATAAAAGCAAAAGCGTCTATAAATATACCAATGACTGGGTACAAGGGAAGCCACTTAGCTGTCAATACGACTGTAATTGGAAGAAATCTATTATTAAAACTGAAAGGTAACTGTGCATTGTATAGAAAGACATTAGTATTTAATATTGTGTACGAAGAATTTTCTAAGCTTTAAGGACGCTATAACATTTTTGAATCGCTCAAGTTTAGGTATCTGAGTCGGCACACAACAACATTACGCGCACGCACACACTGAAACCATTGTCTGCTCGATTTTAAACATTACTTAACTAATCTTGATACTCGAAGGTATTATTTATTTTATTTTACTAGCAGTGTTGAATAAAATTAGTACCTTGTAAATTAACTTTACTTTCTGTATTTGGTGACAGTTAATAAGTTTTATTACCATGATCACTATGATTTTTGGAATAACGTATAATTTGTCAATTAAAAAGAAAAACGAAGTGTAACAATAAACAACTTTAATAATATTTTTCGATAATAAACAAATATAACGGATTTTGATCGTAGACTATTGTTGAAAATATATAGGATATTCCCTAAAGAAAACTAAGCAAACATTCTGTGACGTCCGAACCCTCACCTTTGAGATTGGAGCGCGTATTCAGAATTTTTAATACACAATAAGAACCTGTATACATTTTTGTATGAAGGCTGTTTTTTACTCTATTATGTATTTATAATTCGAAATGACTTTAACATTTTGGAGAGATGATGATTAACTACATGGTTTTTAATTTATGTAAATAATTAAAGTTAGGTTAAATGTTTTGACTACATGCTAGCATAACCCCCAAAATTGATACCCATGTCGACATTTCATCATAACAGTACATCTGCCATTTTAAATAAAAAATCGATGATTATGGATAATAATCTTTTTTATAAAAAAAACAATACCCGCCGTATTTGGATCAAATTTGGATGAAACATTCGTAATCACTATCCTAAAATTACCCAAAGTGAGATAGCTATGCCCACTTTTTATTTAAAAAATTAAAATATTCATCGTTTTGAATGAAAAACTTGTGGGGTCGGGGGATATTCCGTCATGAAGTATGTTCCTTAGTCTTTTTTGACTCCGAATGTAATTTGTATGGAGTTTTCGGCTTCAGCACCTTCGAAAATCTTGAAAACGACACCCATGATGAAAACTTTGAAAATTTTCGTAACCGCCATTTTTTATTTTGGTCTCTTAATCGGCTTCAGCACCCTTGTTTACCCTTACCACAAGCTACATTAAAGAATTTCGTTCCAAAAATGGACGACACTTGCATAATTAAATTACCATAATATTGAAAACAGATGTTCATATAACTTTTTATTGAATAATCATCCGCCATCTTGAATTCTTGTAAATGAATACATATTCATAATCATCACTACCTCCATAATTCTCAATAGAATTCAAGTTATTTATTTCTGAACTAAGTTCTAGTAATAAGTTTGGTACTCATACTTTTGGCCCGAAAAGTATCAAAATTTTTCAACCACTGTATACAGCACGGCACTCACTTTATTATTATTTTGATCGTATTTATGTCGTACAAAAAAGCGATACGCCCGTGCTTCCTAGGGCGCGTCTGAGCGCGGAATGATAAGCCGCGAGTAGAAAATGTATGAAGAAATTTGAGAGCGTTCTTTATTTTTCTCATAAATAAAAAAGTTAAGTATTTAATTACAAAATATTTAGGCAAAACGTAGAAGATTATACTAGCCACAATTTCTTGTCATTTTGAAGTTAAAATATGCAGCTGATCTCACTATACAGGTACCTTTTCAGACCCCATTATTTTTCATTTTCTACGATTATTGTGGTGGGAAAAACGTATTTTTGTGAAAATATTGTATGGGACTATACAATTTTTATGGTTCCACGATGGAGATGATTAAATTATCTTTAATTTAGACCATAATTCACCTCGCAATTGTGATTCCTCTTGATTTATTTGGTACCGGAAAACCACCGATATTTGTAGAAAAATGTTGTAGCGTCCTTAAGGAGGATGCGGTAAGGTAGCCCGCGTAATTCATGTGAATTATATTGTGTTTTTTTTTTTTTTAATTTTACCAGTTGAATATGTTTCGCAAAAGTAACAAGTATGGTTTCACAGAATTATAATAATTAGAATCAGCAATACAACTTAAGTTCTAATGTTCAGTCGATAAGGTTTAGCTACGGTTGGTCTGTAGATGGGTGACCATCTTTGCATACTAAAACCCCTCCGCACCTCGGAAAGTTCGTTAAGCTGTTGGTCCCGTTTCGTAATACAATCTAAAAAATCAACATTTAAACGTTACTGTTTTGTCAGTTTACTCTTATATAAAACCAGCTTCTGCCCGCGACTTCATGTGCGTCAAATTTTTGCTCCCCTGACCCTTCCCGTCGCATCAAATTGGCTGCCAGTTTTCGACCATTTTTCATCGCTGCTCCGCTTCTTTTAATTGTACCGTGATGTTATAATTATAAGCTATAGTATTTCTCAATAAATAGGCTACCCAACACAAAAAGAATTTTTCAATTCGGACCAGTCGCTTCTGAGATTATCGCGTTCAACCAAACAAACATATAAACAAACTTCTCTTCAGCTTTATAATATAAGTATAGATTAAATGGCATTTTCCATACAAAATTAATAATAATTTCAAAAGAAAAGTACATTAATATGCTGCAGGTACGTAAAATCTTTCATACAAACGTGGATTATTGCATGCCCCTGCCGAATTTAACTAGTCTAAACTGCGCCGTCCAGGGCTAGGTGTCAAGTTGAGTTCAACCACACTTCAAAACTCAAACATTTAAATGAAAACCAACAGTTTTGGAAGTTCATAAATCCGGTGTAGAATTTAATTAGGCGGTCCGCGAAGGGCAGCATTCCCCTTGTATATTTTGAACATTTATTAACACCCTCTCCCGAGGTCGGGGCTCGTTGGCAGATTTGAAATAGTATTTTACTTATTTAAAAAGTTTGGCCAATAAGTTGTGTAGGTTTCAGGGAGCTTTAAAAAAAAATATTTCTCAAGTCAACCTATAACGTTGTCGGCTACTAAACCGGACTTGTCTGTGGCTACCTTAATATATTAAGGCGTCCAGTCAGGACTTAAAAACTTAAAACTAGAGCAATTACTCGCTAAAGACACCCCCTGTGGGGATGGATCTCAGCTCAGGTCTTCGCTGGTGGAGGGCAGCAAGGCACGGGCTGGATCCGATCGATTATTATTTAGGGACAAATTTAAAGCTACAGGCTCAACGGCACCGGCTGGATCGAGCAAGGGTCTGGGATATTCCTTCCAGACCCTTGCTCGCCAACCGGCGCCGTTGGATTGGGACGTTGCGGCGGCCCTCGCCGGCGAAGACAGAATATCGGCAGTCTGTGACGATGTGTCTTGAGAGTGCTAGTGAGCATACTACTCCCCTGCACGCGTAGCATGGCCACTATAGAAAGGACTTTGTCTATTCTTGGTAGAATAGAGATAGAACGTCAAGCTACGCCAGCATAGAAACGGGTTTTGACGGAAGAATAGACAAAATTACAGATTGTAGAACGATTTATACCGTTTTATGCAGGCTTAACATGGCGCTTTCATTTCTACGAAGAATAGACACAGTTCGTTTCTCTAATTTTGATATCGCACCGTAGACATCTTTCTGCAATCTGTTATCTTGTCGTTCGTTTCTCACGATCTTTGTCTACGTCCCTTTAGATGTAGACTATTTTAGAACGAAGTTTTCTATCCAAACTGTAAAAATCGCAGTGACAACTGTTAGTTGTATCAGGTAGTGAAGACAATTTGATTTTGTAATCGCCATAACTAATCGAGTTGATTTAGATTTAAAACAAAACAACAACCGTAAGTAAATAAATAAAGAAACTTTAGATAAATTTAGTTTTTTGTTGTTAATTTTCACATTGTGTGAACTATCATTTTATCTATTCTTCTGTCGATAAAAGCCTTTTCTACGGTGGTCATGCTACGCATGCTGGAGGAGGGTTGTAGCGTGATCGGGAATGGTTAGGGTATGCTTCGGTCGGCGAATCCTACTAATGCGGGAGGGAGTGTAGCGGGTGTCTGCCGCGATCGAAGCGCAGATTCGAAGAAACACTTGAAATGGCGTTTCATGAAGTGCTGGATGGTGGGCATTCTGAGATCTAGATGGAGATTTGTGTTACGCATAGAAAGGAGTTTTCTGGCTTGAATTAGGATATATAAGACAACCCGTCTTCTAAAAATGCTAACCCTATTCGTTGAATAGGTTGATCTTGAGAGCCAACAGGACGGCAGGGATGTCAACGCGCAACCTGTTACCATTCTGAATTCAGTATATGCTTCTAAAACGGCTCAGTTCGGTCGATAAGGTTCAGCTACGGTTGCCGCAATTGGCCCGTAGATGGGTAACCATCTTCGCAGACTAAAACCCCTCCGCACCTCGGCAAGCCCGTTAAGCTGTTGGTCCCGGTTGTCATTCGTATATCTTTGACAAACGTTACGGGTCTTCAGAAGCCCGAAATTCTGACAACCAGTCTTACCAAGACATATTATATTACCCAATAAATGGGTTGCGGAGATCAGATAGGCGGTCACTCCATGTAAAATATTGATTTTCATCTGGTTAGACTGGAAATCAACTTCAACGTATTTGGAAAAAGATAGATGATGATTTCTTAATAGAATCTAACAAAATCTACATTTAATCGTTTGTGTTGAAATTTTAAGTCACTAACAAAAGTTACCAGTTCCGTACATTAAGACCGCAGGTGCATTTTTCTCTGAAATTGTGTTTAAGTTATGCGTAATTTCTGTATTTCTACTGTATTTGAAACCAAACACTCATTATTGTGTTTGCATGTTGTGTTTATCGGTTAATGTTGTGCACTTGGCTTGTTTATTAGCTTATATTAATTTGGTTGAAAATTGTAACGATTGTAGAGAGACCAATAAATGACACATGAACAATTTTTTCACGCGAGGTTCTTGAATCATGTACTGATTGATTGTTATAGTATTCGCGTCGATGTCTCTGCCCATTCAGTTTAACACCTGTCTTGATTTTCTCTACTCGTCGCTCCTTTTTGGCTGTGGTTTACGTAGTTTATTAAGACAAATTTTTACACGCTTTATATTAGCTTCACTTGTATGTATGTTTGTAACCGACTCCTTATACCACGATTTTGACCCACTTTAAACGATCAGATTTCATTTAAACTCTGTAGACTTATCGAGGACCGATGACAATACTATAATTTCATAAATTTATGCCAGTATCCTTGCCAGGGTTACCAGGACAGCAAAAAAGCTGTCTTCGAAAACTATGCTGACATACGTCACAAACTACGCTGACATACGTCTCAAAATTCGAAACACCCTAAAAAGTAGAAAATAAATTATAGTTAAAAAAAAAACTAAAAAACACGCTTCCATAGAAAACCAAACTAAAAAGAAGAAAATAATGGAAACCAAAAGCGTGGGGTGCCTGATATCAATAATAAAATATCTTAAAAAGTACCCCACGCTTTTTTCCATTATTTTCTTCTTTTTAGTTTGGTTTTCTATGAAAGCGTTTTTTTTTAGTTTTTTTAAACTATTATTTTAATACTAAGGAAGCATATTGTTAACAACACTAAAATAGTCAAGAAATTATTCTATTATTGATAATAATAGGCCAGCTCACAAGTTAGGTAAATATTAGGTCGCACAAGCGTCAAATAAAACTAGGTAAATACAATTAAAATCTCTTGGATCGCCGATTAAATCGTTCAGCGAATTCAATGAAATTTCAACTTCACAAGACGAAGGCCTCTAATTAAGACCTAGTATTATTAGCACTAGATCAAAAATTAATACGAAGTCAGGACTCACTAATTGTGATCATGTCTGAATATAGCCTAAAGGGTTAACTACACTACTTTAAAAGACTTTGGGGCTCTATCAAAGACTTTAAACTAAGGAGCTAAGATTGTAAGATTAAAGTTAAGTATCTAACTTTTAAAGTTGTTTCGGTAATTAATCGTTTAATATCTTTCAGTTAAAAGTATGATTATCTTAGTGAGACAATTGAAATGGTCTTTAGAGTTTAAGCTTTTGAACTTCGAAGGGATTATCTATACTTCTATACTAATATTGTAAAGCTGAAGAGTTTGTTTGTATGTTTGTTTGATTGAACGCGCTAATCTCAGAAACTACTAGTTCGAATTGAAAAAATCTTTTTGTGTTAGGTAGCCTATTTATTGAGGAAGGCTACAGGTTATATAACATCACGCTACAACTAAGAGGAGCGGAGCAGTAATGAAAAATGTTGCAAAAAAGGGAAAAATCGCACGGGTAGGCGATTCGACGCGACGGGAAGGGTCGGAAGAACAAGAAATTTAACGCGGACGAAGTCGCGGGCAGAAGCTAGTGTTTAATATAAAGAGGTGTGTCACGGATTTAATAAATGATTCAATTGTGGGAATTTGCATAATTTGTAAACTTTTATTATTACGCAAATTGCTGTTTTTTTTTTTGGTTGGAATTCATCAATATGACATCTCCCACTCTGGGTGGAGCGGGAGGGCATGTCAGACTCATCATCATCATTTCAGCCGTAAGACGTCCACTGCTGGACTTAGGCCTCCCCCAATTTGGGGAGCTTTGCCATAATCGCCACGCTTGACATGCGGGTTGGCGATCGCAGTATGGTGGTAAAATGCATAGAGAACGCTGCAGCCCATTCTCTAGGAAGTTCCTTAGTCGCCTTTTACGACACCCACGGGAAGAAATGGTGGACAGATTAGACTGTTACTGACTAAAACCGACCCGTGTTCTTTCAGTTGCCTATGCCAGGGCCACGGTAACTGTTCCAAACAAATCTGTGAACCTGACAGGACATCGGTGTTGACATACGTTCATCATTTTGTGTGTTTACTTTATTATTATTGTTAGCTGACGTAGGTACCTCGTCCTTATGCCGAGGCACCGGTTCTCTTAATTTAATTGATTTTGGCGCAGAATGTCTGACAAATTCAAAGTATTTTGTTTATTTAATTAAAACAGCAGAATGATTCGATATAAAAACAGTGTAACGTTTCATAACGTTAAATTGTTCATACAAATTTGCAAACTATTTAACTTTAATTAAAAAACTGGAACTACTACACACAAGCCTATGATAGACCTTTCAGAATACTCATCGATACTTGTCCTTATTAAATAAACTTCATTTGAACTCACACCGTTTAATTTCACCCCTTTATCAATAATATGCATTATGATAAGATAGCAATCATTTTGACACCATTTCATCAATCACATTAAAACGATTCATTTTTCTTAAAATTTGCAGGCATCTTTGAAGACACATCAATCAGGCGAATATTAAATTTTTTAAGCTTAAATTTTACAGGTATGATAAAAGAGCTCCTAAATTGTTATTTATTTTCAATAGGAATTTGGATGAAATCAAAATCAGGAATCAATATCCAATGCAGCAGTACATCAAAATTAAAATTGACACGAGTTCCTTCAGATATAAAGAATAGCACAACGGCAATTCTTCCCGTGGGTGTCGTTAAAGGCGACTAAGGGATTTACTAGAGAATGGGGAGTAGTTCTTTATGCATTTTAAAACCATACTGAGATCGCTAACCTGCCTGCCAAGCGTGGCGATTAGAGCAACCGCTAAAATTATGATGAAATTGACGAGCTCAATTTGATTATATGTCGTAGGTTTTTCATAAAATTAGGTTTTTGATAAAAAATCTAGGTTTTTGATGAAAACTCAAAAAACACTCAAACTCAATTTCATCATAAATCTGTAACAATCCAGATTTTTGATAAAAAACCTGAACTAGTTTGGGTTTATGATCAATCTGAAATACATTTCCGTTGACAGGGACTTAGGGACTTCCCCTGCTTTTGTTCTCTCTCTTCTCTAAAAGACTGGCTGCCTTGAAACTCTATTCAAATATCAACTACTGCCTTTAACGAACCTGTACCATAAAATTAGATTTTTTATCAAAAACCTAATTTTATGAAAAACCTGCGACATATATACACCGTGATATTTTAGTCGTCTTACAAAGTTTGTCCACTCAATATATCCGACATTATATACCTCTAGGCGTGATTAAAAAATTGTTACCATTAATTAAGATAATAGGTACCAAGAAAAATAAATCATGCATTAGTATTATGAAACATCCTGTTAATAATGATTACGTATCAGACGGTAGAAAACATACCTACATATAGCTCGAGTCAACTAGATCATTCCATCTCCATTTTCCATGAGACAAAATATCAAATTTCAAACTACGTCATGCGTCAACATAATGAATAATAATTTTTTTTATCAATCAATCATCAATCAATCAATCATTTATTTTGTTAAACATAGGTATAGTTACAGATAGTCCATGTCAAAAATATGTGCACTATGTTTTGCCAATAATTGGCGTACAAAATTAAAACAAACCAGCTATTAAATTAAGGTGGTATTTGGGTTTAGTTAATCAAATGTTCATTTGTTTTTTTCGTATGGATGTGTAGTAGTCATTGGATACATGAAGTGGGCTACCGTTGTAAGGCGATGAAAATGTCACGGTGTATTGATCGTTTTTATACAAACATCCAAAACTATGATAAATGATCGAGTCACGGCGAAATAATCTTTTGGACATTAACCCAAACGAATGCTATGCGGCTACTGATTGTGAACTCAAATTACGAATATATTATTAATTTGCTGCGCGAGATGACAGAATAAATAATACAAATGCTATGTACGCGTTTGCTCGGAAACCTGCAAATTTTAAGTGGGATTGGGATCAATATGTCTGCCGCATGCCAGATTAGGGGCCATCCATAAATTACGTCACACAACTTTCATGATTTTTTGACCCCCTCGTCCTTGTTACAGCTGGTCACATTTGTGAGACCCCCCCTCCCTAGGGAGGAGGGGTCTCACAAATGTGACCAGCTGTGTGACGTGACATATTTTGCAATTTTATATCTAGACATTGAATTATTTTTTCAAATTTTCTTTCATAGTTCATATTTCGTGTTATAATAGTACTTTAAGTATGTATATTCAATTTTGAAATGTGATGTCATAAAATTTAGGGCCATTCCCACCCCCTTCTTACACAATATCAAAATTCGTTGCCCCCCCTTCCCCCTTAACGTGTGACGTAATTTATGGATGGCCCCTTAACTATACATTTCATCCTAATGGAACTACTGATTGGGGCCCAATAAATGCTAGGTTATATCGCAGACAAAAACATGGAAGAACGAACTTGACTGACCTGCAACGGCAGACAATGGACGTGTGTGAAAAGGGGAGGGGAGGCCTTTGCCCACCCTGATCCCTCATCTACTGTTTTGTCTGCTATTCTTTATCCAAATTAATTTAACTATTCGAATGTCTCTAAAGAAATTTACCGCCAACCTGTTCAACGTAAGGTTATCTTTTGCAGACAACCTTTACAAAAAAGTTTTTTTCTTTCTTTACATAGAACCGTAGTATTTAACTCTGATAGTACCTAAGCTAGCTCATCTAGTGCCTATACCGAGGTATCTACAAAGATAATAAAAGTATTGAAAGCCCCAACCCACTTTGTTACAGTTTTTAAAACTATTTACAGTGAAATATTCATCGGTTTAAACCCAAAGGGAGAATATCTCAGAGAATAAATCAAGTAGTTCCTAAAGGCGCTAACTGGGCCAGTTTTAACGTATTACAAAAGTTAGACCAATGGAAACAAAGATCGATTCAGATCAAAAGATACTCGTTTTGGAATTCTCATTCGCTTTTTATATGAGTTCTTTTGCTGCTCAAAACTTTTCTGAAACTTTTATTTCTCTAGCACGTGACCAACTGTCTACACAAATTTGTAATAGAGAATAGATTAAAGAGAATCATTTAATGATTTTACGTATCCGATTCTACAAATCAAGTTAAATCTTAGATTACTCTCTGGCAACTAGAGTTGGTTACTCTTATTTTGGTAAAATAAGAGTAACCAACAAAATAAGCCCGAAAAATTGCTACACTGAAGTGGCAGTGGGCAGGGCACATTGCTCGCAAAAACGATGGCCGATGGAGCCGAAAGGTTCTGGAGTGGCGACCACGTACCAGAAGACGTAGAGTTGGAAGGCCTCCAACAAGGTGGACCGATGACCTTGTGAAGGCCGCAGGAATCCGCTGGATGCGGGAGGCACAAAATAGGTCGAAGTGGCGGAACTTGGGAGAGGCCTATGTCCAGCAGTGGACGTCTTTCGGCTGAAATGATGATGATGAAGATTTTGGTAAAATAATTAAAAGAGTTAACAACATTTAAAGGTTTTAATAATTAAATAATGATTAAAATCCACAAAGGCTTCTTGATCCCAGTAGTAGTAGTATGAAAAGAGAGCATCTTTATTCTTTAAGGCCCAAAGCGTAGAGAAAAGCAAACATAGAACCACTTTTCAAAATTAATTCTCGTAAACAACACCTCATATTTCTTGTCAGTACAGAATTGCCCAAAAACAAAACCTTATGGCCACTTGGCGAAGAAAACCGAGAAATTTTGACATTAACAGTTCATTAACGTTGTATTTTATTAAGGTCACAATTAAAACTTAATGCTGGCTCAAATTGTATAAGTTGGCCTCACTGGTTGAATTATAAAGGCGACGTATTTCATAATTTTTGGGCAAAAAGAAAAATATGAAGGACACTTTAATGGTATAAGTTTGGGGCAATGTTTAACTTTCGTTCTCGCGGAAAGGGGTTTACGGATCTAAGGTGAACGAACACCTGTACGCACGGTGACAAATCAAGCTATACATTTCCAGTATAAGCTAACTTCTCATTGTACGGAAAGCCTACACAATGCGAGGTCTGTTAAAACTGGAAATGTATAACTTGATAAGTAGCCGTGTGTACGCGCCGAAAGCATCGACCGCGCCAAATGAAATAATAATGTAATATATCTTAGGACAGCCAACACAACGTTATTTGATCCCAAACTAGGCAGAGCCTGTACTATGGCAACCAAACAACTGATAAACATACTTATATATTTTTAAATACATACATATTATAGATAAATTACACCCAAACACAGAACAAATTATTGTGCTCATCACACAAAGATTTGTCCTGAGTGGGAATCGAACCCATGACCTCAGTCTTAGCAGTCAGGGTCACTAACCACTAGACTAACAGGCCATTCAAAAATAAATCCTTCTTATTTCTTCCAGTGATTCGTCCGATTCGGCGCGGATAAGTGTACGAATTTTCATAGGACTTAATAAAAGTAATTCTCAAATTCGATACTTTCGGCGCATTTATTTGTTTAAACTTTTCGCAGACAAAAAAAAGGTACAAAGGCGGACTTAATGCCTTAGGCATTCTCTACCAGTCAACCAAGGGTGGTGAAGAGATTACATGGCAGGTGCTTTGTTTGAGAGGAACAATAGTGAAAAATGTATAATAATGAATTATAAATAAGAGAAAAACACTAGTACTAAAATAGGTTATAAACTAATTATACACATACATATTTGCTATAATACATACTTATAATAGATATATATATATATATTTATAAATCTACAGATACAAATTCAAGGTAGAGAAGTGTTGAGATCACTCTACGCTATTTGTTATGAAAATAATAACTCTGCAATTTCCGCTTAAATGCAAACCGACTGGTGGCCGTCCTAATATCGAGAGGAAGCGCATTCCAACTCTGATAGTCTTCGCTTTCTTCAGCTCTGATAGTGTACGTTTACCTTTATATTTTTATTTTATTTTATTTTTTTCAACTATCACACAACGCCATCTATTCCCAAGCTAAGCAGAGCTTGTGTTATGGGTACTAGACAACTGATAAACATACTTATATATTTCTATATACATACATATTATAGATAAAACTTGCATGTAAAATTAATTGTGGCACACTTATAACTGCGTATCATGGACTTGTCGCGTCTATCCTCAGATATGGCATAATTTTTTGGGGAAACTCCACCAACAAAGATATTATATTTAAGTCACAGAAACGGTGTATTAGGGCTATGTTCGGTCTAAAATCTACCGAGAGTTGTGTACCTTTCTTTAAAAAGTACGGTATCTTGCCATTGCATTCACTATATACATATATTTAAAGTAGCTGTCTTCGTGAAACTGAATCCTGAACGTTTTGTGTTAGCATCTGAAGCTTTTAATCGCACCCAAAGAGATGAAACTCGTCTATGTGTTCGTAAGACTAATACTGCTTTAATGTATAAGAGTATTTTTCATATGGCAACAGTCGTTTATAATAAATTGCCAAAAGACCTAAAAAATAATCATGTTAACTTGTTTAAGCAAAAATTAAAAGCTATGTTATGTCAAAAATGTTATTATAGTGTCTCAGATTTTTTAGCAGACAAATTTTGACATTCTACATTAAATACTTGTTTTTAAATTGTATCTAAATAATTTGTAATAATGAATTCTATTTTAGATTGCATGACATAATTGTACTATAATACTAATTATTTTTATTTGACTGTTGACATTTTTTAATTTATTATTGCTTGATGACATAATTTTTACATGAATGATATTGACTTGAAATTAATTATAAACAATCACAATTATTCATATTTGTACGCCATGTTATGTGGCAAACATGTCAGAATCTATATTATTTTATAATATCCTGCATGCATGTCTTTATTCTTGTATGTGTACACATGTTTTTAGCAAATAAATCATATCTTATCTTATCTTATCTTATCATAAATTACACCCAAACACAGAACAAATTATTGTGCTCATCACACAAAGATTTGTCCTGAGTGGGAATCGAACCCATGACCTCAGTCTTAGCAGTCAGGGTCACTAACCACTAGACTAACAGGCCATTCAAAAATAAATCCTTCTTATTTCTTCCAGTGATTCGTCCGATTCGGCGCGGATAAGTGTACGAATTTTCATAGGACTTAATAAAAGTAATTCTCAAATTCGATACTTTCGGCGCATTTATTTGTTTAAACTTTTCGCAGACAAAAAAAAGGTACGAAGGCGGACTTAATGCCTTAGGCATTCTCTACCAGTCAACCAAGGGTGGTGAAGAGATTACATGGCAGGTGCTTTGTTTGAGAGGAACAATAGTGAAAAATGTATAATAAATAAGAGAAAAACACTAGTACTAAAATAGGTTATAAACTAATTATACACATACATATTTGCTATAATACATACTTATAATAGATATATATATATATATATATTTATAAATCTACAGATACAAATTCAAGGTAGAGAAGTGTTGAGATCACTCTACGCTATTTGTTATGAAAATAACTCTGCAATTTCCGCTTAAATGCAAACCGACTGGTGGCCGTCCTAATATCGAGAGGAAGCGCATTCCAACTCTGATAGTCTTCGCTTTCTTCAGCTCTGATAGTGTACGTTTACCTTTATATATTATGGAGACATATGAAATATTTATGTATGAAAAGTTAAATGACTGGCAAGCTGTACATATCCATATCGTTACTTTTGATAAGAAGCAGCTCAATAGATAAATTCCCTAGACAATGGCTAAAGAAAAATTTGCATCTTAATAATGAACGACTTTTTTCCAAGAATCAACATGGTGACTTGATGAAGCAGTCACCAGCTTGATTTATTGTTGCTTCACTTCCTCTTTTTATTATACCTGATGCTTTAAATGAAGATAATGGAACGAGCTTGATTTACATTTTCGCAAGTGGATCTGAAATTTGTTGGTCAAGCTGTTTAATTTACTTTAATTTATCTTTATTTCAGACATACGTCCATACATTTTTTACAAAGAAAAGCGTTAGTAGGGTTGTTAGTAGTATACAAAAATAAAAGTAAAACGGTGTAAGTAATTTGTTAGTAAACAAAACAAGTAATGCAATGTTATAATAACTAAATCCATTTCCTATATCTGAGCAGGTGTACACTCGCCCAGTACACAGTAAATGGACTGTTTATTTTGCACGCTAACGTTCTGAGGACAGTGTTGGTACTACCACGGACTCTGCCCATCATCGATGCAGTTCTTTTCCTAATTATGGAGAAGAAATCATCGATGGAAGCATCCGCAAACATTACGGACGCACCGCAGTACCGAGACTTTCTCAACACTGCCCTCAGAGCGTCATTGTACTGAACACGTAGGGCGTTGTAAACCCGCCGCGCAAAGTTGATCCACAGACTGCACGTGTAGAATGACTGACAGAGGGCTCTAAAGTGTTTAAATTAGAGGGAAAATAGAAATGATCTTCTTTTGAGTAAATAGAGTCTTTATTAGCTTCAACAAAATATCTGTGATGCAAAAGAGTTTTTCAGGATCGTAGCAGGCGTCCGTTCTGTCCATCCCATAGGAAGAGTTAATTATGTAATATGTAAAAATATGTACAAGTATGTATATAAAAAGGGAGGGGAAAGAATCATAGTGCATCAACAAATTCGTCCACCAAAAGAATTGTTATGCCGAAAATACACAATTAAATTTATGAAAATAATACGACCCACTTTACCCAAATTGAATACTATCATATCACGAAATAGTAACATTATGTTCGCACAATGCAAAGTTATTTGATCAAGATACGATTCAGCTCACCGAAACACCGAAACACTGACAATAATGAGCACCTTTCTACCTACGCTTCGTATTAGGTACCGATTTTCAGAATCACTTTTGTATTCAGTGAAATGGTAGGCATTCGGAATCCCGGATTTCTATTTCAGGAATTGAGAGGAAAAATCTAGCTATTGTCTACCTCCTGGAAAGTTGGCTTTCATGATTTATTTTTTTGAGGGAATTCGTGAACACGTAACAAAAAATTCTCTGGAGATTACTTACCTATATAATCAGAATTTTCATCTAAATTCCTTCAAGTTTTCTAACTGAGAATTATTTTTCGATGAATTTGATTTCAAGAAATTAATTTCAACATGAATACCTGCTGTCGTATTACCTCACAGGTCTCCCTTATTGTGAATGCTTATTACAATACCTTCACTGTAACAATAGTACCTTCTGAGAAACTATCTCTTTCAGGATCTGAATTCAAACATCATTTTAGGAATTTGGGTACATTAACTGGAAATGTCTCTGATGTGTATCGCCCACATGTGTACTATTTACAGGAAACTAAACAATAGCCCTTAGCTAGCTTAGACGGAATTATTACTAGATACTTTTCTATAGAAATACTCTGTTAATTCATTTGAATTAACTATCACTGGGTATTTCTAAAGGAACCCACAACTGCACTGCACATGAGTTGGCTAATCTGGTTATTACTATTTGGATCTAAAACCGGTTTTCAAAAACAACTTTTCACTGTTTCAAGTCCCTTTTTAAATCAGATATAAAACTTCAAAACGGGTCATTGTACATTATTTACGGGACCAACTATTAAATCAGTTATTGAGCTGCTCCATATACTGATTGGTCCCAAAGTAAAAGTTCGATTACAATTATGAGTAAAATAACCAATTTTAGGTTTTCAGATTAGTATTTCAATTACACATTGTATCATTGATACTTAAGAGGGCCTTGTGGCAAAGAAATAACAGTCGCATTGATCAATTGAAGTGCTAGCTAGGTACGGTTGCCGCAGCTGGACTGTGGATAGGTGACCATTTTGCCATACCAAGACTACACCGTGCTTCGGAAAACACAAAATCAAAATCAAAAGTCATTTATACAAACTAGGCTGAGAGTCAGCACTTTTTGAACGTCAAAGTTACATAAGACAGTCCACCCAAAACACCCGCCACCCGCCACCCGCCCTTCGACACTTCCTAGTGCTTTAGCTGGGAAGAAGAAGTGGCGGAACAAACTCCCCAGCAACACAGCTGTCTGTTAAGTTAGAAGAACTTGACTCTATACAGTATTGTGTAAGTTATTAATATTATAAAACAAAACATACATTATTCGCCATATGTCAGCTAGCACACGCCAATATACCAACAAAACATTGAAAACTAAATTCAAGCTGATATAAATAATAAAACAAAATCGTAAACAGAACTTAAAACCTTATTAAAGCCTCCAGGCATAAAAGGCGTGCCTACTTACATATACAACGATGCAAATGATACATATACACAATAAATGAAATTAAAAGAAAATAAACTAACAAAAGCAGTTAAATAAAAACAAAAAAAAAACTATTATATGAACTACCCATATAAACTGTCAGTAGGAAGACTAACTCTGGATTGAAAGAACATAAACATTGTCTTGAGTTGATCACAGCGACCAACTACTCTTATCGTTTAAGTAGTCGTTGACAGAATAGTATGCCTTTGACCAAAGGTTGGATTTTACTTTAGCTTTAAACTCATTAAACTGCAAATCTAGCAAAGCAGAGGGAAGCTTGATATAAAAGGTAATACCAAGACCAACAAAAGAATTATGAACCTTATGAAGCCGGTGAAAGAGAGCACGTAGTTTATCCTTACTTCTAGTATTAATATTATGAATATCACTGTTTTTAGTATACAAGTGTATATTTTGGCTAATATATAAGATGTTGGCGCAGATGAATTGTAATGCCACCGTAAGAATAACAATATCTTTAAATAAATCTCTCAGAGAAACTCACACATTATGCTGTTGTTCTTGGCTGTCACTCGTGGATCTTTGACAGTCGTTTTGGGTCGTCAGAAGCAAACAACTAGTCTTATCAAAGGGTTTTGTATAACCCAGTAACTGGGTTCTGGAAGCCAGATATGCAGTCGCTCCATGGGAAATACTGGCATTCAGCTCCATCCGGTTAGACTGCACCCTGATCCCAAAATAGTTGGGATACTTAGTGCTACCGATGCTTTTAGTGATTGAAACCGTACTTCACATAGTTTTCTATGAAAGCATAGCACATACTCATTTTATTATAGTCCGTATTTCAAGATTCTCAGGGATTCAAATTGTCACAGAATCCCACTTTATCCTTTGAAAGTCCATTATGCTCTTCAACAAAATACTTTAAATTCATATTTCAGTAGAAAAGTGGTACGGAACAAGACGCATTGCGGTTGGAACGTGTCTTTTTAAAAGAAAGTGTCTACAGTAACGTCTTGTATGACGTATGTACCAGCACCTACTTACTAACAGTACTGCAAACTCACCGAGACATGTCTCAATTTCACGATACACTATCTTTCATGTCTGTCTGTTTATTTGCTTGGCGTGAAATAAATTGAGTTGAAAGTCGATGATGTTGTGGTATTGTGGAAAGCATGAACATTGTAAGAAGGTTTCTTTTAAAGTAAGCGGCTCTATTTTATTGTAGGCTTTCAATAAGACTGCATTGGTCAATTACCAATCAACTTAGTATTAGAGTCAACTTGAAATGAATCCTTAAAGACTCTATAAACATTGAGGGGTTTGTGACTAAATAATTACAGTTGCAGGTCAAGCTACGCTTGCCACGATCAGTTCGCGGATTGGTGGCAGACCAAAACGTTAAATATGGAGACACCTCCGCGCCTCAAAAAGTAAGTTCATTGTCGTTCATTTGTAGCTCTTTGAGTCGTTTCTGATACTCAGAAGCCCAAAAGTCTGACTACGACACGATACCCCTTGGTAATACTCGTTATCAAGGGGTATCGCGTTATTTAGTAACTGGATTGTGGAGGTTAAATAGGCAGTTGTTCCATGTAAAATACTGTAAAAGCTAAGACAGGTGATAATATTTTTGGGTTTCTTCGAATAACAGCTGGGACCAACGGGTTAAAGTGCTTTGCGAGGTACTGAGCGGTCTTTGTATATTAAGATAGTTACCCAAACATGGACCAACCGTGGCAAGCGTAGCTTAACTTTCGATCGACCCGTGCGACTGTTATTACTTGGCCACAAGTCCTACAGTCACCTACCTCCGTATAAAAGTGATATCGATATACAGTGAAGTGTATAACGACCGGGGAATTACGTCCGCCGGGCCGGTCCGGTGCCAAATCTTTTTCTGGTTCACTACACATCGATACTACAGCCAGTAAGAGGGCATGTCTGTGTGCTGAAAGTAACGTATATTTGATTTCATGTTTTTTGTATTTCATTTTTTATGATTTTTGGGTCCATTTCTAGTTTATTACAGGCTCATGGTACCTTGCATCAATTAACCATTTTCTAGCCATTTTATATAGCTGTGATTTTAATTTTAAGGCCATTTGAGGTGGTTATTTCAGTTTCATTTCCATGTCTAAGACCATGAGCAATGACTTTAGTTTGGAGCGATAGAAAATTTTGATTGATTTCAAAATAACGTGACGGATGTAATAAAAGTATTTGAGTTAGGTTTTACTTAAAAAACATAAATTTGGAGCTTAGTGAATACTACAAAACGATATTAATATTTTTTTGTATTTAGAGTAAATTTCTTACGGCAGGAAACCCGATAAGAAACGTCAAGAAAAATCTGATTAGGTCAGTAATCCTACGTGACGTTAAAATTAATATAGAAAAAAGAGTTCGGTTTGAGAATAAAATACAAATAATTAATGCAGGCAACGTCACGACTGACCGTAGTAGTATATAAATCTTTGGCTTGCCAACCTTTTCGCGTTTTGTCCGTGATGATTTATGAGAAGACTCTTGACCATTTTTCTCCTGCTGTGTTTTGTTCTCTTCAATTTTTATTAATCTCCCTTGTGTAATACCTTATAAATATTGTTTGTAATTTGGATTGTATTGCAGCTTATAATAGTTAACCTTAAATAAGTTCATACTTTAATATTTAATGACGGTGTCCAAAAATATTCATAAATCCTGCATTTCAGCTTTATATTCCTTAGGCTCCTCTTCTTTGTAAGGAACATTCTCCGTGTAAGGATCGTAGCAGGTGAGGTTCTGAAGTCTTTGCCTGCCCGTATGGGAAGACAGTGTGAGTACTTTATGTGCGCCTCTTCTTTTTTACGTCACGCTAAATGGTCCAGTGCTCGCCATATCCGTAATGCCTAGTCATCATACCACATCATATTATCGTAAGTCTAGCAGCGGCCAGCAGATTTTTACTCTAGCTTTGGGCACCATGTTCATCTAAAACCATAACCCGCTTGAATTTTAGGGCATTCTTCGTTGAACGAAATATACCTGTATACTATAGTCCACTGAAGACTTTTCCAAACGTTACTAATCCCGATATCAGAATCTGTCATTTATATTTCATTCATATATTTTTAACTAGCTTCTACCCGCGACTTCGTCCGCGTTAAATTTCTTGTTCCCCCGACCCTTCCCGTCGCGTCGAATCGCCTACCCGTGCGATTTCCCCCTTTTTGCAACATTTTTCATTACTGCTCCGCTTCTCTTAGTTGTGTAATCGTGATGTTATATATCCTATAGCCTTTCTCGATAAATAGGCTACCCAACAGAAAAATAATTTTTCGATTCGGACCCGTAGTTCCTGAGATTAGCGCGTTCAATCAAACAAACAAACAAACAAACTCTTCAGCTTTATAATATTAGTATAGATTTATGTTTCGGTAATTTTGTGCCTTGCTATTTGGATGAAGCGTCTGGAATCGGCATTAATAACGGTTGGAAAACTGTTAAATGCACAAATATACAGGTGCATTTCGTTCAACGTACTCTTGATGAACACTCGAGTAAACCATTAATTCTAGTGAATGTTACCGAGTGCCGACACCCATCAAAGTTGAACCGGTTCAGAGAAAAATTCATTTTTCACTTATGATAACTTTTTATGCGATATCAAAACGGAGGAGTACGATATTTCGCCGCTATGATTTTTTTTTGTATGTAGGCACGTTCTGTGATACCTCCAGCAATTATGGATGGCCTTCAAAAAATATTTTATTAATGATGTGTCTCAAGGGTGAGCCCATATTCATTTTATTATTATTATTCATTTTCTTGAGTAGCATTTGTTAGCTTCGATATTATGTTTTTAATCTACTTGGTGATTTTTCTTGATGATTTTTTAATAATTCCTGACACTTTTATTTACATAGCAAGTAGGGGTACAATTGGTATAATAAACAAAAAGTGAAAAAAAAATGTTACATTACACATATAAAAGCCATCGGATACCTAAAAAAAAACTACTAAGTGAAAAATAACTTTTTATCTTTGGTTCTATCTCTCACTTTTGGGTTATGGTACCAATCGTATTTATGAGTCCCTCAGATGTTCAATTTTAGTGCAAAAGACGAAAACAAAAAGCAAAAAAAGGAACTAAAATGTGAAGCGCGGCTGGTACCGGTTTTAATATAAAATACGTTGGGCAGAGAAACCGCCATTAAAGGCTTGAAGCATGCACCAACGTTCATTGCAATGCAACGTGTCTGTAGGTTGTTTCCGACGCAGATTTACGTCCGGCACGTGATTAGAATCGGGCCGAATCTGACCGCCTTAAGAACGTATGGGATTGAAATGGTGGTCGTTTGTGTTTTGAGGTAGGATATCAGTTTTGTTGGCAAAAAAATAAGGTAATCTTTTTTATAAATGATCACTTGTGAACGTAAAAAGGTTAGAGACAAATTAACAAGTTATTAAATGCTACACCACTAGTTTAAAAAGTTAAAGTTTTAATGTCGATTTATTGAACTTGGTGCTCTAAATTGGAACGTTTTCGTCGCACATTAAAGTAAGCAAAGTTAATTCACAATAAGATATTATTGTACAATACATAGGTAATAACAACAAATAAAATCAGCTATAAACTTGGCAAACCTTGTTAAAAGACAACATTATTACACCCAATAAAATGCGGGATTGCAGCTAGTTTTACAACCTTACCCAGCTGCTGCCAATCAAACCTTAATATCCTCAGAAAATAAAAACAAATCCAGATACAAAACAAAATAAACACAAACTCCAGCCAATTATAAGATACAAACAATTACGAAATCCCATCTCCAAAAAAGGCCGAAAACTAGGTTTTGCCAATTATTGGGGCCTTACTCGGCAGTTTGGGTGTTAGAAAATGGCAAAAAGTAAAGGGTACAATTAGCCGAAATGCCAGCGGTACCCCTGGCTGTGATTAAGCCTATCTGCCATTATCGCCAGCAGAATCCCTGAATCACCACGGTAAGGGGTCTTCATTATAAGGCGGGTTAAGTGATAAGTGTTCTGCGATTAAGGGTTTACTTTTTAACTGTCTATCCCAGAAGGAGGGTTTATTTGGAAATGTTTTCGGAAACTATAAAATCTTCCAACAAGTTTTTGTTTGCCAGGCTAACTTAATAATACAGAGTCATTATGAAATTGCCACATACAAATATTTAAAAAATCTTTTGGTAATTTGTACTTTATCCGGTTTTCTCGACAAAAAGTAAAGAGTCTTTTATTTGGAGAAAGATTACTTAATTTGCCTGTTCCACTGCTATGACTCAGAGGCGTAATTGCGTAAAATACTGTGTGTAGACATCGCTTACATTTTGAGAGTTTCACAATATTCATGGCATTGTTTACGGTGTTAAGCTGACTATTTTATCAAACATAATTATGAAAGAATAGATAGCAATAACCATCAAAACGATTCAGATTCAAATTGATAGTGTGTAACACAATTAGGGTACTGGTTTATATAAAAAAAACCAGAAACTTGCTGTCAGTTTGTTCTTTGGAATTAGCAACTAACTTCATTTTTCTAAATCACCGCCCAGTGACAATTCAAAAGTGCCTGTAATTGGTTTATTATCAAAAAAAAAAAAAATTTTTGTTTATTGAAATAAATGGTTTGAGTCCGAATGATTAAGTGCGAGAATTAAATAAAAGCCGCCAAAAATTGTTGGATCACTTTTAAAATCGCTCACTCTAATACCTTGGACAGTTCAACACCCTTCCCTTGCAGATCCTTTGAATGGAGATTTTCTTAGTTGACTTGCATTTTTGTACTCAAGCCGCATTTGTTATTATGCTGATCTGCAGTTTACTTTAAATTTATAGCATCGTTTACTTTACCAGGCTTTCTAACAGCTGAGCCTTTAATGAGTTTTAAATGTCTTAGCCAGAAAATTAAATTCTGAATCGTTGTTAGTCTCAAATGAAGTGCCTTATACGGAGTTGATATGACAGAGGGGCATTAAATTACACTACGTATTAATTTAAAATATTAATTCGATACGGTATAAAAATAAAAAGCACCAAAAAATAGTTTTTTTTATTTTCAAACAAACTAAATAGCTTACAAATCAGAGTAAAACGCAACCACCCTTTATAAATAAATTTAACTGACCTTAGATACCTAGGTAAGAACGGCAACGCCACACGCGCGCGTGCCGCGTGTTATCTCGTATCAAAGAGCCCGGCCGCGCGGCTGGCGCGCTGGGTTTATGTTAGGTTTTGAAATACGCGCACAACAGTCACAACAAAAACACAAAAATTATAAATTCTCGATGTGTACCTCCATTCACGTTAATGCACAAATTATACCGACGGAGAATATTGTTAGGTATTTATTTTTCTAATTACATCACTGTCCGTAGCTAAGCACGTTAATTTGTGAAATGCTAAAATAATCCTATTTTTTAGTTCAACAATTAATTGTATTTACCTCTGAGGCATACACTTCACCCTTAATGTACCCCCACAAAAAGAAATCCATGGGAGTGAGGTCTGGAGATCGTGATCGTGGAACAGTCGAGTCGTTTCACAAAAAAAAAACGAACACTGAATAATAATAATCCCAAGTTACGTTACGTTACAGGACACTGTCACAATAAAAAAAAAAGAAATACTGTTTGTCTTAAACTAAAAATCACAATTGTCAGCACGCGAGTTTCACAAAACAAAATCTGCGCGGGAGGTCTTACGAAACGCACATTCGCGGCAGGATCGCGCCGGCGAACTGAATAAACAAGTTTTTTAGGCCGATCGCAAGGATCTTAGATGCAGTAGCAAAACAGTGACGTATTTCTATTTCTTTTACGCACGGGAATTTTTGTATAACTGTCACTCTCGTAATAAAAGTGTAAGTGTGTGTATTCATTGCTTCCTTGTTTGCATTGCCATCTTTTAGCGAAAATATTTGGTTTTACTTGTGACTTGGATCAGAGCGGCAACAGCGCATTTCAGATTTATCATTTTAAGGTGCATGACCTATGCGTATAGGCATAATCAGCTGTTAGAAAAGATACATCGTGTTCAAACAGGGCAAAATCTTAAAAAATCATTTGCGACTAAACTACTGCTCCTATTTAATTGATTTTTGGTACAGGGCTTGAACATGGTCCCTAGTATAGGCAGTTTAAAGGAAAGCCCCTCTGTCGTATCAAGTTTGTATAAGCAAAAATAACTAACCGTAATAATGAAGTAACAGCTGAAAGGATCGATCGATCAGGTTAAGCTACGCTTGTTAAGGTTGGTTCATGGATGGGTGACCATCTTTACATATCAAAACCCAACCGTGCTTTGGAAAGCACGTTAATCCATTGGTCCCGGTTGTCATTGGTGGATCTTTGACAATCGTTACGGGTCGTCAGAAGCCCGAAAGTCTGACACACAGCCTTACCAAAGGGTATCGTATTACCCAGTAAAGTTACTGGGTTGTGGAAGTAACATGGGCAGTCGCTCCATGTGGAATACTGGTATTCAGCTGCATCCGGTTAGACTGGAAGCCAACCCCAACATAGTTGGGAAAAGACTAGGCAGATGATGATGAGTAATGAAGTTATATGTATTGTAACAATATACCTAACCTGGGCAGATATTATTAAATAATATTTAAGTCTTATCTATACTTATAACTAGCTTTTGCCCGCGGCTTCACCCGCGTGGATGTCGGAAATTAATGCAAGAGGACGAACTACCGCGATAAGAATGTGTTATTCCAGGTTATATAGGTATGATAGACTGTGTGTGCTATTTTCGATCCAGATCCATTCAGCCATTTTTGCGTGATTGAGAAACAAACACCCAATCACACATATTTTCACATTAATAATATTAGTAGTAGTAGGATTATAATTCATATTACTTAGGATTCATAGTTTATGAGAACATCATGTGTGTTGGTGTTTTTAAAATAAGAGTAATAGTATTCAGAGTAAGCAGACTGCGACATAGGGCTTGGTTTATTTGAATATAAGTCTTCCTGGTTTTTCTTAACGCTACTATTTTACCTATACAGACACTCAATCATTTACCAGACACCGAACAAAATTATAGGAATAGTACTTTTGCCAGTGGCTTGGCCCGTATAGCTGTCGGAAAATATCAGCCGGGAACCTACTACCGGGATAAAGTAGGTATCCTGTCTGTTACGTATCCATGATATAATATATCATTGTGCCAAATTCGATCTAAATCCGTTTGGCCGTCTTAGCATCATTGAGAAACAAACATCCAAAAATCTAAACATCTAAGCCATTTCGCGGTCTCTTACTTGGAATAATACTATTAGGTTTATTTTGAGTATAATGAACACACATGATATTCGCAATTACTATGAAGCCAAAGAAATATGAATTACAATCCTACTTATCCTGTACTACTCGGCCGCTGCCAACGGATGGACGGGACGGACGTACGACCCGCAAGCTGCTCTGCGCCCGCTTTTTAAACCTCTAATATCGTCTAAGACATTCATTTAAATTACATGTTGTAAAGGGCCATATTGATCTATAGGTATTAAATGCACAATGTATTTAAGGTACTTAATTGGACCTCAATATCATTTTTGAAGACCTATCCATAGATATCCCACACGTATGGGTTTGATGAAAAAAAAAAAAATTGAGTTTCAGTTCTATGTATGGGGAACCCCAAATATTATTGGTTTTTATTCTATTTTTGTGTGAAAATCTTAATGCGGTTCACAGAATACATCTACTTATCAAGTTTATCATAGCTCTTATAGTTTCGGAAAAAAGTGGCTGTGACATACTCGGACAGACAGACAGACAGACATGACGAATCTATAAGGGTTCCGTTTTTTGCCATTTGGCAACGGAACCCTAAAAAGAGTTCGGTTTGAGAATAAAATACAAATAATTAATGCGGGCAACGTCACGACTGACCGTAGTAGTATATAAATCTTTGGCTTGCCAACCTTTTCGCGTTTTGTCCGTGATGATTTATGAGAAGACTCTTGACCATTTTTCTCCTGCTGTGTTTTGTTCTATTCAATTTTTATTAATCTCCCTTGTGTAATACCTTACAAATATTGTTTGAAATTTGGATTGTATTGCAGCTTATAATAGTTAACCTTAAATAAGTTCATACTTGTTGTTGTCTGACGTAAAGAGTAACACCACCCCATTTCTTCCCGTGGGTGTTGTAAAAGGCGACTAAAGGACTAACTAGAGAATGGGCAGCAGCGTTCTCTATGCATTTTACCACCATACTGCGATCGCCAACCCGCCTGCCAAGCGTGGCGATTATGGCAAAGACCACCCAAATTGGGGGAGGCCTAAGTCCAGCAGTGGACGTCTTACGGCTGAAATGATGAAGTTCATACTTTAATATTTAATGACGGTGTCCAAAAATATTCATAATCACCTGCATTTCAGCTTTATATTCCTTAGGCTCCTTCTTTAGGATCGTAGCAGGTGGGGTTCTGAAGTCTTTGCCTACCCGTATGGGAAGACAGTGTGAGTAGTTTATGTGTGCCTCTTCTCTTTTACGTCACGCTAAATCAGGGGTCGGCAACACGCGGCCCGCGGGCCGCGTGCGGCCCGCGGACGTCTTACTTGCGGCCCGTGAATTTTGTAAATAAGTAAGAAATATCAAAAAAGATCCATGAACGAACCGCGATCGACCATATAGTGTGGATCCAGCCTTAAGAACACGCTTCGCTCTGCCCGCGAACGAACAAATATTGTTTATTATTCTGAAGGTGGAGGTGCAGTACCTATTGAAAAGATTTTGATCTCAGAAAAGAAATCAACACTTTTATGAATTAAAAAGGCAAAGACCTTGAATTTTTGACAGGTGTAACTCATGAATTAATACGCTGAATGTAAGGCTTCAAGGTAAAAAAACTAATCTCTGATATGCACACAGACATAAAGGCATTCCAAATGAACATCAAACTCAAAACGATATCAAAACGGAGGAGTACGATATTTCGCCACTATGATTTTTTTGTATGTAGGTACGTTCTGTGATACCTCCGGTAATTATGGATGGACTTAAAAAAATATTGTATTTTATTAATGATATGTCTCAAGGGTGATCCAATATTAATTTTATTATCTTTTCTTGAGTAGCATTTGTTAGCTTCGATATTATGTTTTTAATCTACTTGGTATATCTTGATGATTTTTTAATATTTCCTGACACTTTTGTTTACATAGCAAGTAGGGGTATAATTTAACAATTGGTACAATAAACAAAAAGTGAAAAAAAATTGTTACATTACACATATAAAAGCCATCGGATGCCTAAAAAAAAAACAAACTACTAAGTGAAAAATAACTTTTTTATCTTTGGTTCTATCTCTCACTTTTGGGTTATGGTACCAATCGTATTTATGTGTCCCTCAAATTTTCAATTTTAGTTCAAAAGACGAAAACAAAAGTAAAAAAGGAACTAGAATGTGAAGCGCGGTTGGTACCGGTTTTAATATAACACACGTTGGGCAGAGAAACCGCCATTAAAGGCCTGAAGCATGCACCAACGTTCATTGCAATGCAACGTGTCTGTAGGTTGTTTCCGATGCAGATTTACGTCCGGCACGTGATTAGAATCGGGCCGAATCTGACCGCCTTAAGAACGGATGGGATAGAAATGGTGGTCGTTTGTGTTTTGTGGTAGGATATCAGTTTTGTGGGCAAAAAAATAAGGTAATCTTTTTTATAAATGATCGCTTGTGAACGTAAAAGGTTAGAGATAAATTAACAAGTTATTAAATGCTACACCACTAGTTTAAAAAGTTAAAGTTTTAATGTCGATTTATTGAACTTGGTGCTCTAAATTGGAACGTTTTCGTCGCACATTAAAGTAAGCAAAGTTAATTCACAATAAGATATTATTGTACAATACATAGGTAATAACAACAAATAAAATCAGCTATAAACCTTGTTAAAAGACAACATTATTACACCCAATAAAATGCGGGATTGCACCTAGTTTTACAACCTTACCCAGCTGCTGCCAATCAAACCTTAATATCCTCAGAAAATAAAAACAAATCCAGATACAAAACAAAATAAACACAAACTCCAGCCAATTATAAGATACAAACAATTACGAAATCCCATCTCCAAAAAAGGCCGAAAACTAGGTTTTGCCAATTATTGGGGCCTTACTCGACAGTTTGGGTGTTAGAAAATGGAAAAAAGTAAAGGGTACAATTAGCCGAAATGCCAGCGGTACCCCTGACTGTGATTAAGCCTATCTGCCATTATCGCCAGCAGAATCCCTGAATCACCACGGTAAGGGGTCTTCATTATAAGGCGGGTTAAGTGATAAGTGTTCTGCGATTAAGGGTTTACTTTTTAACTGTCTATCCCAGAAGGAGGGTTTATTTGGAAATGTTTTCGGAAACTATAAAATCTTCCAACAAGTTTTTGTTTGCCAGGCTAACTTAATAATACAGAGTCATTATGAAATTGCCACACACAAATATTTAAAAAATCTTTTGGTAATTTGTACTTTATCCGGTTTTCTCGACAAAAAGTAAAGAGTCTTTTATTTGGAGAAAGGTTACTTAATTTGCCTGTTCCACTGCTACGACTCAGAGACGTAATTGCGTAAAATACTGTGTGTAGACATCGCTTACATTTTGAGAGTTTCACAATATTCATGGCATTGTTTACGGTGTTAAGCTGACTATTTTATCGAACATAATTATGAAAGAATACATTAGCAATAACCATCAAAATGATTCAAATTCAAATTGATAGTGTGTAACACAATTAGGGTACTGGTTTATAAAAAAATAAAAACAGAAACTGGCTGTCAGTTTGTTCTTTGGAATTAGCAACTAACTTCATTTTTCTAAATCACCGCCCCATGACAATTCAAAAGTGCCTGTAATTGGTTTATTATCAAAAAAATTAATAATTAATTATTGTTTATTGAAATAAATGGTTTGAGTCCGAATGATTAAGTGCGAGAATTAAATGAAAGCCGCCAAAAATTGTTGGATCACTTTTAAAATCGCTCACTCTAATACCTTGGACAGTTCAACACCCTTCCCTTGCAGATCCTTTGAATGGAGATTTTCTTAGTTGACTTGCATTTTTGTACTCAAGCCGCATTTGTTATTATGCTGATCTGCAGTTTACTTTAAATTTATAGCATCGTTTACTTTACCAGGCTTTCTAACAGCTGAGCCTTTAATGAGTTTTAAATGTCTTAGCCAGAAAATTAAATTCTGAATCGTTGTTAGTCTCAAATGAAGTGCCTTATATAAGCAAAAATAACTAACCGTAATAATGAAGTAACAGCTGAAAGGATCGATCGATCAGGTTAAGCAACGCTTGTTAAGGTTGGTTCATGGATGGGTGACCATCTTTACATATCAAAACCCAACCGTGCTTTGGAAAGCACGTTAATCCATTGGTCCCGGTTGTCATTGGTGGATCTTTGACAATCGTTACGGGTCGTCAGAAGCCCGAAAGTCTGACAACCAGCCTTGCCAAAGGGTATCGTATTACCCAGTTACTGGTTTGTGGAGGTCAGATAGGCAGTCGCTCCATGTGGAATAATGGTATTCAGCTGCATCCGGTTAGACTGGAAGCCAACCCCAACATAGTTGGGAAAAGGCTAGGCAGATAATGATGAGTAATGAAGTTATATGTATTGTAACAATATATCTAACCTGGGCAGACATTATTAAATAATATTTAAGTCTTATCTATACTTATAACTAGCTTTTGCCCGCGGCTTCACCCGCGTGGATGTCGGAAATTAAAGCAAGAGGACGTACTACCGCGATAAGAATGTGTTATTCCAGGTTATATAGGTAATATAGAGTCTGTGTGCTATTTTCGATCCAGATCCATTCAGCCATTTTTGCGTGATTGAGAAACAAACACCCAATCACACATATTTTCACATTAATAATATTACTAGTAGTAGGATTATAATTCTTATTACTTAGGATTCATAGTTTATGAGAACATCATGTGTGTTGGTGTTTTTAAAATAAGAGTAATAGTATTCAGAGTAAGAATACTGCGACATAGGGCTTGGTTCATTGGAATATAAGTTTTCCTGGTTTTTCTTAACGCTACTATTTTACCTATACAGACACTCAATCATTTACCAGACACCGAACAAAATTATAGGAATAGTACTTTTGCCAGTGGCTTGGCCCGTATAGCTGTCGGAAAATATCAGCCGGGAACCTACTACCGGGATAAAGTAGGTATCCTGTCTGTTACGTATCCATGATATAATATATCATTGTGCCAAATTCGATCTAAATCCGTTTGGCCGTCTTAGCATCATTGAGAAACAAACATCCAAAAATCTAAACATCTAAGCCATTTCGCGGTCTCTTACTTGGAATAATACTATTAGGTTTATTTTGAGTATAATGAACACACATGATATTCGCAATTACTATGAAGCCAAAGAAATATGAATTACAATCCTACTTATCCTGTACTACTCGGCCGCTGCCAACGGATGGACGGGACGGACGTACGACCCGCAAGCTGCTCTGCGCCCGCTTTTTAAACCTCTAATATCTTCTAAGACATTCATTTAAATTACATGCTGTAAAGGGCCCATATTGATCTTTATTAAATGCGCAATGTATTTAAGGTACTGTATTGGATAAGGATTAATGCTGTATTGCTTAAAATCGCTTCGTAAATAAGCCCTTATTCCTCGTAAAAAGTAAAAGACAAAAAATGGTTGTTGTGGGTTATCCCTAAGAGATAGACATATACTATTGCAACATTCTTGTAGGCCTTTTTAAGGTGTACAATACTGTAGTACATTATTTTGATGAATTTCGTAGGATTCAGCCAGGGTTTTTCGAATTTTGTGACGTATTTCAGCATAGTTTATGACGTATGTCACCGTAGTTTTCGAAGACAGTTATTTTTTTATAAAATAAAAGAATCTTTCTAAAATAAAAGTAGCCTAAGTTACTCCTTGTTACATCAGCTATCTGCCAGTGAAAGTCCTGTCAAAATCGGTCCAGCCATTTTAGAGATTTGCCGGAACAAACAGACAGACAGACAAAAATTGTAAAAAATGTTGTTTTGGTATATGTACCGTGTATACATCCATATACACTTAGTAAAAAGTGGTTATCTTAATATTAAAAACAGACACTCCAATTTTCATTTATTTGTATAGATTAAGCTGAAGAGTTTGCTTGAGCGCGTTAATCTCTGAAACTACGAGTCAAATTTTAACAATTCTATTTGTATTTGGTCGCCCGATTCTTAAGAAAGCCTTAGGCTATTTATTGTCATGCTACGATCTTAAAGAGCTGAGCGAAGAAGAATGTCAGAAAACAAGTTAATAACGGGCGAGCGATGGGTTGCGATGCGGTGTATACGACGAAATTTCAAGCGTGCATAGTCGCGAGCAGAAATTTGTTAAACATACAACCAGTTCACCAGACAAAAGTTATGTCGCTGAAAGACAAAGTTTACATGAAAGTTGACCTTAAAAATTGCGTACACATGTTGACTAATATAATCTTCAAATCCGATCCTAATATAATATCGTACGTTATTAAATTTAGATTCCTAGAATTGCTTAGCAATGCCCTCTCGTCAGAAGTTCAAACCCTGAATTGACCTTTCGGTTAAAAATAGCAATTCCAACAATTAGCTGATTCCAAATTCGCTTGTTAATCTTTTCAGTAAGCAAAACTAACTTAAACAATTTTTGGACACAATTGAAAATTTGAAGAGTATTTTAGAGTCCTTTGTCGACGTCATTGGGAATACTTTTCGCGTTATACGCTTGAACGATCGAGAAAGACGTCGCTCAGACGTCTTGGCTAGTTCCCCGTCATACACAAGAAAGGTTTTCGGGTCAAATTATTCGGAAAATGTCGTACAGACCAGGGTATAATTATTTTCGTTTCATGTTATGTGGGAAAAATGGAACGTTTGTTTCTGAACAAGTAAATAAATGTGAGTTGGAGGAAATGAACGAAACAGAATGAACTATTGAACGATGGGTTTGTGGAACTACGCAGCGTTTTTGTAGCTTGTTTGTGACATCATAAACATTACTCAAAAATATTTCGTTGCTCTTTTACTGCACTTATAAACGTGTTTTTTTCATAACGTCCATTCACATAGGTACATACAAATACATGGCTTTTAATTGGTGCGTGACTTCTTCTTAGCGTATCAAGGGCAAAGAGGTTAAACAAATTAGGCCCTAAATTCAGCTCCGAGAACACCACTCACTGACGGAGTCATAAGATTATTAAATACAGGTGACAGGGCATGCGGCGCTGGTTGTAGGGTAGGTCTTTGTCTAGGAGAAGGTGCTGCGTACGAACTTTAGTTCCAAGTAGTCCGTGAAGCTTCATCTGTGAAAACTGCTCGTGACTGTGCAATATGCATGGCTAAAAGAGTGATTCGTCCATGTCAAGGCATACAAGTATACATAGGTACCTGGATACTAATTTCTTGGCAAAAAACTGGCTAAGTGCGAGTCGGACTTGCACACCGAGGGTTCCGTACAAACCAGCAGGAATTCACGGTTTATGCATAAGGTTTATGTTTATGAAATTAAATGTTTTTTTTTTTTTTATAATTTTTATATTTGAGTTGACTGAATGAAAGGTAAATTGTGGTTTACGATTTATGACGTATTAAAAAAAAACTACTTACTAGATCTCGTTCAAACTAATTTTCTGTGAAAATTTACATGGAAATGTACATCATATATTTTTTTTAGTTTTATCATGATATTAGAAACCTCAATATCATTTTTGAAGACCTATCCATAGATACCCCACACGTATGGGTTTGATGAAAAAAAAAAAAAATTGTGTTTCAGTTCTATGTATGGGGAACCCCAAATATTATTGTTTTTTTTTTCTATTTTTGTGTGAAAATTTTAATGCGGTTCACAGAATACATCTACTTACCAAGTTTCAACAGCATAGCTCTTATAGTTTCGGAAAAAAATGGCTGTGACATACTCGGACAGACAGACAGACATGACGAATCTATAAGGGTTCCGTTTTTTGCCATTTGGCAACGGAACCCTAAAAACGATGTCGTGTTTAGAAATCCTAAATGAAATTAATAAAGTTTCGAGTGAACTGTTTTTTACCGTCAGCACACAGAAAAGCACATAGGAATCAGGTAAGTATAAATTATTTACTAAGAAAATACTGAAAATTGAGTTTTAATAGTACCTTACGACAATAATAACACTGAACGTTGCAAAGCCAACGCAAACGAGTTTCATAACAATATGCCGTTTCTTTTAATTGCCTCTAATAACTTGCACATGCTTAAAACAATTATCCACTTAAGTGAATTAGTTAGAAAATACTTTCTAACTACCAAAAACGACTACGATTATTTGCTAGGTCAAGTAATTTGTTTAAATTAACATTCAATCCTTGAAGAAAAGACCCTTTCTTTAAGTGGTTTGTTCAGATTTCCCATCGGGCGTGTTTCTAATTATCTAGCCTTTTTGTTAAGCCTGCGTTGAGCCTTTCTGTTACTTCGAATTAAAAGAGGTTTATTTTCGTTTCTCTTCGTCAGTTTTGAGGGAACGTGGTTCAAATATTTTGGCCGAAATCTGTGTTTTAATGTCAATTTAACTTTATTTATTAGGGCTGGGCCGGACACGTTTGCCGCAGGTCAGATGCAGCGTGGGCTAAGACCACCACAACATGCGTCCCCGAAAACGTCATACGGCGTCGCGGAAGACCCATGCTTAGACGGTAGGACGAACTCGACATCCACATGAGGGATTGGCCCTTATTGCCTCAGGGTAGAGTTGAGTAGAAAACGGAAAGGGAGGCTTTTGCCCTGCAATCGGAAAATACAAGCTGATTATACTATTGTATATTTTATATTATTTTATTTGTAAGTTATTATGTTAGTTTGTTCTTTATTCTTTATTTTCTAATCTTGCATGTTTACATTGTCTACATTTTCAATTGCATAAAAATGACAAGTGGAAGTGCGGAGTCTCCTAATACAAACAATTCCTTGCTTAAAAGGTGCTCTCCAATAATATGTATCAAAATGCCTATTGTAATTGAAATAAACATTATTATTAAATAAACATTATTATTATATTATTTATTTATTTATACAAATATGTGTATTTGTACATTTTCCTGCAGAAGATTTCCGCTTTCATACTCGGTCTGGACGAGATGTTAAAAAAGTGGCATAGTATACCTCTAAACTGCTAGAGGAACATTGATTTCTTCCATCTACTTATATTTACAAGCATCAATAACAAATTCGTCTGAACAAGATCCTATTTTTACCTCCAGTTACAGGTAATATTACGACTGAAACATCCCACGATATGACCTTTACTAAGTATTGGATTAAAATGTTTGAAGAAGAGAATAAGAAGGGGCGTTTTATTCATCTGTCTTGAATGCAACCTTATATTTTGACAATATACAGAGTGTATTAGAAATATGTATTTAAGGTGAAGACCAACACCAAAATTAAGTTTGATAGGCTGAACTTCCCCTTACATATTGTTACGTAGATCGTAAAGTCTAGAAACATCGTGCTAACTCCATCTCAGAAAGGGACAACATTATGTAGATCGAAAAGTATAGAAACGTCACGCTAATTCCATCTAAGGATGGGGCAGTGTTCGGAACTACTAGATACGACACGCTAACGCCATCTGTTATCAAGTAGCAAGTACTACGAACAATTGTACGTAGACGCCAACGCCATCTATTGTTGAATAGCGGGATTAAACAATAAACAGTTGATTGTGGAAGTACCTAGAAGCTTCTACGCTACTAGTAAACTGTGGAAAAGTGTTGAATGTTCGCGAATGTTCTGCTCGGGATATAAATAGCGGATTGTCGGGCCGACGAGCAGTTCGATTTCGGAAGCGAGCGAATACGAATCAAGCGATACAGTACAAGCGAAACAAATGATTCTGTTTGACGTTTGATTATTGCGATATTGTGATTGTTTAATTAAACTGTGGTGTGTTTTGATAAAATTACTTTCAATTAATTTATCCCGAACCCCAGCTCGTAACAATATTTTCTTTCTCCATGGGACCAACATATAAAAATCAGTTGCCTATACAAAATGTTGATAGCTTCTCCATCCACATAGCATCAAGCTTTATTCCTTCGAAGGGCTGGCAGATTTGTACCTATCATCATTCATAATTTCAGCCGAAAGAGTTCAACCGCTGGAAATAGCTCTCCCCAATTTGGGGGTTTGCTATAATCGCCACACTTGGCAAAATTAGAAGACATGTGACATCTGATAGCCCGCACTGGGCCCACGTGGTGGATTATGGCCCACCCCCTCTCACCGAAAGGAGGCCTGTGTCCCAGTAGTGCAACAATTTTCCCGACCTGCGTATCAAACCCAGGAACTTCATTCTCATCAGTAGCGCTTATGAACACTAGATCTACGGGGCACTCCAACTCGATCCAAATGTATAATATAAGTAGCACACCTAAGCCTACCCTCTCAAGGTGGAAGCGTGACGGTATATAACTTAATTAACTGGGGCCAGTTCGATGGAGGCAGTTTTTGCGCTGTCATCATGGAGCCCGTCCATAGAGTGGGTTAATAGGTCAGGCCCCTTTGTGGTACGGTCAATAGGCTTGTGGGGGGTACCGGGTTGTGTATTTGTTTTTAATTTTAGTCCGGAAATGAAAAAATATTTGGTACTAGTTTTAGCCAGCGACTTTGCCCGCATATTTTACCTATAAACGTTCTTCTTGATTCACTCTGCCTATTGACGAAAATTGCATTCAAATCCGTTGAGTAGTTAAGAAGATCTAAGCGTATAAACACGAAATGCGACTTTGTTTTATACTATGTGAAGATAAAAATTACAAAATGGTTTTTAACAAGACCTCAGAAGAAAAGATGATAAAAATTGGTAATATTCAAAACAAACTGGAAGATTAAATCGTATCACAGCGACAGTCAACAGCTATCCATTTTAAAATTTTTGGTAAATATCAAGACTGAAATTAAAATGTGAAGGTCCTGAAAAATACCGCATATTTCCTTCAGTTCTATTGATAACTTCCACATTAAGACCGTTCCTTGCTTATTAAAATTTTCTGAAACCGACACATCTCAGCTAAAATTCATAATTATACATCTGTCCAAACTGTAAAATTTAATTTCCTTTCCAAAAACCGCATGTTTTTAACCAGAAATAGCGAAGTTTCTCCACTGAAATTAGGCGTCCGAATTTCACGGAGCTCAGAATGCTGTCTACACTTGAGTTTGCGAACCCTCGAGATGGCCAAAATGCAAGGACTGCTACCAAAAAATTCACTCACATTTCGCATTTATTTTCTCTTCTACGCCACTCTAATTATCACTTTCCGGACTCTTGGTCGGCGTTATTATAACAAAATTCTCATATTTTTGTAATGCGATCTCTTTTTTTTAACATGGTAAGTACATGGGTCATGGTGAAGTAGCACACAATGTTGGTATTAATAATAATAGTAGTCATAGCATCCTATGGCCAAAAAAGCGTTCGAAGCTAAAAAGAACGTAGATATCTAAAAAAAATAGAAAGCTCAACTAACAGTCGACACGATTTACAGAAAACCTTTCATCATCATTCATAAATTCAGCCCTAATACGTCCACTGCTGGACATAGGCCTCCCCCAATTTGGAGGGCTTTGCCATAATCGCCAAGCTTGGCAGACGGATTGGCGATCGCAGTGTGGTGGTAAAATGCATAGAGAACGCTGCTGCCCATTCTCTAGTAGATAATTTTGTTATTGATGATGACGTAAACACTGATTGGGGTTAAACTCGGTTTTGTTTCTAACTTCCAAGCCTAATTGCGTGGGCTAACCCCTTGGTCCACTCAGCATTTAATAGCGTGTAAACGCCTCATTTAACCCAACAATTCCGATGCCGATTTTAATACCGTTCCCGTATTACAATCGGAATACGAAACAGACCCGTATTGGTACTGATTAAGTGTACGCGCAGATAATCGACTGCGACCAGAGTTGGTTTAAAAGTAGGTAAGTCAGAAATATCGAAATTAATATGTAACGTGCAAAACTAGATTTTGCCTTCCGATACACCCGCTTGGAGGTTGCAAATTATCATATCATGTTAAAAAGTTTCCTTTATATTAGCCCCATGTTAGATAGATCATGACGTTGGGTAAGAACCCAACGTCATGATCTAACATGGGGCTAATATCCGAATCCGTTCAACCAAACGGATTTGACGTTTGACACATGGTTGTTGGCAACCGTGTGGTGCCGGAGTACCGTGTGGTGCCGGACGTAAAGAATAACATCACCCCATTTCTTCCCGTGGGTGTCGTAAAAGGCGACTAAGGGACTTACTAGAGAATGGGCAGCAGCGTTCTCTATGCATTTTACCACCATACTGCGATCGCCAACCCGTCTGCCAAGCGTGGCGATTATGGCAAAGCCCCATAAATTGGGGGAGGCCTAAGTCCAGCAGTGGACGTCTTACGGCTGAAATGATGATGATGATGACATGGTTGTTTATGTTACCTCATCACGGCCTGTCAACTGTCAGGGCATGAAAGTTAACAGACAGAAAGTGTTTGCATTTTTAAAATCTACTTAACATAATTAAGCTGGAAAAAATTGTCAGAATATATCATCGAGTTTTTTTATAAGGCAAACTTAAAACACTCTCGCGAAATGGAACATAGAAGAAGTAACATGTATGAGTGCGATACCTGCATTACGATGCTAAAGCCCAACGGCTAAGGCAGCTAATTGGCAGTCGAGAGGAGGTTGTTAATTAAGAAGACTTGTTGCTTTTAGTTGTATGTAGAATACTCGACTCTTATTTTTACTATCGCATTTTAAGCGTGAGAAGCGGTAGGCTTGATGGCCAAGTGGTATTAGCCTTGGCGTACAATTAGCAGGTACTTGGTGAATTTAATTTAATCACTTCTGTTCTTGAAACGGTGAAGGAAAACGTCGTGAAGAAACCGGCATGTCACAGAAACAAAAATACGGAAAAATGTGACATTTACCGATGAAAAAAAAAAATTACAATTTTTTTTAATACTAAATTCGATCCTCGTTGAGGTGAAGAGGTGGAATACATTTTGAATGAAAAATGTTAATCCTTCGTTTTAGACACTTGAAACATGGCACAAATACTAATCTAGGCGAATGATTAAGTTACTAGAGTACATGACAAAAGTCAGTCAGACGAAGTCATGAGCGAGGGCTTTTGTAAAAACGAAGTTGTCAGACAAAAGTCGCGACACAAAGCGTCCGTGTACGCCGGCCTATCCTGAGGTTTAGACCGTAGGCCAGCTGCACAGCAATTCTCAGATAACTACCCGCATCTGGCGCTATTATGCTAATGAAGGAAGTTTGCGGAGCTACGACGCGCGGTAAAAAAGGGTGGGTAAGCACAAGTTTGTAACTACGAAGCAATTTCAGTTCTAGGCATGAAGCGAGACTGTAGCATGGGAAAATAATTGTGACAGGAAAAATTTCAATTTGATTTAAATGTAGTTTAAAACAAAACAAATTGTATTTACTAGGATAATGATACCTTTATTAAATAAGCAGATAGTGGACGGAACCCATAACTTTGTAAAGTATCGAGGAAAATGATATTTAAAGTTCACATGTGATAAAATTTGTCTGTGACCATATTATATTCCAGACTATACATTCCTCGTTTTTCTTAGGAAGATGGCGATCACAGAACTTAACAATGTCTTTCCAACAGAATTGCAAGAAAGACTTAGTTTACATCTCAATGATTGGCGTTGATTGGCGCTCAAATAATCGTTTTATTTCAATCTGCTCTACAGATTACTGCAATGTAAGATTATTTTCTTATACAAAAAAAGTAAAATGTAATTATACGTATTAAAACAGACGAAAAGGTCAACGAAACCTTATTCGATCATCCTTAATACCTCTATCAAAGCCAAATAAAATTAATGAGCCTAAATTAGATAAAAAGACAGAAATCTTCAGAGAATCGCTCGTCTAACGTAATTAAGTAATCCTTGGATTGGCCTTTGCTGTTAATTTTCTAGTCAGCATTTACGTCTAGACAGTGACGCCAGATCTAACTTTACACAATACTGTAGGTGTGGCGAAAACAGTAATTTGCAGGTAGTGACTTTGATTGAGAATTTATTTTTTGAGTAGGCGCTTGCTAAGGACGTAGGTCGTATCCGGGGCAAGTTATCAATTTAGGTTATTTAAAAAAAACCGGTCAAGAGCGAGTCGGACTCGCACACCGAGATTTCCGTACCATTATGAGTCAGTATTTGGCAGTAAATAATTAAAAATCTCTTTCATCTTGTGCTAATGAAGCCCTTTCATACGATACCCCACATGACACGGTTAACTCAGTTCAAAATTTGGAACGCCGTTCCTTGCATAAAGACCATGTTTTTTTATGATTAAATTACAAATGTATAATTTTTAAATGTTTGCCTATAGTTGTAGTATAAGACGGTATTACTTGCCAAATTTTATAGTTCTAGGTCAATGGAAAATACCCTATAAATTTTGATTCCCTTGAGAGAATCGAAATATACGTTTTTTTGTGGCATAAACGACAGTATCTTTTTTTACGTTAACTTAGCAATTTGATTTTCACAGTTTCAAGAGACTGTACCTGAGTATATCGTTTTAATTTCAACTTGATACCTTCATGCGTTCCCGAGATAAAGGGTCTTGACAGACAGACAGACGGACGGACGGACGGACAACAAAGTGATCCTGTATGGGTTCCGCTTGTTTTTTGAGGAACGGAACCCTAAAAAAATTTAAAAATTAGACAAATCTAAGCTGTAGTGTAACAATCTAAACTAACAATATTATAAAGAGGTAAGTTTACTTGAATCTGCCTATTACGCACATTTTAAATAGCCAAATGGGTCTAGCTTTCCTCAAACGATGCACTTACTAATATACAGCATCAGCACATGATACATTATCTCTGAAAGTTGCCTCAGTAATATCCCGAGTGAGGGGAAGCAGCAACAGCATTCTGGGGGTGTTTGCAGAGAGGCTGGATGGGCCTACATTGGGAAGGTTTACAAAGCTACATGTTGGTAACAAAGCTTGTGATTGTGATTTTCTTTTCTTTTTCTCCTGCATGTTACTAACATAGTTTTTCAAGTAAGATGTAATACTGTAATACTAACACCCTATGAGCCCTTATGCCTGAAAATATTTTTTTATTTTATTTTATTTTTTATTTTTTTATCATTATATATTGCATGCCTTAATTGGTAGGTCATAATTAACTGCGCATGTACTCAACATCTCAAAATGTATTTATTTCTATGTTCTGCAATAAATTAATTGAATTTGAATTGATAATTTTTTATTTTATTTAAATAACATAAAACGTAATAAAATACCTAATATTACTTCTATAATAAAATGATATAGCGTCACAAGCAAATATTTGAGTGCTCATAATTATAATACCACAACATTACCACAGAGCGCAGAGGAACGAATCTTAGTAATAAGGGTGTAAGTTTATTGCTCGTAAAGATAACGTTTATCACAAATCATGAAGATACGATATTTTGATATTAAACCAAAAGATTTGAGGTTTATAGTACCCAAATTTTAAGGGCTTATAATAAAATGCATTAGCTATTAGATTTTTTTAAATATGGATGCCCTCAATTTTTGGGATCATTGATAAATTTGTTGAATTTGAAATTCAACAGAAAATATGGCATGGAATTTTATACTGGAGATAGTTTCTTTTTCTTTTCTCGTGGGTGGGAAATCATCAATGACGTCTCCCGCTCTGGGTAGTGTTGCAAAGGACTCGAGTTTTCGAGTCTTAATTTTAGAGACTCTACTCAATTATGCAAGACTCAGTGTGCTCAAAAGGTTCGGAGTCTAGAGTCAAGCCGAGCCCGAGTTATTCTAAAAAAAGACTCGAGTCTTAAAATGAACTCGAATCTTAAAGAAAAATTCGTAGCATGAAGATGAGACTTGTGGCTCATCATCCAAAAAAACTCGAATAACTCGTCAGATATTTATGTATCATAACCACTAATTTGAACGTATCACCTTTTATTCGAGTTTTTTCGAATGATAAGCTACAAGTCTCATCTTCATGTTCCGAGTTTTCTTTAAGACTTGAGTTCATTTTAGACTCGAGTCCTTTTAAGACTTGAGTCCTTTTAAGACTCGAGTCCTTTTTAAGACTCGAGTGCTTGACTCTAGACTTGGAGCCATTCGAGCATACTAAGTCATGCATAATTGAGTCGACTCTTAAAAATTACGACTCGAGGACTCGAGTCCTTTGCAACACTAGCTCTGGGTGGAGCGGAAGGGCGTGTCAGAGTTTTACTGACTTAATCCCACCCGTGTTCCTTCAGTTGCCCATGTGCCAGGGCCACGGTATCTCTTTCGAACAAATCTCGTGACCCTGGCAGGAGAGATAGTTTCTCAAATGATTGAAATTTAGGGTACCTACAAAGGGTGGCTGATAGCAATCGGTCGGTCTGAATTACTGACATCTATTATACCATATCTGATTAGACTGTAAGATAATTCCAAGATAGAAACGGAATGGGTTAGTTTATGCAGATAATATTTTTATCATCTTATCTGTTTCAACATTTACCTGTTAAAAAAAATGTACAAGAAGTATTCGGTCAAAATAACGCCACTATTTTGCTAAGTGAGCAGATAATAATATAATTTATGACTCAACATTGTAATGAATTCTTCACGTTCGATATATTCACAAGTCACAGTATATTTTATGGCCGACATGATAAATGGCGCTGTCTTCCACCTTCTCTCAGTATAACACGCGTTATAGTATCTGAGTTTATTCCTATTTTATAACTTTTGTAAGCTGTTGCCAAGACGTATTATGCTGAAAACCTACGAATTTCTGGTATTTTGAAAAGATACACTGTTATTATAATGATTTTAGTCTACGAGAACTCTACTTTGTGTCAAGCGTACGAATATTTGATATACGTAGGTTTTCGAAATGACTAGATAATTTATGAACCCACTTCTTAGAACCTATGGTTAACATCTTTACAATGATTACGCTATTTCATTATTCGGTTTAAAAATATTAATTGTGTTTTTTACGTTGTTGAACGGACAATTTTTTTTAAACTTATGAAGACATGGAGTCAATTGCCTTCATAATCTTTAGGATTGCGTTTAAAAGGGTGTTAGATACGCATTTAGTTGTTTGCTATAACGTTCAGTTACATTGCAGTGACAATTTGCAAAGTATTCTCGTTTTTAGGATACCAACAAAGGCTATCAACGATACCCATTAGTAAGCCTCTGCTGTCCGTCCCTCCGTCGCCCTGTCTGTTAACAGGCTGTATCTTATTAACCGCAATAGGTAGACTGTTGAAATTTTCACAGCGTGTATAGGTATTTCCATTTAAACAATAACAGTTAAATAAAGATAGAAACATGATTTTAGGATATGGAACCCTGTGTATCATCATCATTTCAGCCAAAATTGGAGGTATTTTGCTGGATATAGGCCTCCTAAGCACCGCCACTTCGACCGATTCTGTGCACGTGGTTGTGCGGTTGTGCGTGTGGTACGGTTCTGTGTTGTGTGTATTATATTTCTTTATTAATACAAACATAAAACACAAATTAATATCGAGACATTAAAACTTATAATCGCCTTTAACCATAGTTATAAATAAATTATCACCACATATTTAATTCTGAGCCTTTCAACAGTGTTTATCATACATTCTTAATATTATAATATGGCTAGTGGTGAGAGAGGTATTGCGGGCTGACTTATGAGCGAGAGGCTGGGGCTAAACCACAGGTTGCTTAAATAAATGCTTTCTCTTTGAATATTATAATAATTATAAACACTGAATTTTCAATAGGGTTTAAGATAATTTTAAGCTGGTTGCCTTTTGTGGTTATGAATAGGTATTAATAAAATGAAGACTTTAATGTTTACATTTTATTACTTTATAAATTAATTACAACTCTTTAGATTTCTTGTGGATCTTTATATTCCTCAGCAGAATGACAAGAGCCATCTTTTTTTCCAAAGGAATTCTGGATTGAATTGAGTCTTTACCGAATGTGAAATATCTCGTAACTATAGTTTCTGCCTGTGACTTTGCCCGCGTAAAATTTTTCCACGCTCTCTTTTTGTTTTCGCTTAGCGTTATTCTGACTTTTATTCGTTTTGCTCAGCTCTCTAAGATATTAGCGTGGTGTTGTGTATGGACTGCTTTTTTTGTTAGTCAACACTTTGGCACTGCTGAGTAAAGGCGAGAGCCCTCCAGGTGCACTTTTAGAACGACTGGCCTGTTAGTTCAGTGGTTAGTGACCCTGACTGCTAAGACTGAGGTTGTGGGTTCGATTCCCACTCAGGACAAATCTTTGCGTGATGAGCACAATCATTTGTTCTGTATGTGGGTGTAATTTATCAATAATATGTATGTATTTAAAAATATATAAGTATGTTTATCAGATGTTTGGTTGCCATAGTACAGGCTCTGCCTAGTTTGGGATTAGATAACGTTGTGTTGGTTGACTTAAGATATTATAAGATATTATTTTAATAAATATTACAGTGATGTAACACCAACAAATGTATAGCTTCATTTCCCAAAAATAATGCAGTCAGGAATTAAAAAAAAAAAATTGTGCAATTTCTTCAATTTGGTGCACTGTATTCTAAACAAACCAGGTCGCGAGCTCGCGTGGCTATTGGAGTTTCGCAAAAATAACAGCATTCTCTGTACAATCCCAGCAAGTTAGCGTGACGTATCCGCTATTTACATATTGACTTTAGAATTGGCAAAAAAGTAAAAAAAAACAGTCGCCACGATTGTTTTGTGCTCGCTTTGAAAAGTAGCGGGTTAGGTTGGTAGGTTTTTGCTAGAAACCTAATCCGATTTGTAGTATAATTGAGTTTGTTAGAAATGAAATTACTGAGACTATGGAGGGCCTCAGTGCAATGCTCGATGACCTTAGTAGAGCTTCCGTAAGAGTGGGTCAAATCAAATCAAATCAAATGTTTATTTGCAAGAAATACATACATTTTTAGGGAAGGTGAGATCTTATAACCTAAGAGTAATTGTATTCTGCCTGCGAGCAAGCGTGCAAATATTAATTATATAAATTATACACATAGCACATTGATTACATTCATTACATTAATTATTATACAATTATTATTCACTACATACTTAAATTTTAATTTATATTGATTATATATTAATAATTACACTAAATGAGGTGACGGCCTCAGGATGAACATGGACAAGACAAAGGTCATGTTCAATGCCCGTGTGATACCCACTCCAGTGAAGATCGGAGGCGCAACACTCGAAGTTGTGGACGAGTATGTGTACCTAGGACAAACTGTCAAGTTAGGTACGTCCAACTTCGAGAAAGAGGTCAATCGTTGAATCCGACTTGGCTGGGCAGCGTTCGGGAAGCTACGCAATATCTTCTCGTCCCACATACCGCAGTGTGTCAAGACGAAAGTCTTTGACCAGTGTGTGTTGCCAGTGATGACATATGGAACCGAAACGTGCTCGCTCACAATGGGCCTTATTAGAAGGCTGAAAGTCACCCAAAGGGCAATGGAGAGGGCTATGCTTGGAGTTTCCCTACGCGATCGAATCAGAAATGAAGAGATCCGTAGGAGAACCAAGGTAACCGACATAGCCCGAAGAATTGCTAAACTGAAGTGGCAGTGGGCAGGGCACATTGCTCGCGGAACAGATGGCCGATGGAGCTGAAAGGTTCTGGAGTGGCGACCGCGTACTGGAAGACGTAGAGTTGGAAGGCCTCCAACAAGGTGGACCGATAACCTTGTGAAGGCCGCAGGAATCCGCTGGATGCGGGAAGCACAAAACCGGTCGAAATAGCGGAGCTTGGGGGAGGCCTATGTCCAGCAGTGGACGTCTTTCGGCTGAAATAATGATGATGATGATGACCATAATATTACTGCCTCGTTGTTCTAGTGATCACAAGCATTATTGTTTAGCTTGAGGTTCGAGATTTGATTCCTAAATCGAGCAACGAGATAACGGATTTTTGCATCGAAAAATTTCTCAGTAGTAGTAGTCTGGGTTTGTGCCAAGTGCCCAATAGGCTCGCCACCTATTATATAGGACTATATACATAGGACTTAAACATAACTGGCTTAATGTGTGTACTATAGGTACATCTCTGGACAACCCTTTGAGAAAACAAGACTATAATATTATAAATGTGAAAGTTTGTGAGGATGTTTGTAACTATTTCACGCAAAAACTACCGAACGGATTTGCAAAAAAAAAATTGGCACATATATTATATTGTTTATATTTCTGTCCCAGTACTACGTTCCCGCGGGATAATTTCCGATCTCCATGCGGGAAAAGCCGCTGGCAAAAGCAAGTGTAATATAATTTTAATATGACTATGAATAAGCAAAACTTTCACCATAACGTAACGTAGACTTGACACATAAGACATCTAAAGAAAGATATATTACTTACTTGAACATTTCATATTTCACTCGGCACACAAGGAACCGTTGAGACCTATATGTCTGTATCTCAAGAGACTATAAATTAGTACAACAGCTGATAACAAAGCGTCTTCGTGCTGACGCCGGTAATACCCATGCCATTACATGCAGTGTATCTACATTGTAATCAACGCTGTTGGGCTCTAGAACTAAGGACGATGTGTTATTTCAAAAATTGTTTGAACTTGTCTATATGGAATTTTAAGATTCTTCCCGCTCTAGCTGACTATGCTGAGCGTACAGACAGACTTTCAGTGGGCCAACAACTTCCATAGCACATCATTTCAGCCGAAAGGCGTCCATTCCTGGATACATCGCCACGCTTGGCAGCCGGGTTGGCGATCGCAGTATGGCAGTGAAATGCAAAGAGAACGCTGCTGCCCATTCTCTAATAAGTTCTTTCGTCACCTTTTACGAACTGGGATGGTGTTATACATAACATCTGCCACCACACGGAATTGCCATGGCACACTTGGAAATATTTTAATCGACTTAGAAGCCAGGTGGGCTGCTGCTGGAACTTCGTGGTCGGGTGGTGGTACTTCGATGAGCCGCAGTGAGACTGTGGATCCTCATCACAAACTATTCCCCACCTCTTGTCGTGCTCTCTGCACTAACACCTGAACTATCGAAGTTATTTGCTAGGCGCTCACTCCCTCTCACTGATAGGACTGAAACACAGACTGTTTCAGTCCCAGCAGTGGGAACAATATAAGCTGAATATGAGAACTCAGGCGACTGGGACCACTGTCAAGAGCACAATAAAAAATAAAGTGGATTTAGGAGAGGCCTTTGCTTAACAGTGGGCAGTGTAGGCTAAAATCTATACTAATATTATAAAGCTGAAGAGTTAGTTTGTTTGTATGTTTGTTTGATTGAACGCGGTAATCTCAAGAACTACTGGTCCAAATTGAAAAAGCCTTTGTGTGAAAAAAAAATTGTGTTGGGTAGTCTATTTATCGAGGAAGGCTATAGGCTATAAAACATCACGCTACAACTAAGAGGAGTGGAGCAGTAATGAAAAATGTTGCAAAAACGGGAAAAATCGCACGGGTAGGCGCGACGCGACGGGAAAGGTCGGGGGAACAAGACATTAAAACGCGGACGAAGTCGCGGGCAGAAGCTAGTATAGAAATACAATGAAACTATCCTATTATTATTGCGAACTAAAACTAATTTTAATACTACACGAGAACATAAGATAATATTGTTATATCCAGTTCTCGCCGCTTTTGTAGCCCATGTTGCTTCACAAAGTCTACACAATGCCTGATTCAGAATTTCAGACTCACACATAGTACAAAGACTGTTACTACAATAGGTAGCTTACAAAGAGAATTATTATGAACTAGCGACTTACCCTTGCTTCGTACGGTTCTTATGACTTGAAAAACAAAAATTCGTTGCGTGGTTTAGGAGAATAATGAGATAGGCAGACCCAAAAAGCGACTATAATTTATAATAATTATGTTTAGTTTAGCTTTATTCCAATTTATTATTATTATAGATATATGCCCATAAGCTTCACTTTATAATATTCAGGCATTCCGACTGTCTGTATTTAAAAAGTCTACGTGACACTATTATCAAGGAAACTGTACCTAAATTATATAAAAAAAAACCGGCCAAGTGCGAGTCGGACTCGCGCCGAGGGCTCCGTACAAACGTGTAGGTATATAAGTAAATTTCACCTATCACGCAATCGAGTCGTAGTTCTGTTCTGTTTCTTGGCTTGCTTTTATTTCTGTCTGTGTTTTGTTCTGTTTATTATATGATGTAACTAAAAATTTACGGTTTTCGTAATTTTTCCTTTATCTGTGCTATAAGATGTTGCTTCGTACCAAATTTCAAAATTCTAGATTGACTGGAAGTACCCTTTAGGTTTTGATTCCCTTGCGAGTTTCGAAAATTTGCGGAAAGTAGCATAAACGGCTATATCTTTTGATTGCGTTAGCTTAGAAGTTTGATTTTTTCACAGCTCCGAAGGACAGTAGACTTGAGTATTTGATATAAATTTCAGCTTGATACCTCTACGCGTTCCTGAGAAAAAGGGTCTTGACAGACGGACGGACGGACGGACGGACAACAAAATGATCCTATAAGGGTTCCGCTTTTTCCTTTTGAGGTGCGGAACCCTAAAAACGGTTATGTTTAGGTGTATGCATAAATAATAAAAGAGATTTTAATTTTAGATAGACGATATTTTATATGGTGTTTCAACATAAGTTTCTGAATTTATAACTTTTTATGCAAACACGAATGGACGACAAAATTATTTTAAGAATATTTGTGGTCATTTTAAATTCTCAAATGAAATCAGAGGGGTAATTCTTATAAATGTAAGAACGTTCACAGTCTTAATCTGTAAAAAAGGTTTCAATTTTCCATACATTTCTGACAAATTTTTGACATTTGGTTATCACTGCTAAATATAATTATTGCAGTCAATTCAGTGTCAAAAAGTTGTATACATCGACAATTATTCATATTATTGACCACCATCTTCGCTCCATAGTATCGTATACCTAGATATGTTGCAACAAAATATATTACACATTAAGTCCAAAACTGTAACTATATGTATTCCTCAATCATCAAATTGTAGACATTCAAATGAATTCTTGTCAATGTAGGTAAATATTTAAGCAGAGTTAAGTGTCAGAACAGCACAAAGCCACAGGCGAAGGCGTTGACCGGGTATCGAGAGGTTCGAAGTCTGCCGGCTACCGAACTGTTGCGGCTAACCGCTTCGCTAGTACAGATTAAGTGCTCCCCACTAGAAGCAGTGGATTTGCTAAATACAGGGTGTTTGGCAGAACGTTGAACATACGAAAATGGTGGATAGGTGGGGTCATCTGCTACTTACTCAGCCCTAATTTATTTGGCCCTGGCCTCTTGGATATTCAAAAAAAAAATATTTTTTTGCGTTCTTCTTATTTCAACACATTCTTAACTTTAAAGTGTAATTTTTATTAAAAATTATGATGTAAGTATTTTTTACATCTTTCCGTAAGTTTGAGGACTCATAACTTTTTTTCTAGAAAATATCTGAATAAAACAATAATTTTATAAGAATCTGCCAACATTCAAAATTTAAAAAAAAACTTATTTTACCCATTTTTAATAAAAAATTGACTTTAAATTTAAGAAAGTGGTGAAACTAGAAGAAAGCAAATAAAAATTTAATAAAATATCGAGGGGGCCAGAGCCAAATAAATTAGGGCTAAGTAAGTAGCAGATGACCCCCCCTGTCCACCATTTTCGTATGTTCAACGTTCTGCCAAACACCCTGTATAATATACAATAGTAAGATAATAACGTATATTTTGATTGTTCACAAACACTGCGTTACTCACTGCATATCTCTTATGGTTGAAGGTGGATGCGCGAAGGTGACCGTAAATTAACCGTAATTCAATTCCGTTGATGTGGAAAACCGAAAGTGACGATAAAGAGACGTTTTGGTTATTATTTTATTTTAATAATTTTACAAAGGAGCACAGGAATTAAATTATTTTTACTCACTTAAAAAAAAAGTTTTTTTTTTTTTTGTTAATAGCAAAAAGAAACGAAAAATTGTACGAGTAATAATGTAATGGCTAGTGATAGAAGTCAGTTTATTTCCTACTACGGATGGGTTGAATGAGGGTGAGCTAAACAATAAATTATCACATTAAATAGTACAGCAGTAGAAATAAGTAGTTACCAGTCAGTTAAACAAATAAACAATATAAAAAAAAAAATTTTTTTAAATGATAACCGAATGTTTCAAACAAATTAAAAAGCATAAAAATGAGCATGAAATAAACCATCTCGCATGATACAGGCACAAGACGCGCGCGTGGCGATGGTATCAACAATTCAACACAAACTTTATGATCTTGTTACCAAATGCTCACAAAAATTTTAATGTAATTAATACTAAAACGCAAAAGATGGCTTGAATGTTAATCGTCATTAATTATTGTTATGGTGTATGTTTAAAATACGTAATGTAGAATACTTGGTTTCAATTAATCTGATAACCTAATCGCCATCTGATTGAAGAGAAAATATCACTTTCACTTTCTCATCCACTGTCTATCATATAAAGTATTTTTAATAACTGTTGTACAAACATCCTGCAAGTAATATTAAAGCGATATAAACACAAGCCAGACAAGGAACTTAGTTTCACAAACAAAGTCCACGTTGTAATGTACCTAGCAAGTCTTATACAAAGATACAATAAGTACTTAAGCGTAGTCGAGTTTTAACTCTAAAACCGTTCTGAATAAGCTGACGCTGTAAAATGTCGCACTTATTGACCATTCATAGAACTCAGAAATCTATCGTATTTTTTTTTTGCGTGGGAAATCATTAAATGACGCCTCCCGCTCTGGGTTGAGCGGAAGAGCTTGTCAAACTTTTACTGACTAAAACCCACCCATCCTTCAATTGTCTGTGCCAGGGCTACGGTAACACTTTCGATCAATTCCGTGATCCTGGCAGAATTCCGCGACCCTAAGAGAGTAATTTATACCTGCATATTGTAAGTAAATTCGCTTTACATGTCTGTCTATGCGACCGCTGTTGTTATTAACTACACAACAGATTCATACGGTAATTAGCATATGTAGTATTTATTCCAGACTAGCTGTGCCCGCGGTTTTGCCCGTGTAGATGTCGGACAGTATTCTACTGGAGCATGCTACCAGATGCACATTGATGTTATACGTAATTCTTTATAACATAAGCTGTCTACAGTGAAAGTCCGAAGTGTCTTAAGTGGAGAGATTATCCGAAATCAACAGACAGAGAAACATTGATTTTGATTTGATTTGACATACATTTAATGAAGAAATCTGGTTATTTCACAAAAACCGTGAGAGGCAGTAAAGGGATTGGGCACGCCACAATTGCGGCGGTAAGTCCCCTCTTTGAGGAGTGGATTGAGAGGCGCCACGGCGTCCTCACCTTCCGCCTGACGCAGGTTCTCACCGGGCATGGGTGCTTCGGTGGGTTCCTGTTCAGGATAAAGCGGGAGGAAACGTCCGGGTGTTTCCATTGTGAGGATCGTCTGGAGGACACGGTGGAGCATACAGTGGAGGTGTGCCCTGCATGGGCGGAGCACCGCCGTGTCCTCGTGGAGGCGATCGGCGGCGGCGACCTCTCGCGTCCGGCCCTGGTGCGAGCCATGGTACGGAGCGAGTGGGCATGGGAAGCCGTCACCTCCTTCTGCGAAGCAGTAATGCTCGCGAAGGAGGAGGCGGGGCGCGTGAGGGAGTGGCAGTCTCTGCACCCTCACGTCCCTAGCCGCCGCAGGAGGAGACGCCCCGGGCGTCGGGAGTCGATAGCAGACTCCCGGCCACCGTAGGCGCGAGCTTGCGGGTGGCGAGCAATGGGTAGCTCGCCGCCCGGTAAGGACCAAGCTCGGGTCGACGGCGCGTAGTGTTCCACGCGCGCCTCAAAGAGATGTCAGCAGCAATGTAGGGGTCTGCTAGGATCGATGCCTGCCAGGGTCACGAGATTGTTCGAAAGAGATACCGTGACTCTGGCACATGGGCAACTGAAGGAACACGGGTGGGTTTTAGTCAGTAAAAGTCTGACACGCCCTCCCACTCCGCCCAGAGCGGGAGAAGTCATTTGATGATTTCCCATCCAAAAAAAAAAAAAAAAGGCAGTAAAGGGATGCTTAAATTACGTGTTAAGTAAGGAGTGATTTAATATTATTAGGCGAAAGAAGACTAGGTAGCAACAGCAGAAGCATCGCAGTCGGCCCAGAGACAAAGATAAGTAAACTCTCACGCGCCTGCATTACATTACTTCAGTTTCTACTTCAAACTGACTTGAGCTACATGATTAATGACAAATGCGTGCACTGACTTGACAAGTCCACTCTATTTGTGTGGTTCATACTTTAAAAATATAATTTCAGACGCTTATATAAATGGCCTTCACATTATCTGACCAAGATTTGGTCTGGACTTCAGAGGAGACTATGACCTCTTAGTTTATCGTCTTTTCTTCTCAGAGTACCTAGTATATAAAAAAAATATATCATTGCGATGCAGAAATGTTATTGGTCGGTTTGGAACTTCTGCGGACAAGCTTCTTCTCTAAACAGCTCTACTATGACTAATTTGATTTTTCATTTTACAGTTCTTTCAAGCAAATGCTTGAAAGAACTGTAAAATGAAATGTTATGTCAAGTAACACTGGGTAAGTAAACGCATTGTAGAATGAAACGACTTGATTGTTGCTACGACGTAGCAGCTACGACAATTGCGCTGCTACGCCGTAGAGGGTTTGGTGGTTTAGATTATGTTTGAATAAACTACACTTATAGACTTATATTTATTCTGACTTCTTTATTCTACTTACACTTAACTTTACAAATACTTCAAATTATGATATTTTCTATTTTAGGTACCAGGTTTTCTGTTGTATATTTTTAACCGACTTTGATAAAACATACGCACTCAGTGAGTTTTTTTTTTTGTTTCTTTATTGCCAGAGCCAGAGCAAAATCTTTGTCTGTGGTAACCAAGTAATATTTGAAAACTTCAACAGATCTTTTCCCAAGAGTCTCGTTAGCTTCTACTCAGTTCTAGAATATTACGTTCAATAAGAAGTTAGAAAATCCAGGTTTATAACTACTGTAGCATTAGTACTTCAACGATCTTCAGTTTCCTTCTCTAGAGAGCTATCCTGAGTTGAGCTGACTTCGCAAAATGAAACACTTATCTGCGATCGGTCCTTTTGTTGAAAATTGAAAATAGAAGGTAGAAAGGAGCTAAAAGTGGTTTTTAGAAAAGTATTAAGAATAGATACCAATTAATAGTGCTTTTGAAGCGTTATACAGCAAAGTGGTTCTGGGAATTGAAAGGTGAAACTAATTACAACTTCTGCCTAGTCATTTAATTAATATTTTCTATATTTCAACTATTGACTAAAGGGCTATTCAGAAGGTACGGGTAAAAAAAAGGTTTTTTTTTTTGTTGTAAAATGTTAACACTTACAGAAGCTTAGAACGATTTAATCAATGTGTTGGGGACCAGCTTAGAGTCTGACCAGATGCTTCAACCAGTATTTAAAATGTAAATGTGAGTGTATTACATTAATATTGCCTATCTGACCATCAAAACCCAGTTACTGGGTAACACGATACCCCTTGGTAAGAGGGTTGTCAGACTTTGGGTTCCTGACTACTTGTAACGCCTATCAAAGGTCTAAGAATATCAGATGGGAACAACGGCTTAACGTGCTTTCCTAGTCACGAAGGGCATCGATATGTAATAGATCCACGAACCGACTACGACAAGCGTATCTTAAACTTCGGTCGACTTGAACCGTAATTCGTAAAGCCGTAAGTGTGCTTGTGTGGTCGTGGCTATATCCACAACCACACAAGCCCAGGACGACTGAAAGAAGATTATAAAGTAAAACAGCAATTTCTGCCAGGGTCACAAGATTGTTCGAAAAAGATACCGTGACCCTGGCACACGGGCAACTGAAGGAACATGGGTGGGTTTTAGTCAGTAAAAATCTGACACGCCCTCGAGCTCCGCCCAGAGCGGGAGAAGTCATTTGATGAATTCCCATACAAAAAAAAAAAAAACAGCTATTTCATATACTCATAACGATAACTATTCAAATACAAAAACTAAACAAAACATTCTAAGAAAGTCTTTTGCAAGTCAAGAAAAAACAAAATAAAATAAAAGCTTGCAAAAATACAAAGCCACACTCCACTCTGTTTGCTCAAATCTTCTTACAAGTGCCTAGTAAATCTGAAGCCACAAATAGTGCCCGTATCACGACAATAAAAAATAAAATATTCTGTCGTCCAGTACTTCAGTTGAAGTGGTCCGTCGATCGTGCTTAAGCATCATCAGGGCGCGGATCCATCGAGAATGAAGGTCGATCGGCTCAAGATCTTGGGGAGGTCAAGCAACCGGTCTTCAGGTTCGATTATATCTGATTATGCGGTCATTTTCAGGGGTTTTCATGAATTTGCTTTGTTATTAAAACGTATATTGATTTTTTCTTTAATATCGTTTCTTATTATGAAAAGAGCCGGCGCTGTTTTGGAGGCCAGATAAAGACGACTGCATTACACCGCTCATAATACGCCGCTTGTCAGCTGTAACACTTTGAAGTTTCGCTGCCATAGTGTAGTACGGTGTGTTAATAGAAAAAATATTATTTAAAAAAAGAATCATCTAACTTCAAAAAAGACTACAAGGTTAGTCGGTGTCTTTGGTGTTATATTTAGGTGTTTTGTTGCCGTCGACTTCCAATTTACAGTTATTTTTCACTTTGTAGTGTTTTTTGCAGAAAGGTTTTTTTTTTTAGACAGTTAACTTTATTTTTGTTTACATACTTTTAAGTTGTGGTACACTCAAATTACCAAATTTGTATACCTAAGTTGCTAAGTAAATGAAAGTGAAAGAAAGTTATAACATCGCAAACATACTCTAAGTAACAAAAATACTTAATACTGAAACTAACTCATAAACCACTCTACAAGTTGCCCTACATTGTCCTTTCATACAACGCAACAATTTGCGAAATAAGTTTATAAATGACGGACATCTGAGGTTATAAAAAAGTTTCAACCAAACTGAGGACCTCCTGCTTTTTTAAAAGTCGACTAAAAAACGCCTGATTTGTTGTCACTGACGTGTGACCGACCATACCGAAGTTTTATAGTTTACTAGCTTCTGCCCGCGACTTCGTTCGCGTTAAATTTCTTGTTCCCCGAGCCTTCTCGTCGCGTCTAATCGCCTACCCGTGCGATCATCCCCATTTTTGCAACATTTTTAATTACTGTTCCACTCCTCTTAGTTGTGGCGTGATGTTATATAGCTTATAGGCTTCCTCGATAAATAGGCTACCCAACACAAAAATATTTTTTTCAATTTGGACCATTAGTTCCTGAGATTAGTGCGTTCAATCAAACAAACAAACTCTTCAGCTTTATAATATTAGTATGGATGATATATAGCTATTTTACCACCCAGTTTGCGCTAATTGGGTCTTTTTGTCTGAGTCATACCACGTTCATGCTCATCAAACTGACGTCAGTAGTCTATTGATCCAAAATTAATCCCGGATCAAGCTGGTTTCAGGCCTGTGAAATCTTGCTGCAATCAGACCCTCAAACTCGTGCAACACATTGAGGATGGTTTCGAGACGGGTATGGTCACAAGTGCTGTATTCGTGGACTTGTCAGCTGCCTACGATACAGTTAACATCAAACGTCTGTTGTGGAAGGTGGAGACCTTGATTAACGGTCAAAGTTTTTTTCGAACACTCCGAGAACTTCTCCAGAATCGCCGTTTTCAGGTCCACTTTCTCTCGGAAATAAGTCGTTGGAGAGCACAAATAAACGGCCTACTCCAAGGTAGTGTCTTGTTACCGATCCTGTTCAATATATGTATATACAAACGACCAACCATCCAGCCCAAATACGTCCCGCTTCCTCTATGCAGACGATCTTGCCCTCACCTCCCAAGCCTTCACCTTTGAAGACGCCGAGGTCCACTTGTCTGACGCTCTTAATGAGTTAACGTCATACCACCATGCTAACTCACTCAAACCAAATCCGAGTAATACGCAGTCTTGCATAATACTCCATCTTCGCAACAGCTAACTCAACATTGTTTGGGATGCGGTGCCCATTGAGCACAGCAACTTCCTGAAATTTCTTGGTGTTACCCTGGACAGGTCATTAACATACCGCAAAAACTGCAGGAATATCAAGCAGAAGGTACACTGTCGCAATAACCTCATACAACGACTTGTCTCGTCAAAGTGGGGTGCTTCGCCTGATGTTTTGCGGACTACTGGGCTGGCGCTATCTTTTTCTGCAGGTGAATTCAGGTGCCCCGTTTGGAGTCGTTCAGCGCATACAAAGTTAGTGGATACAGCTCTGAATGAAACGTGCTGGGTAATCACCGGCTGCCTTTTAAACCAACCCCTGTGCAAATGCTGTATCCACTGGCTGGAATAGCGCCACCAGAAATTCGTAGAGTGGTGGCAAGCTCAAATGAAAGAGCCAAGATAGTTTCTGACACACGACACCCTTTGCACGATAACATCTTCGGGTCACAAAGGCTGAAAAGCTGCAACAGCTTTATGAAGTGTGTCCTCCCACTTACTGGCGAACGATCTTCGGAACAACTAAGCCTGTGGCGACATGGTGCTTCCCTACCAAACCCATTCGTTCCACCTGCTGAAAATCTCACAACTGAGTTGCCTCGGCTTTCCTGGAAGTCTTTAAATAGGCTCCGGACTCAAGTAGGCCGGAGTAAAGAGAATCTGTACAAGTGGAAATTCATAGATGGCTCCGCCCTGGAGTGCAAATGTGGTGCTGTCCCACAAACAATGCGGCACTTAATATTTTGTCCAGCATGTCCTGCTGTTTGCACGCTACAGGAGTTGATGGATGCCTCTGAAAGTGCTAAGCTTGTAGCCAAATTCTGGGCTGACCATATTTAGATTGCTATCGACACGCTAAGAAAAAGAAGTAGGTTATGCTGAATATTATTTGTTTTATTCGTTTCACAGAAGAGAATTGTTTCGTGTGGTGCCGGACGTAAAATAATAATTAAGATTTTATTTGAGACCAAAGTTCATGATCCATATGTTAGTAAAGCAAAAAAAACTGGCCAAGTGCGAGTCGGACTCGCGCACCGAGGGTTCCGTACAAACCTGCAGGAATTCACGGTTTATGCATAAGGTTTATGTTTATGAAATTAAATGTTTTTTTTTTTTAATTTTTATATCTGAGTTGACTGAATGAAAGGTAAATTGTGGTTTACGATTTATGACGTATTAAAAAAAAACTACTTACTAGATCTCGTTCAAACCAATTTTCGGTGGAAGTTTACATGGTAATGTACATCATATATTTTTATTAGTTTTATCATTCCCTTATTTTAGAAGTTACGGGGGGGGGGACACATTTACCACTTTGGAAGTGTCTCTCGCGCAAACTATTCAGTTTAGAAAAAAAAAGATATTAGAAACCTCAATATCATTTTTGACGACCTATCCATAAATACCCCACACGTATGGGTTGGATGATTTTTTTTTTCAGTTTCAGTTCTATGTATGGGGAACCCCAAATATTATTGTTTAAAAAAATGAAATTAGAAACCTCAATGTCATTTTTGAAGACCTATCCATAGATACGTATGGGTTCGATGAAAAAAAAAATTTTGAGTTTCAGTTCTATGTATGGGGAACCCCAAATATTATTGTTTTTTTTCTATTTTTGTGTAAAAATCTTAATGCGGTTTACAGAATACATCTACTTACCAAGTTTCAACAGCATAGCTCTTATAGTTTCGGAAAAAAATGGCTGTGACATACTCGGACAGACAGACAGACAGACATGACGAATCTATAAGGGTTCCGTTTTTTGCCATTTGGCAACGGAACCCTAAAAAAGCATAACTCCATCCCATTTCTTCCCATGGATGTCGTAAGAGGTGACTAAAGGACTTACTAGAGAATGGGCAGCAGCGTTCTCTATGCATTTTACAACCATACTGCGATCGCCAATCCGCCTGTCAAGCGTGGCTATTATGGCAAACTCTCCCAATATGGGGGTGGCCTATGCCCAGCTGTGGACGTCTTTCGGATAAAATAATGATGAAGATGATGATTTCACAGAATGTAACAATGCACACTTAGTGCGATAGGTACCTACTTCTTATTAACAACATTATTACTTTAGTATCAAATAAAGGTGTTGCTGTGTTTGATGTTTCAAATTTCAATATCATACACGCCTTTGAGAGTAAAGTGCAGTGCCGAAATTTAATTTGGACGGTATTTTACTAAAAGCCAGGAAAGTTGGTTACGTACTGCCAGCTGTTTTTATTCCAATTTGGCATATGGATCAACGTTAGTAACATGATTGAATAACAGCTTTAGCGTAAAATAATCAACGATATTTCTGTATACAGTCTAATTTTATAATCGCTTTCACAAAAACCACTGTAATGTACAAAAAACCAAGAAACGAAGCAGCAAAAGGCTTATTTCCTGTTCATAAGGAAGTTTAAACGTTTTGAGGCTTTAAACAAGAAAGGGTCCAAACCACGGTTCTTTGATCAAATCACTTTTACTTAAAATACACTTCACGCGATTGAGTTTCAAAATGGAAATTATTTAAATCGCCTCCATCAAAGTGGGAACTTTGTCAAAAGTCTGCATTAGAGGTTTGTTTGTAACACACAAATTGTTCCAAGTTATAATTTGATCGCCTGCACTGGGGATGATAAGGGGATGATTCAGACAGTACCTATCTTACGTTAGAAGGACTTAATTGATTTGGTCAATGATATAAGCTAGAATCCACTGGTTAGTGTACAATTTATTTGTTACCTATATTGTTTCCAAAAAGGTTTTTTTTTCAATAGAATCTTTCTTTTATTTTTGGTAATTAGGCACAGACGCCAGCACATCGAGCTACTACAATCTGTCAAATTTCTTCAATCGATTTTCAACTTTATCGCTAAAGCATTAGGTTCAAGGTTGATTCGGAGAATTTGACAGTTTCGGGTACCTTAGTGTGCTGGCGCCTGTACTTGTAAAAGAACATAAATATTCTGAAATAAGTCTGTTAATTTTATTTTTCAAGCCGATAGATTATTATCTCTATTATTTGATAGATATCTGGAATAGTAAAAATACTGTGTTACGACTGGAAATCATTTATAATTAATAAGTATTGAAGCCCCATCGTTGAGACTTTACGCGTTTATATTCCTTGTACCTAGTATAAGTACATCATAATTGAGCTCAAATTTGCTTGGCAAAAACATTTGCCCGCGTATTACTCCCGCGTTCCAATCACGACGGTTTAGTTCGTCTTCCGCCATGATAGAAAACGAATGTCTTTGCGCACATTTCGCTCTCCCGCGATCTTTTCGCACTTGGTCGCCCCCGCATGATTTCAATCATTTTCAAATCTTTTAACTGTTTTTATTATTTTACCGAGTAATTGCGTACGTTACACGGTAAACTGATTTCCTAATTAGAAGCGTGTTAATCAGTTTACTCCATAAATTACCTAACACCTACTTAAAGTGTTATAATTATTTATGTAGTAAAGTGATTAACACGCTTCTTAACATGACAAGTCAGCTTTTGTTACTTCCAATTCAATTTATGAATCTTCATGTAAAGTTACGAATTAATCACGTTAGTTCTGGAGTTTACGACATTCTCTGATAAGATTGGCGTAGGTTACAAAACAGTAAAAGTAACTTTTACAAACGTGGGAAGCTTCGTAGAACTGTAATCTTACCTATGAATTATTATTATTTTTTCTCTAGCATACAATAATGTTGTTGGTTTTTTTTTTGTTGCTTGCCTCCACCTTCTCACTCCTAAGCAAGACCTCCCTTTACTCCTTCCGTCTTTTTATTACATTAATCCTATGTTTTTTTTTTTTCTTTTTAAGTCATTGTTTTAATTTGTTATTAACTATTTTTATAATTATTGTAATAGTTGTCTTAGTGCGACTAATTTTGTACGCCATGATTGGCAAAACATGTAGCTACCTCAAATTTTTTTTAAGACCTGTATAACTGCACTCATGTTTTACAAAATAAATATCTTGTATCTTGTCTTTCACAAGGACGAACATCCTCCTTCCTGCCTGAATAAAATAATAATTAACATTAGACCAATTTGTAGCCTTATGTAACTATCCCACGGGAACGTAGTCAGTATAAAATGTCCTAACTCCTAACCCAGGTCATAGTCCAGTTTAATTATAATATTTTAAACGTAACAGTCAAACAGACACCGTTCCTATCGCCTTTATAATATTTGTTTGGTTTTAATTGTGTACATTACTATACGCACGTCTTTTTGCCTGCAAGAGCTCATTTAAATATAACGACATTTCGGGAATGACATTAGAACAGATATTAAAATCTGAACCAATCATAGCTTTTACAGATAAATAGAATTCCATTTCCACAGTGACATATCCATGAATAACTCTATGTCAGAATATGATATTCAAATCGCTTCGAACGAGCGGCTTCAGTAATAAGCACCTATAATATAAATTTGATATTTTTCACGCCTCGGCGAATACCATGCGTGGTATATGGCTATGAATACAGCGATATCGATGGAGGCAGTCTACCATCAGACACCATGAATTTTAAGTCCAGTATCTGTAAAAATAAATATAAACTGGTGAAAGTTGGTTTTCAAAGTGTACAGAATAAAAGTTGCATTATTCTGTACATGTAATAAAATCGTAGCGAAGTTAAAACTGTACATATTATTAATTTTATAAGTAATTTTTGCAAAGTCTGCGAGCGATTCCGTTGCGATAATATTTATATAATCTGTTTATCTGAATATATGTTCCAGCATCACGCAAAATATACTACGGGATCATTTTAGTTCAAAATCTGCATAGATATTCCATATAAACCACATCAGTCTGTAGGTTATAAATTATCACATTATTTGATATAGGGGATGAGCAATAGTGTTATATATTCGTATTCTTCTATAGTTTACCACAAATTGCAAAAAGACGAGTCAGTAGGTTAGAATATTACAGATAGTTATAGATTTAATATGATTATTATCACCTTCATAGAGCTAAGCAGTCAGTCACGACATTCAGATAACGGTGTGTTGGTTGTCCTGAGATATTATTATTAGATATTATTATTCACACAAAAGGTGAATTTCTGAGTGCTTTTCTTACGTTTTGTAACCATTTTATTGCATTCACAGATTTTGTAATAATATGGGCAACGATCAACAACGGATTGGTTCTTACGGTGGCTTCTTCCGAATTTGCCGAGATTTTGCGCGTGTGCGAGGGTCACCAGTTTGTATGTTTGTCACTCAATCACGCACAACCGGATTTGGATACATTTTGGCATGCAGATAATTTAAAACCAGAACAGATCATTAAAAAAAAAAACCGCTACAGTTTGTTGCAACGGGTTACCGGAGCCATTGCATTAGGGTGATTTTATTTACTTGAAAAGTAAAAAAAACAGCTCCCTATACTTGAGCATTTTTCTAAATATCGGGCCCTTTGGTTTCATCTACATATTACTAGATTTTTTTGAGGATTTTGAGGATAATCAATACTTTTAGGTATTTTATTGCAAAATACCTACACGTAACACGACTATTTTATGCAACATATTATCGGTAGAATCTATTGCAAGAAGGTTTCTCTACATATGAGCCGTCGTGGTTTTCCGTAAAGCCTGTTCTGAACGAAGCAAACCGCGGTATCGCGAAACCGCACGTTTATATATGTACATACATACCTAGGAATAGATACTTGATTCACGCGTCAGAGCGCGGCGTAAGTACGATTCAGCCTTTGGTGGTGGTTTAAATGCAGTATTTAAAAATGTGTGAAGGTTTCCAGTATTTTAACTTTATTGGGATCTTGTAGGTGTCTATCACCCTTATTCAATCAACCAATAAACGCAGCCTAACGCAGTCCACTGCTGGACATAGGCCTGTTTATTTATTTAAATTTCTCACACACAAAAAAGGTACAAAGGTGGACTTAATGCCTTAGGCATTCTCTACCAGACAACCAAGGGTTGTGAAGAGATTAGATGGCAGGTGCTTTGATTGTGAGGAACAGTTATTGAAAAAAACTATTAAAATACATCCTATATCAAAGTATTAATAAGATGGGGAATATAAATAGATTATAAACTAATAATACACACATACATATTTACTATAATATATACTTACATACATATATATTTATATATATACACAGCCTGTTCAATGCTGCGCCACAATACCCTATCCTCCACCTTCCGCATACAGTTTGTCCCAGCCACCTTTTTGAGGTCGTCGGTCCGTCACTCTTATTAATAAACTTATACTTTGAAAAACGTCTATGGGTATTCTGAAGTTTGAAATTATTATAACTTTATTCGGCGTTAATAAATAAAGGCAAATAGTCTATGTTTATGAATGAAATTCTTATTAAGTATGTGTATGTTTTTTTTCCGGCGACCGCGTACCGGAAGACGTAGAGTTGGAAGGCCTCCAACAAGGTGGACCGATGACCTTGTGAAGGCCGCAGGAATCCGCTGGATGCGGGAAGCATAAAACCGGTCGAAGTGGCGGAGCTTGGGGGAGGCCTATGTCCAGCAGTGGACGTCTTTCGGCTGAAATGATGATGATGATGATGATTTTTTCTTTTTACCGAACCATATTAACCAAAAGAAGAATATTGACGACCATATGCTTCCAAATAAGTGATCAAAAAGAAAACACGTAATCAAAACGCTTTCTCAACGATTGTTTTGCTAATAACAACTGGTTTAGTTGTTTTCCTCACGAAGTTGTTACTGCACTGTACGTCAATAATATCGCAAGATTTAAAAAAAAGTATGTATCAATAGGCCTTCACCTTGACCTTCTGAGGGCCGCAGGAAGAAATTGACGGAGTTAGGGGGAGGCCTATGTCCACCAGTGGACGTCTTACGGCTGAAATGATGACATCTTTTCAGAACACAGAGTTTTGACAAGTTCATGTTAGAACCACGATACCTCTTTAATGCAAGTAGCACGTTAGTATTAAACCATGTTCCTGCTCTAGAAAGCCCCAAATTAGATTGACTGATGCATATTAGGGAGTCCACGGATAGTTAACAACTGCTAGATGACGTCTTAGAGAGACACCATAATTAATTTTCACACTAAGTGTGAGAAGGATGGAGATAGTATTGGCGACAATGATGGATAGCCCTGAAGCGAAACTGATCAGCGTTTGAATTCAGAATTATTCGCTCATTGAATACAAAAGGGCCACAAATCTGTAAGGCAACAGATGGCGCTCGAGAACTACCGTGAAGTTGACAACTACGAAGCTAGCAACGAGCGGGCGGCCCGCCTTGCTGGCATGCACCGAGACATTCACTCTCTTTCCTCGCGGACGCCGACGGGTTAACATCTCCTTCTGTTGTACTTCATTGTGTATTTTTAATTAAATATTTTATTAATCTTTTACCTTGTTTTTCTGAGCTCTTACAGCTCAGAAGCGGGATAGAACTACTGCGACCCACCAGGATGACGACTCGTTGCGCGGTATCACGAATGGCTTGCTAAGGTTTTCTTGTTTAACAATGGTGTACTATTTAGAAAAGTCGAGAATAATCAAAATGTAGTTGTTCCACGAATGTCACGTTGGTCTCTTGTTCAAAGTTTCCATGATAATAACGGTCACGTTCATTTTAATGATACAATACCATAAGATCAAAGTACTGGTTTCACGGCATACGTCGGTTTATTCAAAAGTACACTTGTGGTTGATATGTCAATAGGCTAAAAAAACCAACTGACCGTCGTATGGACTTGTTACATCTAATAGAAAAGGTAGCTGTACCTTTCACAGGGTTCATGTAGACCATCTTGGTCCGTTCTGTAAAAGTCCATCAGGCAAAATGCACATTCTAGCAATAATAGATGCCTTCACGAGGCTTATGTGGATCGAAGCTGTTTGAGATATCAGTTGTAAATGTGTTACAGACTTTTGACCAATTAATTAAAACCTTTAGTGTTCCAAGTCGTATAATAAGCGACTGTGGCAAAGCTTTTAGCTGCAAAGATTTTTAACAGGACTATATTTGACGCCCTGGTGATTTACTCAGTTTATGTTGGCATTAAGAAGCCAATTACACTAACATTCAGACGTCAGTTTATGTTGGCATTAAGAAGCCAATTATACTGACATTAAGACGTCAGTTTATGTTGGCATTAAGAAGCCAATTACACTGACATTAAGACGTCAGTTTTTGTTGGCATTAAGAAGCCAATTACACTGACATTCAGACGTCAGTTTATGTTGGCATTAAGAAGCCAATTATACTGACATTAAGACGTCAGTTTATGTTGGCATTAAGAAGCCAATTACACTGACATTAAGACGTCAGTTTTTGTTGGCATTAAGAAGCCAATTACACTGACATTCAGACGTCAGTTTATGTTGGCATTAAGAAGCCAATTACACTGACATTAAGACGTCAGTTTATGTGGGCATTAAGAAGCCAATTATACTGACATTAAGACGTCAGTTTATGTTGGCATTAAGAAGCCAATTACACTGACATTAAGACGTCAGTTTTTGTTGGCATTAAGAAGCCAATTACACTGACATTCAGACGTCAGTTTATGTTGGCATTAAGAAGCCAATTATACTGACATTAAGACGTCAGTTTATGTTGGCATTAAGAAGCCAATTACACTAACATTCAGACGTCAGTTTATGTTGGCATTAAGAAGCCAATTATACTGACATTAAGACGTCAGTTTTTGTTGGCATTAAGAAGCCAATTACACTAACATTCAGACGTCAGTTTATGTTGGCATTAAGAAGCCAATTATACTGACATTAAGACGTCAGTTTATGTTGGCATTAAGAAGCCAATTACACTGACATTAAGACGTCAGTTTTTGTTGGCATTAAGAAGCCAATTACACTGACATTCAGACGTCAGTTTATGTTGGCATTAAGAAGCCAATTACACTGACATTAAGACGTCAGTTTATGTGGGCATTAAGAAGCCAATTATACTGACATTAAGACGTCAGTTTATGTTGGCATTAAGAAGCCAATTACACTGACATTAAGACGTCAGTTTTTGTTGGCATTAAGAAGCCAATTACACTGACATTCAGACGTCAGTTTATGTTGGCATTAAGAAGCCAATTATACTGACATTAAGACGTCAGTTTATGTTGGCATTAAGAAGCCAATTACACTAACATTCAGACGTCAGTTTATGTTGGCATTAAGAAGCCAATTATACTGACATTAAGACGTCAGTTTTTGTTGGCATTAAGAAGCCAATTACACTAACATTCAGACGTCAGTTTATGTTGGCATTAAGAAGCCAATTATACTGACATTAAGACGTCAGTTTATGTTGGCATTAAGAAGCCAATTACACTGACATTAAGACGTCAGTTTTTGTTGGCATTAAGAAGCCAATTACACTGACATTCAGACGTCAGTTTATGTTGGCATTAAGAAGCCAATTACACTGACATTAAGACGTCAGTTTATGTGGGCATTAAGAAGCCAATTATACTGACATTAAGACGTCAGTTTATGTTGGCATTAAGAAGCCAATTACACTGACATTAAGACGTCAGTTTTTGTTGGCATTAAGAAGCCAATTACACTGACATTCAGACGTCAGTTTATGTTGGCATTAAGAAGCCAATTACACTGACATTAAGACGTCAGTTTATGTGGGCATTAAGAAGCCAATTACACTGACATTAAGACGTCAGTTCAAGCTGACATTAAAACGTCAGTCCCACCGTGTCTTCGCCGCATCGTGTCTTCGTGAGCAACCTAGGCCGTCATCAGCACCATGGAACGAGAGCTACTCGGGACGCGCAGCTGTATCAGGAAGGCCGACTGTAAGGCAACAGATGGCGCTCGAGAACTACCGTGAAGTTGACAACTACGAAGCTAGCAACGAGCGGGCGGCCCGCCTTGCTGGCATGCACCGAGACATTCACTCTCTTTCCTCGCGGACGCCGACGGGTTAACATCTCCTTCTGTTGTACTTCATTGTGTATTTTTAATTAAATATTTTATTAATCTTTTACCTTGTTTTTCTGAGCTCTTACAAATCAAAAAACATAATACCTTAAATAATTATTTTAAATATTTTATGTTTTTTTTTTATGATCACATAACGTGTTAATACAATACATTAACACGTTATGTGATCATAAAAAAACATAAAATATTAAAAAAAAAAACGTGTTCTGAATTTTGTTTTGGCCGTCCTACACAATTTATGTTTTTTGATTTGTGGCCCTTTTGTATTCAATGAGCGTATTGTCTCATTTTTTCTGGATGGGATATGAATGTGTGTCTAATACCGTAACATTAACTAATAACCAGACTGGCCAGAAAATGAATTGAATTGAATTGAATTGAATTGACTGATTAGAGCTGTATAGTGGAGCTCGTAATAAAATTGCTTCATGAGAAGGGATCGTGGCTAAGTAATACCATCGCCAGTCGATCGAGCAGGTTAAGCTACGCTTGCTGCGGTTAATCAGTAGATGCGAGACCATCTTTAAATACGGAGAACCCTTCTTGCCTCAGAAAGCACGTTAACCTATTGCCTGTAGTTCGTAAATCTTTAACAGTCATTACGGAGCGTCAGAAGCCCAGAAGTATGATAGCCAATCTTACCAAGGAGAATCCTATTAAGCAGATACTGGATGGTTGCTCCTTGTAAAATATTGGTAGTCAGCTGCATCCGTATAGAAACAAACCCCAACATAGTTGATAAAGGCTAGTCAGATTGATTTTAAGCTCGTAATTGTTATCTTATCACTTTTGTCAACAACTTATAGTAAATTGAAACTTCACTAAAGTTAAAACTATCTACAGTCCGTTCACACTTATTTTATCTCTGATTTTATGGCACTGACTAAATCAAAATGATCTTTGTCTTTGTTAAAATAAGGTTGCTTTTGCGATGCTGCTGTCACTGCTATTAGGGTTAAAATAACTGTGACTGGACTGTTACTGTGCAATTTTATGACATGCAAGTCAGACATTTAATTTCAACCTAGCGTGGTATAGAAAGGTTAGGCGCTGGGGCTCTGTCTCACATAGGGTCACAGCATTATGCTGACCGATGGCCGTTTTGCGTGGAAATGGCGCATGTTTTTCCCCAGCTTTTTTATTTTTATTTTTGTATGTTTCTGATCTTTCTGTGCGTCATGTTTGCCGCAAATAAACATATTTTCTTTCTACTTTCTTTCTAGGTTAACTACGTATATCAATGTCTTGTATAACGTTAGCACTCATTAGTAACCATGAATCAAATTCCTTTATAGTGACCAATATAAGCATATTCCCATACTTTACACTTTAAATACTACAGACATTGTTTGTAGTGGGACAATTTTATATGTGATAAAACACTCTTGCTACCCATTTAACTCGTGACAAGAAGACATCTAGAATGAGATAAACATATAATTGGCACAGGTTTCGGAAACCGATACGCTATCGTACATTCACGTCAGTGATGAAGCTAACAAACAAAAGGATTCTTTAAACTCATGGCACTATCAGAGGCTATAAATTCACACACATTTTTGCACAAGCATTCTTTGTAGGGACAGTGAGCACTAAAGATGGGAGATGTCTGTATCTTTCATTTTGAGATTTAAGTGTCTACAATCCAAACCCGAGAGACGATCGAAGTGCGAACCTTAGGGGAGGTGTATGTCCAGCCGTGGACGTCATTCGCCTGAAATTGTGACGATGATGATGAACCGAAACTGGAATAGTACACCTAGCTTCTGACATGTTGTGTTTGTTTACAATATTTGTTGTACAATATTGTTCCAATGTGTAGCCACAAAACATCATTACAATTCTTTGGGAATTAGTTGTAGGTAACCATTGATACAGCATTATGGAAACCAAATTATAGGCTGACAAACTAATTCTTGTTAATACACCTCGAGGCTGGCTGTACTTAGATAAAACCGTGCACTCTCTAATACGACGAATTCTGTTCTTATTTTGGTCGGTTGAGAACAGTATCCATGGATTTTAAATATATGTATACTTATGTGTATAATAAAGCTCAATAGTTTTTTTTTAAACACTTTTTCTCTTGAAGTCCCAGTTGGTTTTGACCAATTCTTTTTAATTTGATAGCTCAACTCTCGAGGAAGCGTAATGGTCACCCCATTACGCTACAACCCAGAGGAGCCAAAAAAAAAATCTGCAACAGCGCCCAGCGCCAAACGAAATCGAAATGGTAGCGTGGGCGATATGGTGTGTTGGGTCGGTGGAACAATTTTCACGAGGATTTTGCAGGCCAAAGCTTGGTTTTTATAATTGTCCGTAATTATGCAAAATGGAACCACACGACTTTAGTTTTTTACTTCTTTTGAAGAATACTTATTTAAAATTGGTCTAAACTCTTATACAAAGAAGAATCACTTGATTTTTGCCTTGGAAACATGGTATACTATTTTTTGTATAAGAATTTAGACCATTTTTAAATGAGTATTCTTCAAAAAAAGTAAAAAAAAACAAAATTTGTCGTGTGGTTCCATTTTGCATAAATACGGACAATTTTGCTATCATCATAAATATCACGTTATGACCATAACCAGTCTGTTGCCTTGTTATATTTAGCCCCGAAACAACTGAACTCTATCTATTCTGCGTTGTTTTCAATTTAAATTCAATGAATAAAAATATACTTTACACTGTCTCCAAAGCCAGTCTCTTCATGAGATTCGTAGAATATTCTCAGTGAACTTAGATTTTCCGTGGAACTGAAATACATTTAGTTACAAAACAGCATTTGCTATTCGTTTACTTAAAAGTCTTGTTCACTGCTGTTTGAGAGCTTATGTTGGTCTTGGAGGAAGGAATTATATTATAAAGTGAACTTGCATAAGTACTTTTGTAGAATAACTAAGTCGCTCTTATGGTCCATTATTACAGAACTTGGATTCTTTTATAATAATACTGGCAACCCACTACTCTGCACTGTTTTACGACTATTATATATTTATCAGAAACAATTTATATCGTGTTTGATACATGACATAACATACATCATGCTTAATAGTTTTAATATCTAATCTAATCTAACTAGCCTGTATTGTTCCACTGCATATTATAGGCCTCGCGCTTCCTTTTTCACAGAATTGTATGTTTTGCTAGTGCTGGCCACTCATTTTAGTTTTAATATAGATTCTAAAAATAAACACTAACTTTGAACAACAAAAAACATGACCAATGAAAAACAATCATAAGATTTTTTTTAAAGAACATTGGAATATAAAAATTAAATTACAGTTCGTCTAATGAGTACAAGTTAACATCTCACAGAAATGCTTTGAGTTTAGACGTAAAATAGCTAGTGTTTAACAGAATTTTTAAATCAGTTGGCTCTTTTAAATATTTGTTCATCTTGGTAATGAGAGCTATGCTTGACAATGTTAAAATTAGGTACAACTTTATTTTTAGTCTTTTTTACGAGTGATTTTCCTTGGCTATTCCTTTATACCCAGCCTCGTATTGATGATTTTTTTTAAATTTAAATTAAATTACAACACAAGTATGTATAAGCTGGGTAATGTTAGAATATTTAAACACTGAAAATGAGATCGACAGCTTTCGATTTGGTAGTTCTGACAATTGTTTTTTTTTTTTTGGAATAAAGGTCCGCTGAAAATAATAACAGTAGCTTTTCCCCCAGAACTGTTTACTGTATCGAAGTCTGGAATCAACAAGAGCACTGACTTGTGTTACTTTTCAAAATTTCTGGATTTAGACTTGAAAAAAGAGTAAGCTTTATTTTTAATTGTAAATGCTTTTATTTCTCTAAGTTTGTTCAAACACTGTTTCACGTCAATCATCTAAATATATAAAATTCAAAGTCCTGAGTGACTGACTGACTGACTGATATATCAACGCACAGCCTAAACCGCTGGACCTAGAGACATGAAATTTGGAGGGTGTGTTCTTTGTGAAGAGTAAGTATCCACTAAGAAAGGATTTTTTGAAATTCCACCCCTAAGAGGGAGAAATGGGGGGTTGAATTTTCTATGAAACTTTTTATTCTCTGGGTAGATTGACACAAAAATTGGTACACATACTCTTGAAGTATAATTATAAAATACGTGTATCACAATTATTCCAAAATCATCCCCTTACTGAGTCAAATTAGGCTTCGAAAATCCTACGTGGAATGGTAGAAGTGCACATGGCGTGCGGGGCAGCCCGGGTAGCGCATTGTCGTCACCGGTGTCCAATCTCAACCAAGGTATCACGAAGTATCAAATATGTAACTGATATTAATATGAACTAACTAGCTTTTGCCTGAGACTTTGTCCGCTTAAATGTCGGTTATCGTGGACGGAGACGAAATTTCGGAATAAAAACAGGCGTATGTCCTTTCTTGGGGTTCAAACTTACCCCGTACCAAATTTTATATTTCGAAATTTTATTTTTTTCATAAAATGTATCTTATAATACTTCTAATACCTCCAAAAATATGTGTGCAAAGTTTCATGATGATCGGTTAAGTAGTTTTCGCGTGAAAGCGTAACAAACAAACTTACATTCACATTTATAATATGTATTAGTAGGAATATTTGCAAGTTATAACAGCCGCACGGGTCGATCGTTCAAGTTAAGCTACGTTTGCCGCGGTTGGTCCGTGGATGGGTGACCATCTTTACATAAAAAGACCCTTCCATTCCTCGGAAAGCACGTTAAGCCGTTGGTCCCGGCTATCTGTCGTAGATCTTAGACCGTCGTTACAGGTCGTCGGAAGCCCGAAAGTCTGACAACCAGTCTTACCAAGGGGTATCGTATTACCCAGTAACTGGGTTGTGGAGGTCAGGTAGGCAATCGCTCCATGTAAAATACTGGAACTCAGCTGCATCCGGTTAGACTGGAAGCCGACCACAACATAGTTGGGAAAAGGCAGGCAGATGATGATGAAGTAAGTACATGTAAAAAAACGCGTTTGTTTCTGTATTAAATAAAATTAAATGACTACAATAACTATTCTTAAATGATATAGATTTAATATGCAACTTTATAAGTAAAAACGAATTGGGCACATACCTACTATAATACTTTACGCACTAACATATAAATCTGTACTTTCAGTGAGCAATAGTGCGACTTTAGTTTATGCATTAAAGTAATGCATAACGACCAAGCCACAATCATCAATGAAATTCTTTTGAGATCGTTTGAAGGAGTTGAAAATAATTATAAATCAGTGGACTCGAGTGATAAACAACGATGACGCCATACATTACCCGGTTTAGTTTCTTAACACGTTGAAGCCTCTCGGTACGGTAAAAATATCTCTCGGTCTCCCAACTAACATATAAAAATTAAGAGTTGGCGCCCGGTTATGTTGCTGCGTAATTTAAACCCGCCAAAATTATGCAATGACACCAGGTTGTGAGTGAAAATATTGCAACGAAATCTCATCGAGGCAACTATACTGACACGTTGTTCCTGAGAGGAGTCTGTGTTTATTCCGAGGATGCCACTAACGACATCGAACTACCCCTTTGAGTTCAAAACAGTGCAGTTTCCCCTCAAAGTCTGCTTTGACAAGACCATAAATTAATCTCAAGGACACACAATTTAACAGGGGTAGACTTAAGGGAGAACTGCTTTTCACACGGTCAGTTATACGTGGACTGCTCAAGAATAAGCTTACGGAACAGCCTGGTGATTCTAGCACCTGAAGTAAAAACAAAAAATATTGTTTACAAAGAAATTCTGCGGTAGGCATAGTATTTCGTTGTAATCAATATTAATTGTTCATTATCCACTTCTGATTGTCTCTTAAATAAATCTTTTCACACACGCTTTGAGTTTTATTAAAACTATACTACTCTCATTCCAGAGATTAGTTTAGTTTTACGGAGAACTTCGTCCTATTTGCTTTGTTTGGGATATTGTCAGTTTGTATATTAAATTGAGAGGTACTGAGAACGCGTATGTTTGTTTCTGAAAAAAAAAAGTGATTTATTTCTTGTAGGCCACGCGGGTTAAGCCACGGGCAGAAGCTATTCAAAATAAACCAATGAAATAAACACAGTCAAAAAAATCTGTCCTAATTATGTTACATGCATACGTGTCGAATTCATAAGGATGCTGCTATATACATATCCTAAGGAGCTCTTAAATTTATTCAACTCGTCTGGTCTCCGTCTCACACACTTATCCTCATAGTGGAAGCTCCAGTAATGCTACTACAAAATCTTAATCTTCATTTGAATAATTTAGGTAACAAGTTTTTTCGAAATTCCCAGGGAATAAAGAGAATTTTTATTTTCGCTTTAAACTTGCCTTCAGATTTGTCATGCAAGTAGGTAATTTTCCGTTTCGTCACTATTGTTAGGTTTTAGGATTAATTAATTATCCCACAACAATCATTTATCAATCCAAGCGCTGCTCCTTGGATAACACAAAGCAAGCAGTGCAATAACACATTGTTTACCTGGATTAACACATAGGGTACTTTTTATCCCGGTGGTACGTTCCTGTGGGATATTTTTCGACATCCACGCGGGCGAAGCCGCGGGCAGAAGCTATTTTATAACACGTTAATTGCCATGTCGGACTATGTGTCCGACACTTTTTGTTCCATTCAGGCCTTGTCGGACTATATGACCGACAACACATACCAAATCTGAACGTGTCTTTGCTGCCTGGCGGCCTGGTTTATTACTCTTTCTTTCTTTTTAACCGACGTAAAAAAACGGAGGAGGTTATCAATTCGACGCGTATATTTTTTTTTTGTTTGTTTTTTTTTTAATGTATGACCACGCATAACTTTTTACATAGTAGTCCGATTGTGATAATTCTTTTTTTATTGGAGAGTAAGAGTATACTTCGAGGGTGGTCCCAATAAATTTATTTTTGTTATGTTTCCAAATTTATAAATTTGGAAAACAAAATCGAACCTTAAGGGTCGGAAAACAGGAGATGATTGATTGTTCACTCATTGATTGTAATGTATAACCACGCATAACTTTGTACAGAGTAGTCCGATTTTGATCATTCTTTTTTCATTGGATAGGGTATACGATGGAGATATTGCGAAGTATTATTAGTACATAAAAGCCACAAAAAAATATAAAATAAAAACTTTTTAACAAAAAATTAAACCGCCGACAAAACAGAAAAGCAAAAAATAATAAACCTTAAAATTTTGAGTCGGCGCTGAAAAATCAATGAACTAAGATCACTCATAGCGCCGACTCATAATTTTAAGGTTTATTATTTTTTGCTTTTCTTTTTTTTTCGGCGGTTTAATTTTTTGTTAAAAAGTTTTTTTATATTAAGTGACCGGCGCGACCAAAAAATCACTGTGTCAATATTAATTTTTGTTTACCATTACTATCATACATTTTGTGGAAAGTTTGCAGTCAAAATAAAAGTAAGGAATTAAATTATAAAAATAGGCTGTACCTATATCATGTAATAAACATTGTATATAAGTATATATATATATATACATATATACAATGTTTATTACATGATATATATATATATATATATATATATATATATATTATATATTTATATATTTTTATTATATATGTATATATATATATATATTTGGAATAAATAATCTATTTAAAGTGAAATAACATTAACCTATTCGTTGCTACCAACGCACCATTTGCGTTGATCGCGATAACTACGTCATGCCACCGACGTACCGTATGCGTTGAGTGTACTTTAGGACGTTTTTGGCATTACATAAAAATTATAGAAATTTATTTAAATATTTGCCAACAAACACAACAGTATTTCCACATTTAACTATTATTTCTAACAATAGTTAAATGTGGAAATACTGTTGGTTTTTGCTTCGAACTGCCATTCTTGTTTTGGTAAGGAATAAACGGTTGGTGCTGTGAAGGTCTTGGTGAAGGAAAAATATTAAGTGGCAACCAGGTGATGTTTTTAAAATTTAAGTGGCAATGAATGGGTTATGTACATATTTTGACTTTTTCTGATTTTTACCATGGCAGTTAACGTGTTAATTTAAAAGAAGTTGGCGTTTGCTATCTGGCTTGTCATAGAAGAAATAAACTCAAAGTTCACAGTCTCTTTTAAAGTCCAGAATTAATCTTGGTCAGATCATGTGTAGACTATGAAAATTATTGTCTGAAATGGTCTTTTGAGGAAATATTCACACAGATTGAGTGAACCTGGCAAGTGAGTGCACGTATTTGAATTAATATCCGTTACGTATTTAACAGAAACGACGCGGGTGCATAGACAGACTAAATTAGCGATTATGTTTTATAATATTTTATGATATAGGTAAAGATTCCCCACGAAGGCGAAAGGTTCGGGTGTTTCAAACACATAATCTCTTGCTTGTCAGAACGAACGTTAGATTATTATTATCTACTACACTGTGGATTTTCTACTGTCACAATCCATTATTTTAAGTACTTGAAGGGTAAACAGATTAGTTATAAATCCTAGAGTAATAATTGTCTTCACGGATTGCATTTTGTTTTACGTGGAAATTACGGGGTCGCCTACTAGAAGCAATTTCTTGCTTAAATGCTTAAAACACTATACCACATATTCACACTATAAGTGTAACATACAAACGTAAACTCATGTCTTTTTTGCAATGAGGGTAGGCAGAAACTGCGGATCGCCTTCTGCTACGATCCTTACTTACTATACTTACTACTTTTGCCTCGTTTAGGTTCAATACTCAATACTTTTATTGCATTCCACATGTATTCTTAGGAGGTAAACTTATAGTTAGATCATAATATGGACCCTGTCGGGCACAGCAAAATAAGTGAGTTAGGAGAGAGGAACAAAACTGCTCTCACAACGGTGAAGGAAAACATCATGAGGAAACCGGCATGTCTTAGAACTAAAAATTCGAAGACATGTGACATCTACCAACCCGCACTGGGCCCGCGTGGTGGATTAAGGCCCACTCCCTCTCACCGAGAGGAGGCCTGTGTCCCAGCAGTGGGAACATTATAGGCTGATGTTGATGAGGAGAGAGGAAGCATTTGTTAATTATGTAGCCTTACTTAGAAAACTTCTATAATAATAGGTTGGGGAAAAAGTTTCTTCGCATTTTTTAAGAAAATTCAAAACATTTTTTAATAAAGTTTATTTACATTTAACTAAAGTATGTAGGTACCATTTTGTTCGATAACTTTTTGCCATCTTGTAGGTAGGGACATGAACCCATTGCTATAGAAATTTTGGGACTTCTGGTCCAAATACCGCGATAAGTGATTTTGGCAGTCCTCTCGTGATGTTAACCTGACACTGCCTAAAGAACTCTGAAGAGACCGAAACAGGTGGAAATCTGAAGGTGCAAGGTCAGGACTATACGGCGGATGCATTAACACCTCCCAGCCAAACTCTCTTAATTTTTGTTGGGTGCCTAAAGATGTGTGAGGTCTAGCGTTATCATGATGAAAAACCACACCCCTTCTGTTGATTAATTCCGGCCGCTTTCTCTCAACTTCTTGCTTTAATCTTATCAGTTGTTCGCAGTAGAGTTCAGAATCGATGGTCCTGCCTGGTGGTAACAGCTCATAATGAATAATGCCCTTCCAATCCCACCACACACACAGCATCACCTTGTTGCGAGTTAGTCCGGGTTTCGCCACAGTCTGTGAAGCCTGACCGGCCTTTGACCACGACCTTTTTCGCACGTTCTTGTCATACGTGATCCACTTTTCATCACCAGTTATCAGCTTCTTCAAAAATGGTTCGGTTTCATTACGTCGTAATAAAGAATCACAAATGAGTACACGGTTCATTAGGTTTCTTTCAGTGAGCTCGTGAAGTACCCAAATGTCGAGCTTTTTTAATAATAATAATAATAAACGCAAACCTCTAGTACTTGACACTAATGAACGCATGGAAGTATGGCAGAGTAAGGAGCTCCACGGACGCTTTTTCCGGGCCCTACATGGACCCGATGTAGATATACTAGCGTCCGTAGCCTGGCTGCGTTTCGGTGACCTCTTTGGGGAAACCGAAGGTTTTGTCTGTGCAATTATGGACGAAGTTATGATGACGAACAATTACCGGAGATTTATTGTGAAAGACGGCACGGTTGACATCTGTCGGGCATGCCACCGTCCAGGCGAATCAATTAGGCACATAATCTCCGGGTGTTCGCGTCTAGCTAACGAAGAATACTTGCATAGGCACAACCTAGTAGCCAGGATTATCCATCAGCAACTTGCTCTTAAATACAGCCTTGTGGAATCGGAAGTGCCGTACTACAGGTATGAGCCCGACCCAGTTCTCGACAATGGACATATCACATTGTACTGGGATCGATCCATCATCACTGATAGGACTATTGTCGCAAATAAGCCTGATATAGTGGTGGTGGATCGAGTAGAGCGGCGCACAATGATTGTTGACATAACGGTCCCACATGACGAGAACCTCGTGAAAGCTGAGAAAGATAAACAGATCAAGTATCTTGACTTGGCTCGCGAGGTTGTCGACATGTGGGATGTGGATTCAGCGATCATTGTGCCGATAGTCGTCACTGCCAATGGCTTGATAGCCAAGAGCCTCGACCAACACCTAAGGAGGCTCTCGTTAGGCAGCTGGGTCAAGGGCTTGATTCAGAAAGCGGTACTTCTGGACACGGCTCGCATTGTCAGGAGGTTCCTCTCTCTGGAGCCCTGACCACCGGTAGCTTGGACCCTGTTCCCGATACTGGTGGGCTACTATTTTTTATATTTTTAAATGTTTTTTTTTACTTTTGTTTTTCTAATATTTAAAAATATAATTAATATGTGTATATTAAGAAATAAAGGATAATAATAATAATAATAAACCATTTATTTTCAGGTAACAAAGACCCATAGATAAATACCTTAACCTAAGTATACATACGTTTAATAACAATTGTGTTAGTCAATATAACTTAAAAAACTATGTTAGTAACACTAAAGTTGCACTAAGTCTTTGTGCGTTCTGGCGGCACTTGTCCACGAAAGCGGCGGAATACCACATCCTGTGGCCAAAAGCTTTCTTCCATCACCTGAGGCAGATAGCATGTTGGTACGCGCACCACAAACGCTTTAAAATTGACGTTGCGATGCGACTCCAGCAGCTGCACTCTCGGCGAGTATTTCAGCCTTTGGCGCACGTACTTCACGATGTCTTCCGCGTCAGTGGTGTAATGGAGACGCGAAATATACACCGGAGTGTTCGGCTTCGCGGCGCGTAGTTTCTCGTTGGGCTCTATGGGAGCCTTGCCGCAGCGATTCTTACAGCTTTTCTGGCGGCGCTTCCTCCTTTGCACCGTCACAAAGCCGTCATCATCCCGTTCTGTTTCCTTTAAAGGCACGGGCTTTGCAGGGGGAGCAGGTTGGGTGACCAACGAGTTTGAAGGTCGCATCGGTCGTGCAGCGCTGCGGGGAGGAGCTGCGTTGGCGGGAACAGGGCAACGAGGCACATATGAAGCGCGCAACGCTGTCTCAGCAATCGGCGCCGGCGACAAAATTGCTGACGCAAAACTCGTGACCGACGTATCGAGGCAGCCACCTCGGCGTGTATTTACACGCGCCACTGGTGACCCAATTAACGCCACAGAGTTGCGCAACTCATCGAGTTCTGAGCGCAGGCCCGCGACGGTGATCTGGGATGTCTCCAACTTCCTCTGTACATCAGTTAGACTTGCCTTCAAAGAAACAATGTCCTTCAACAGGCTCGTAACGTCGACGTGGTCGAATGTGACTGGGGGTAACTTGTTCAGATCCCTCACCACAAATGTCGGCACGTCGTCTGGGTCGGTAGCCTTCAGAAGCGTGATGATATCTTGCACACTTCTCTTCGTCCCGTCGCGCCGACGGGTCACCATTTACCCAGTTTTTTTCAAATGCGCCGAAACTGTTTTGTGGTCAATTTCCATTTCTTCAGCTACGTCGTAACTACTGGTATGCAGATCTTGCTCCACTTTTTCAAAAATGGCATCCATTTTATCCGTAATAGGGCGACCAGAGCGACGTGCATCTATGACATCAAAATTTCCAGATTGAAAACGCTTAAACCAAATTTGTGCTACTCTCACAGACACTACACTAGGTCCATAAACATCGCAAATTTGTTTCGCGGCTTGCGTTGCATTTTTACCTTTTTTGTAGTAAAATTTTAAAATGTATCGAATTTCTTCATTAGATTCACTCATCTTGACGGTACGAAAAACAAATGAAAATCACACATTTTCCTAATTTGAATTTGGAATTATGTTCTTTATTTAAACTTTCAATGATACCAAAACCAGCCAGATACAAATAGTATTGCCAAAGAGATTTTATTACAATTTCATACATACTATAATGCGAATAGACTTTTTCCCCAACCTAATAATATAAAAAAAGAATGATCAAAGATAAATAATGATTACGATATTATAATTCTGATAAACTAATAGAAATATTAAATACAAGATACAAAATATGATTGAGATATGTAATAAAAAAATAAAATAAAATGATGCTAATGATTTAAATATAGTACAAACACCTAAAGCAGATGTAGTGACAAATTAAAAAAAAATATGCTTAGATGGTTCGGTCATGCCGAAAGGATGAATGAAGGATGGCTTATAAGAGATATTTACAAAGCAGATGTGAATCGAAACGCCGGGACGGCGCGGCGCCCTAAGCGGAAATATCAATTATGTTCTTCAAACAGGTCAGGTGCGTAGTACTTACTCTGGCCGGCAAGCGTGTATGACTAGATGTATAACCAAAACTTTAAATACATATGAAAACTTACTATACATTGGAACGCACTATTATGTTCACAATTTCAAATAATTTTCCCTATCACCCCAATTTTATACAAATACCGGCGCACAACCAACAGAAAAATAATTGGTAGGAAAAGTGGATCCAGACTTTCGTGAACATCGTAAAAACGTCATCGTAAAAACGTTGTAATGAAGGTGCATCGAAAAAATTCGCATTGTTAGCGAAAACCGAAAGAAAAAACGCACCCAAAACCCTTTCTACTTTCTGCAGTTCTCACCGGCTATTGTGAGAATTCACTTCCGTTTTACTCGTCGTAGCTTTCACTCAAAAAACGAAAAACCACGGCAAATCAATCTTTATTTTAACAACAATAAGGGTCTGCAGCTTATTCGTTGTCTGCGCGAGATAAATTGGTAATATTGACGTTCTTCGAAAATTGGAGTTTTCTAGTGGAATTCTTTTCATTTTGATGGTTGCATTGTGGATATAAAACTGGTTTATTTCCCCATGGAGGTTGAACTGAGAGTACCATTAACTTGTTACTTACGTGTTTCACAATAGGTATATATAAAGTTGTTGTATTTTGAAGAGAATTGACATTGAATAACCTACAAGATTAATTGTATCTAAGCAGTTGTGATAGACCATTTTTACTAGCTTCTGCCCGCGACTTCGTCCGCGTTAAATTTCTTGTTCTTCCGACCCTTTCCGTCGCGTCGAATCGCCTACCCGTGCGATTTTTCCCGTTTTGGCAACATTTATCATTACTGCTCCGCTCCTCTTGGTCGTGGCGTGATGTTATATAGTATATAGCCTTCCTCGATATATAGGCTACCCAACACAAAAATATTTTTTCAATTCGAACCAGTAGTTCCTGAGATTAGCGCGTTCAATCAAACAAACATACAAACAAACTCTTCAGCTTTATAATATTATCCTACTAATATTATAAATGCGAAAGTTTGTGAGGATGGATGTATGTGTATGTGTATGTTTGTTACCCTTTCACGAAAAAACTACTGGACGGATTTGGATGAAATTTGGCACACAGATAGTTCAAACCTGGATTAACATATAGGGTACTTTTTATCCCGGTAGTATGTTCTCGCGGGATATTTTCCGACCTCCACGCGGGCGAAGCCGCTGGCAAAAGCTAGTAGTATATATAGTATAGATGTATCGTGGAGAAATGGATATGCGTTATGAAAGTTACACCCAGAACTGAGCGCGGGACGATCGAAATAATTCATCTGGACTGGGCAGTATCACTCAATCTGTGTGGTACTTTCATCAATAGACCATTTCAGACATCAATCTACATGGTCTTCACATGATCTGAGCAAGATTTTGTCTGGACTTTAAATGAAACTGTGACCTGTGAGTCTGTTATAATAATCACAGATCTTTCCGAAAGAAAGAAATCTATTGCCATATTTTATCCGTCATAATATATTCAATTATGGCGTCCTTGTAGTCAAGCATTGACTACAAGGACGCCATAATTGTGTTTACCTGTAATTGGCATGTATATTAGAATATGGCCTTACGATTTAATGTTTGTATGTGCTGTAGGTGAACCTTTAAGTAAATAAATAATAAATAAATTATTTATAGCTCCTTCCAAAAGATGACCTAATGGCTTGCGAAGACGATCGAATAAAGGAGTAACCTGATGGACTAAGTCGTTAGAAAATACTTTGGGTTTAATCTATTTACCCAATATTAGTATTACCTCCCTTATGACTATAGTAGCCTACCTAAGTTCAATTCAGATGTGCTTACTACACACATGAATACAATTTGAAAAGTAACAATTTAAATTGTTTAAAATATCGAAGGGCGCGTAGTCAATACACATTTCTTTCAGAATGTCGATAATACTATTGACATTTTTGAGGACGAGAATTTGAACAATAAGGCTATTAAATATTGGTTTATCATACATAAGTACATACATAAAATTACGCCTTTTTCGAATGGGGGTAAGCAGAAACTACAGAACGCCAGCCGCCTTACATACTCCTTCTTCTAATCCATACATATAGTCACGCAAGCCGGTTTATCATAATAAAATTATTTCCGAACCCTTAAAATTATTTAATCATTTTCAATTGAGCATATTTTAATATAATGTATTTACGTTTGAACACACTTGTCTCCAGAACTACCAATTCTATTCGATTTATTTTAGCTTTTAATAGTCCCATTTTAAAACTCCTAAGAGCTGGGCAAAAAGAAAAAGTGAAAGAACGCTAGGCAGAAATGAATTAATGATGCAAGCACTCGATGCGATACGTCTTGGGAGCCAAGAATTTTATAAAAATATGGCTATACGTATTGAATATCTTACGAATTTCACGCAAACGAAATCACGGACAGACACTAATGAATGAATAAACAATTAACGGACTAATAACCTTTCTATAATTAAGGGTAAAAGATTATAATTATCTAAAGAAAATAAAAGTTTCGATTCTTGTTTAGAAATATGTATATTTTTATAAGCTAAGCGACTTCCCACTAGTATGTAACTAGTATTCATATTTCTATGTATGCCTAATGAACTATGAAAGGCGATAGTGAGCGCCGCCTGTCGCATAGACTGTGAACGAGAGGCTCAAAGGCACAGCAGTGAGTGGAATTCATTGGTGATTGACACTTGATTAAACAGCCTTCCTTTCACAAGCATCGCTTTGAATACGTTTCGATTTTTACGAGCTTGTCAGCACGATAAGTTTGTTAATTTACTGATGTCTGATTTCTTTATTACGCCTGTATTCATCAAGAAAGGACAGGGGAGTTTAGAAGGTATAGCCATATCCACACTATAATAATAATTAATAATATTAATATTATAAATGCAAAAGTAACTCTGTCTATCTGTCTGTCTGTCTGTCTCGCTTTCCTGCCAAAACTACTGAACCGATTTAAATGAAATTTGGTACATAGATAGTTTAGAGCTTGAAAAAGGACATAGGGTACTTTTTGTCCCGGTAGTACGTTCCTGCGGGATATTTTCCGACCTCCACGTGGGCGAAGCCGCTGGCAAAAGCTAGTTTTAATATAATAATAATCAACTTTTATAGGTTCAGTGAAGACATTATTGTCCTCACTGCTGGGTCACAGGTATTCACCACGCGGAATGTCACATGTTTTAGAACTTTGGTTTTAGGTTATGCTCGTTTCTTCACGATGTTTTCCTTCACTAATTTGAGAGCTGTGGTGATAAAATAATTAACTTGAAGTATAGCGCATGTCTGGAGTCGATCCTACGACACCAGTACTCGTAAGTCGCGCCTGTTACCACTGGGCCACCACTGCTCAAGCACGCAAGCTTCATATTGCCGTCAACTGGGCACTAATCAAGACTTCAGGCTGCTAGAAATTCTTGATGTAAAAACCCAATTACACCTTTCCTGATTTGGTAATCAAACCAAGGCGTCCATGTTCAGCACAACGCCAACAAGAAGATGATTGGAGTTATTTTTTAAGATTTAAAAACAAACATACTTCTCCATTTGTTAAGTCTAAAAGTGAAATCCTTACAATTTAAGATACAACTAAAAGCTTATACACAAAATCTTTTTATGTGAAAAAGTAATTTCTGTAACGCTTCTCGCCTCTGCCTCATTGAAACGTAAAACTGAAGCAAAATGAGTTTAAATGGCCTTTAGACATTTTAGGATTCCGTAAATCCGGAGCTTAAATAAATTGTTTTTAATACATAACCCTCTTATGTTTGCTGAAGCATATTAGCTATATGTGAAGATAATGCAAGAGTACTTTTGTTTATTCACGGTTGCTAAGCTTATGTTTGAGGAAAAAACAAATTATAGTAGGTTTATCTATCTGCCCCTAAAGTGACCTCAGGGAAGACGGCACACAATGTTCACGTCACACACTCACACATTTAGGTTTTGAGAAGACTTTTTTACAACCAGCCCAGAGATATGCCATAACTAGCGATGAACATTGGGGGTTTTGGATCGTTCTTTCTAAAGGTAATGGTGCCTCTCCGTGCGTAGATGATAACCACCGGGGAGGTGTAAGTTCAGTCAAAATCCCACCCTTCTCTGTCGTATTCCTAAAGCCCGGGCACGTATGATAAAACAAATGCGTAATTATTTATAAACAAAACACTATTCTCCAGAGCGGCTAAAATCAAATGAATAACAACCAAACTTCAACGTTACTAACTAACAAATGTGGTTGGTAAATGTTTAGTTTTCGGCTCGAAAATTGTACTAATGGATTTAGGCCTTTTAACCTAGTTCCACTGTCCGAAAAGCCGTATTTTACACGTGTACATTGTAATATTACACAAATTTAAACTAAAGAGACAGAAATAAACAAAGATATTTTCAACTTATTATACAAAGAACAACGTTTATTTCTATTCGGTAACAAAATAGGGACACGGAACCCTTCACGAATGACATCAACTCTTACTTAACCAGTTGTTTTTAAATAAACTGTGGAGAAAATTGTATTAATTAAAATGTTTTTAATTAAGATGCTAGGCGCGTAATTTGATCATGAGATAATTGTTGGGAACATTTTTGTTTGCGACAATTTCTAATTACGTTGTGTCATATTGTTTTCGTTTGGTGTCACGATGTAATTAGGCAATTTCATAATAGCTTGGTAGCTTAATTTGAATGTTGAGTGCAGGAAATCGAAAATGCTTTGAATTTTAGTTAATAATATATACTTTGTTGTTTTTTGTAGTTTTCTAAAATATCACCTGTGTGCCTTGCTGCAGGTAGTTTAATGACTCTGATTCTGTTTCATCACTGAAATAAACGCGTCCTTTTTTTTTTTGGATATTAGGTACATCTCATAGGTCAACCTCGTAAGTTGTCGGCTATTAAACCGAACTTGCCTTAGGTAACCTTAATAAATATAAGGCCTCTAGCTTTGACTTAAAAACTTAAACACTCCTAAAACACTTGAAGTTTCTTATAAGTGATGACTTGTAATTGGCTGTCAGTCTCACACACAATTTTTGATTCTGTTTGTTTGAGCTGTAAGTCGTTCAAAATTAGTAAATAAATAAATAAAACTAAAGCCACTACACCCTGTGGGGTACGGACCTCGGCTTTGCGCGTCGCAGAAAGAAGGCTGTAAGAGACGGGCTGGATCGAAATGAATATTATTTAGAGACAAATTTAATGCTACAGGCTCAGCGGTGCGGGCTGGCTCGAGCAAGGGTTGGAGCGGCGAGAAAGGAAGGACGGTGGTCTGCGACGGTGAATCTTTAGAGTGTTGATGAGATTCCTACTCTCCTGGAGGAGGGTTGTAGCGTTATCGGGAAATATTAAACAATGCTTCAGTAAGTACATTCTACTAATGTGGAAGTGACTGAAGCAGGCGGCTGCCGCAATCAAAGGAATGGGGTGCTTTATAGCAGAGGAAGAAATGCAAAAAGGCATTTCATGAACTGCTGGATGGTGGGCATTCTGAGATCTAGATGGAGATTCTCATTTCGTACATAAAAGAGGCTTACCGTAGCTTTTCTAAAGAAATGGTTTTGAAGAGTCTGCATCCTATGGATATGGTGGGGTTTAGCGTGTGCAAAGACGACGCACGCATAAGTCATGATCGGGAATAAAAATATGCATGGTTATTTTCACTTATGTAAATACAACGAAAAGGCCACGAGTCTCCTAAACAGCGTGACACATTTACAATGAAAATAGTTTAAAAAACTAAAAAACACGCTTCCATTGAAAACCAAAATAAAAAGTACAAAATAATGGACGTATGTTAGCGTAGTTTGTGACGTATGTCAGCGCAGTTTTCGAAGACAGTTTTTTAGCTGTCCTGGTAACCCTGGCAAGGATAATGGCACAAATTAGTTTGTGACGTATGTCAGCGTAGTTTTCGAAGACAGTTTTTTTGCTGTCCTGGAAACCCTGGCAAGGATAATGGCACAAATTTATGAAATTATTGCATTGTCATTGGTCCTTGACGGGTGTGCAAAGTTTGAATGAAATCTGGTCGTTTAAAGTGGGTCAAAATCGCGCTATAAGGAGTCGGTTACAAACAAACATACAAACATACAAGTGAAGCTAAAATAAAGCGTGTAAAAAACCAACACCCACAGCTTTAATAAAAAAATACGTAACACGAAACTATCCAAACAGACGGCCGGCAATATTAAAACAAGTCTGTTTTACAAACTGGTCGCCGAATATTCAGACATGACCAGTGTGAAAAGTTAGTTTTTTTTCCCAAACTTATAACAAATTGTGTTTTTCCATTCGCGTGTTGAATATTAAAAAATGTAGTGTTGCCGCAGCACAGTCGCTCTTTGTAGAGCTAACTATTATTTTTTTGTCCATATTCGTTATAGAATGGGCATGTTGCTAAATGATAACAGCTACGTGGGTAGATCCGAGATTAGGCTTCGCTAGCCGTGGTCAGTCCTTGACTGGGTTTACATATTCAGATCAGTCCCGGCTACCACTCATAGGTCTTTGACAGTCATTACGGGTAGCCAGAAACCCACAAGTCTGACAACCAGTCTTACCAAGGGGTCTTGTTTTACCCAGAAACTGGGTTGTGGAGGTCAGAAAGTCAGTCGTTCCATGTAATTCAGATTTTCATCTGCATGCTGGAAGGTACCCCAATATAGTTGGGAAAACACTAGGCTGCTTAATTGATATGTGGCACAATTTAGGTGAAAATTCAGTGACTAGGACAGTACTGTACACACTGCAAGATTACTCAAGCTTATCGACTTATAAGAAAGCATTCATCATTTCAGCCGAAAGACGTCCACTGATGGACATAGGCTTCCCCAAAGGAGGGGGCTTGCCATAATCGCCACGATTAGCAGGCGGCTTTGCGATAGTTAACTTTCCAGAAAAAGTTACTGTACAAAAATTGTCATTGAGCTGCAGAAAAACTCCCATACAGCTAATGAGAACACTAACTGTAAATAAAATTACTCTTGCTCCGAGGGAAGAGCATCAAAGCGAAAAAAAATATAAATTACTTTTTGCTACTAACTTGTTTGCTCATTTTAGCGTCAAAAACTATTTGCAGAACATAAATATCTTCCGTAGCATACGTTGAATTCAATTTACACATAAATTAGGAGCTGAGATATTCCAAATCGATTTTTACAGTGCATTTCTTGTGTAATATACTGGATAAAATGAAAATGGACAGACCTTGAGTAAATGCACCCTGTCAAGGTAAATCCTGCTTTAGTACTTTAAAAGCAAGGTTGAATTTAAAGTAACAGCGTCTCAGTGAACCACTTACAGTTTCCCTTTATGATAGTCCTTGGAATATCTGAATTTGTTACATCGAATTATGTAACCGTTTTACCGATTGTGGTGAGAGAGGTTGTAACTTTAATTTGAGATCTGCAGAAGGGAGAATGTTGTTTGTGGACAATGAGCTGCAACTAATGGAGATACTTGTTCTTTGAAATGATATTTTCAAGAATATTTGAGGGTTTTAATGATGTTTATGTATTTCAACAACTCTCTGTTTGAAAAAGCTTTTAGGGCGGATTAAAAACAAGGACAGTTACACAGTCTGAAAAATTTGTAGACAAAATTAAATTAAGAAAATGTAACTCACTTTTAACTAGCTTTTGCCCGCGGTTTTGTTTTCGTAAATGTCGGTTATCACGGAAGCAGGCAAAATTGCGGGATTAAAAGTAGCCTATGTCTTTTCTTGAAGTTCAAATTTACCCCGTATCAAATTTCATCAACATCGATTCGGTGTTTTAGTCATGAAAGCGTAGCAGACAGAGTTACTTTTGCGTTTATAATATTAGCATGGTAAGTATAGATTTATTATATATAAGGTGTATCTATTCAAACACGAAATATTTAAAGAGGTACACCTGTAAGTGGTAAATAAGCTATAGCAACGAAAAAAAATTCCAATATGTTTTTCTTTTCAAAATTTAATATTTATAAATTATTTGACGCACATAGGAAATACTGGCTCCTTCTTATTTTTAACATCCATTACTCTAGTTTCTATAGTGGCCGCGCTCGCGCTGTCCGGTCGCCACCCTCGCAGCGTCAGGCGGGCCATTTATAGAATTTGGAGTAAAGGTTTTATGCAATACGTCTCAAGCAGTTTTAAAATTATAATAATTACGAAAATTCAAAAACGCTTAGATAAAAAAATCTTTTTGCTTCTATAGCTTCTTTACCACCTACAGGTGTGCCTCTGAAAATATTTCGTGTATGAATAGATACACCTTATACAGTATAGCTCAATAGCTTTTTGTTCGACCGAGGAATCCAACACAGTACCTCATGCTCAACAGTAGCACTCGTGATCATTAGGTCCCTGGCAGGGTCATGGATTTGTTGGAAAGAATTACTGTAGCCCTGGTACAGGCAACTGAAGGAACACGATTGGGGTTTAGTCAACAAAAGTCTGACACGCCCAAAGCGGGAGACGTCATTTGATGATTTCCCACCCATAAACAAGGATCTGATTTAACAATACGCCTAGACTATAAAATCTAAATAATCACTACATTATGTGTTAAATGCTACAATCTGCACGGCAAGCCAATTACCAACGGAATTTTACAAACAACAAAATAAAATAAAGCCATAATTAAATGCGATAGTCCAGTTACAACCACTGTCAAACAATTTGCGGAGCGCGCGAAACCATTTCGTTTTTACACTTTTTTCCCCAAAAAGTTATTTCAAACGTAGTATAAGGTAAGTTTTGGGACAAAAACAGACCTTAAAACAGTGGAATAGGGTTTAGGTTAAGCGCTAGTGAAGCACGATCGACGTGTGACTCGCGGACCGTGAAACACCTTTGATATGTAGCATTTGACATTCCATTTAAAGTTAAAAAGATTTTTTTTTAGTTGGAAACGAATCTAAACTGGGTTAGGATTTCGGAATAATATTAGTTTGCGTAAGGTTCTTTACTACATATAGAGAAGCGGCAATTTTGTAGGCGAAAAAAAAAAACAATAATTCCTATTGTACTCACATATGTTTATTGTTATTTACTAGTCTTGTTAATTAATTTTCGGCTAGCATTTCATGCTTATATAGCCCTGATTTTATAATGTAATGACTAGATATAGATTCATGATCATTATGGGGGCATCCATTAATTACGTGAGGTGTTCTAGGGGGGGAGGGGATCAAGCTAAATCTTTCCAAATCTCACTTAGGGGCGAGGGGGGGTCTTGGCAAATATCACGTAATTATTTTTCTCGCAGAAAACGGTGTAAAATTGCGTGAAAAAATATTTCTATAATAAATATCTTAAATAAATAAATATTAATAAATTCTTAGTTAAGAAATTATTCTTGGTCTAAGCAAATTTCCTTATTTTTTTTTTTTCTCAATAATCCAACACGTTTACAGTCCAAATAGAAATTTTGAAGAATCTTGCGTGAGATTAGGGGAGGAAGGAAGGAGTTGAGGAAAATCTTACGATATCTCACCAAGGGGGAAGGAGGGGTCGAAAATTTCTCAAAAATTCCTCACGTAATTAATGGACGCCCCCTATCATCTCAGCCCGGAATCACCCAGTGCCTCCCCATTTTCCAAAATACTTTCCAGTTCAGTGCATCTCTCAGCCAGGTGTATCCCGCGACTTTGACGATATCATCAACCCAACGTGCTTTTAGATAAATATAGATTAGTTAAAATTAAATTTAAAAAAACCGGCCAAGAGCATGTCAGACCACGCAAAATGAATTGTTCCGAGTTGGGATGATTTTATCCTAAGAACAAACTCATCGGTCATAATCGCATAAAAAAATAAAAATAAGTACAAATTAACACACAAAAAATAAAAATAGAATATACACGCTCTTCAGAGAAAAGGTCTTAATAGAACGGAACGGACACACGAACAGCAAAGTAATCCTTTATAGGTTCCGTTTTTTTCCTTTTGAGACACGGAACCATAAAAATCAACCAATGCATAACAGCAAAGCACCCTTTCAAATCGGCCATTTTATATTGTTTACACAAAGTCAACTTCACGATTGTAACGTAACATTACAAAGTGCATGCTTCCCTTTATAGAAAGCCTATCAAAAATAATTGGTGTTATACGATGGCTTTATAATTATAACGTTGGACTCTGTTATGTTTGCGTGACACCTTATCATTTATATCATAATATTACGTGATTCTTTGAGCTTTGATTTAATGGGGTGGTGACACGGATCATGTACCAACATAAAACCTACATGTTAATTTATTATCTACATAATTTATGTTGAATCTCGACTAAAAAAAGGCGGTGGGTGTATGCTGAAGCCATTCAAGGCATAGACACATAATGAGGTTTCGTAGGGCGTCGAATTTCTGACTATAATTAATTTGAATATTATTTAAAAAAAAATATTTTTAGGTTTTTTTTTAATTTCACATAGGACTGGGTTGTGCAGAAAACATCGTGAAGAAACCGACATGTCCTAAAACCATAAAATCGCAGACGTGTGGCATCTAACAACCCGTACTGGGCCCGTGTCGTAGATTACTGCGCACTCGCTCTCACCGAGAGGAGGCCTGTATCCCAGCAGTGGGAACAATATAGGCTGATTACGATGATGATGTTAGTTTATATGAGTCTTGGCAAGCACCATCATTATTTCAATCCCCCAAAAATGGGGAGGTTTGCCACAATCGCAACGCTTGGCAGGCGGGTTGGCGATCGCAGTATGGTGACAAAATGCATAGAGAACGCTGCTGCCCATTCTCTGATAAGTCCCCTAGTCGCCTTTTACGATACCCACGGGAAGAAATGGAATGGTGTTATTCTTAACATACTGCACAACACGGATCAGTGGCACCCTTCTGTTTCGTGTCGAGCCGTATGTAAGCCAATTACCATTCATGGTAATGAATCACCATGTTACAGTTTACAGTTTAATGCTGCCAAACCGTGCTGAATGGTGCTCAACTTTGGAGTAAGCGCGAAACGTATTTCTAGAATTTGTATAAGCATTAAAAAGCAGTTCTAAGCGTGGGCACTTGATAATTGAAACGGCACAATCTGCAAAACATTAGAAATGGTTACCTTATGAAAGCGTTGATTAACTTTAAACCACTTTGGGGTAATCAAACATACACCATAAACGCCAGACACCACACAAACTTTGACCATACACTCATACCATACCTGAAATCACCTCTCTAATATCCACTCTGGAATGCGTATCCTGAGCCTCAAGATACAGACTAACTGGCTTTTTTGGGGGCTCACTCGCAAATAATATACTATAACTAGCTGTAGGAAACATTTAAGCTACTCATGTCGTTTCAACTTGATGTTAACCTATATTTGCTTACTGTATTACCTGGACAATAAAATATTAACTATTTTCTATTGGTTAATATACCCCTGATTATATAGGAACAATAACAAATCAAGGAACAATATGTGTGGTTATTATGGTTGTATATTTTTATAACTTTGCAACATTTGCAACTTATTTAGTCAATAATATATAATTGACTATATTGTGGACTATTAGAGGTTTCAACAAAAAGCTGCCTAATAAAAAAAAAACAGACGCTTCCAGTACGCTCAAGTGCTCATTCATTTTCATCGAGCGACCACGAAAACAAAAATATAAATTTCCCATTGAATACGCCAATCTTGATTATGCCGTCCGAAATAATGGGAAATCATGATTTTGCGCGGGACAATAGGAATCTCGGTTCAGTTCGTAATAAGGAAATGACGATTCATTTCAAAGAAATGTCGATCGAACGGTCAGGAGTTCATTTTCTTTTATATCATTCGGTTTTCGCAATAAATGGCGTACCTAAATGAACAATGATAATAATTGCTACGACAGTGTTCAGTGTTAATAATGGTTTGTTTGTTTTTAATCCCAACTACAGTGTTCATTAGTGTTAAGTCATCTAGTTCAAATTATTTTAATTTATTACCGCTCTATTACTCTCAATTATAGAACGGATCGACGGTTTTATTCGGCTTGTTGCCTAATTAATACGCCAATACTAATGTAATATTCGAAGCTAAATTGGGAGAAATACTAATTAGAAATATCGTTCGATTATATCGAAATTTGGAAACTAGTGCTTTTAAATGATCAATGGTTAAATTTTCCTACACATTCGTTTAAAGTTTGAGCAAATAATTGCAGGAAGAGCTCTGATAAAGTTTTTTAAACTATCTCCATTTTGTGTCTTCCGTGGTTATATAGAACAGAAATATTATGTGAACCAATATTTTATATCAACGAACTATTTTAAAATGCTGCAGTGCAGGCTACTTCTGATACTAAAGTAATAAAATAACGAGACACTATAATAAAGTCTTAATTATATTTTCACAGACCTGTTTTATCCGATACATAAAGTTTCAAATTATAGTTTTCCCAGTTTAAGGTAAAATGCAGTAGTAGGCAAAAAAAACATTAAAGCGCACATTCGTATTGGTCCCACGTGATATGAAGTACATTATAAAACGAATAAAGTCCAATTGTAAGTAACTTTGTATTCAAAGAAACTGTGACTCAAGTGCAATTTCATAATATTCCCATTAGAAATGAAAGTTTGTCGTAACCAGTGAATGGGAAAATACGAAATTAGGTATTCTTACTTATGCAATAACTTATAAGAAAAGTTGGCGTACGCGATGGGAAAAAACTAACTTTATAAGGTTTATGGTGATTTTTATTAGAGGTAATGGGAATACATCTTTATGGTCAATTTCCTAGAACCGGCTTGGTAAACAATATCAGCGTATTTTCTCTCTTCACGAGTTTATGCACGCGAACGGGTAATTTCGCAGAGGCTATAAAGTATAAATAATTTATTTAAAGTTAAATTAATGCTTTGGCTCGCGGTACCTACGGGTTAATTATGGGTGTTACAGATAATTAATGTGAGATAACTCTGTTTCTTTGTATTTCTGCGTAGAATGGTTGAAATAGAAAATAGGTATGTAATTAAATTGGTGACTTTCTTACTTGAAGTAACTGACTAATCTTTATGCGCCCAACATGGACAATGGACATCTCCGACCTCATTTAAATGATCACTAACTAGCTTCCGCCTTTGACTTCGTCCTCGTTAAAGAAGAAGCGCTAGGAGAGTCGAAAAAACGTAAAAAACTTGTATTTCGCGAAATACCTTAGCGCATCTACTTTCAGTTAATGACCACTAGGTAAGTTTACAGCTGTCGTAAGTTTACAAATCGTAGCCAAAAACACAAAACTTCATTTTTTTTTCGTAATCACAGTCACATCTTCACAGTCATTTTTTTTTTTGTGGGTAGGAAATCTTCAAATGACGTCTCCCGTTCTTGGGTGGAGCGGGAGGGCGTGTCAGACTTTTACTGACTAAAACCCACCCATGTTCCTTCAGTTGCCCATGTGCCAGGGCATCTCTTTCGAATAAATCTCGCGACCCTATAATTGGCTTCTGTTTCAGGATTATACCAAGCCATCCTTTTAACCTATTCCCATTAAATTGAACCTAAAAAGAAGTGACTAATTCACAGGCATTAGGAAGTGACTACGTAATAATTAATAGGGGAACGGTTCACGTTAGGTGACATGTGGAGGAGTATGGAGCCGTCAGCCACACTTACCAGACTTTGGCTATCCCGATTTGGGGTAACCCTATTACCCGTCACGCAAATTAGATGAGAGAGTGGAGACATCCATGAAATCTCAATGACACAAGCTTTCATTAGACATGAGCAACGAATACATTTAGTTAGTTGTTTTAATTATATAACATAGTCAGCCTATTCTGTAACCACAGCTGAAACAGAGGTCTTCTCCCTGTGGGAGTGGGCCATAATCCACCACGCGGGCCCAGTGTGGGTTGGTAGATGTCACATGTCTTCGAATTTTTGGTTCTAGGACATGCCGGTTTCCTCACGATGTTTTCCTTCACCGTTTTAGAAGCTGTGGTGATGAAATAATTTACACGGTAAAAAGTTTTGTCCTATTTAGACGGCAATTTATTAACAGGAATGTGATGGTCACCAACAGGTTTCAGAGAAAATTTTGCTAACCCGGTCGGGAAGTCTTCATTGTAATTTTTTCCTTATCGTCTGTTTTTAAAGTTGAAAAATCTAGTTTTAAATATTTTAATAACATTTTTAATCTTATAAAAAAAGAAAAAACTCTCTCTATCTCTCTCTCTCTTATGTACTTTAATGAATAGCTGTAACATATTGTAAAGAGATATAAAAAATCTTTAAATCTACCATACCATTTTCTGATACCCATCAGAAGAATGAAGCTACCTCTATATTTGCTTGCCAAAGCATGCTATCCAACCCTTATTACAACATAACGAAAGACCTAATAATATACTTAACTCCCAACAAAAGCGGCAATGCAAAGATTACTTAAAGAAGCGGTTACCCCATAGAATTTACTTAAGGGGTTAATACGCGTTACTCAGAGATAACCGTAAGGCTTTCGCGGTGGCTTATTGTTCGTCTATTGTTCCTTAAGAGGGTAGATAAGGGCTAATAACGGCAGGAAACCCCTATATTATTTGATGTGCATTTATTACAACGTGTTTATATTTAGATGGGGTTATAGAATTATTATTAGCGTTTAAACTGGAATTTTGCTCTCAGAAAGATGGAGTTCATTTTACGATTTGGAGTTAAAATTGGGAGTTAGGCCTGAGAAAAGTGAAAAGCTAAGGAGGAGATTTTTGCCCAGTAATGGAACAAAAATCCTTGATTAAAACGATTATGAAATTAATTAAATGTTTTTTTTTTGGAAGTAGATTTTTTAAGGTATGTCAGCTAAAACAGTAATTGGACGTTTTAGGAATCGAGATATTACCTAGATTCGTCAAAAAAGTGTAATAAAAGGGTAAAAAGTGACACAAAAAGTTTCTACGGAACAGCAGATTCTCTATAATTTTGAATCGCTGACGTTCGAAAAGTTTTTCTCTTTAATGGTTGTGTTCGACCCTTTTTACCTTTTTTTCACTTTTCCTTATTTTATTCTAATTTTCATTTTAAGAAGCTTATTGAAATCACATATTTTCACTATAAAGCTTCTTTAATCGCAGTTCAAAATCATACATTACGAAACTGAATGTTCAAACCGCAATACAAAATCCGTGACCCGAAAATTCTTGAAGCCACCAAGTGCCTATAGAAATGCCGGATTATCTACGATAGTTCTACGCAGCTACGCCGTAGCGGTATCTCGTAGCATCGTAGAACTGCCTACGGAAGCGATAATGATATTACTATGGTGGGGTGGAATTCAGCCGTGTATGCCGTAATAAAGGACTCATAGAGATGGGATAGAAGGTTTAGTACTATTATATAAAATGGATGACGATTATTCCTTTTTATATGGTCATATAAAATGGAACAATCTAGAAACCTTCATTCATGGACTTTTAAAGTGCCTTGATATGTTATCTTTACTAAAACCGCCTGTTTCTTTACTGAATCTATCTATCTACCACAATATTTATTTTTAATATGTTAGTAAATGGTTGAGAGCAGTAGTGACCTAGGGGTATCGGCCCCTAGTTACGAGTCATGGTCGAAGATATGTGACATCTTCCAACCCGCATGGATTATGGTACATAGAAAAAAGGCCAGTACGAAAATTATCTATACTAATATTATAAAGCTGAAGAGTTTGTTTGGTTGAACGCGCTAATCTCAGGAAGTGCTGATCCAAATTGAAAAAATATTTTTGTGTTGAGTAGCCCATTTATTGAGAAAGGCTATAAGCTAAATAACATCACGCTACCATTAATAAAACCAGAGCAGCAATGAAAAATGTTGCAAAAACGAGGACCACGCACGGGTAGGTTATTCGATGCGACGGGATGGGTTGGGAGAGCAATAAACGTAACGCGGACGAAGTCGCGAGCAGAAGCTAGTAGCCTAATAATACTGTAAAAGGTTTGTTGCTGCATATAAGGTAAAGAAAGGTTTACCAAATGTGGGTATATGACCAGCTACCTATATAGATGATTTTAGCATGAATTTATTTATACTACAATATCTAAAATACAAAAAGCTCCAGCAAACAATTTCAATAATTCGTTCGTGCAAGTTATTAGACGCAAAACAAAACTTTTTTTAAGATAAATTGGATTTAACTACTGTGAACAGTTTAAAACAAAAAATGTTTAATCATTATGTAGTGACGATAGACATTTATAACGTAGAAAAGAGACACTACAATACTATCACTTTTTTAGGAAATGTTTGTAGTGGATTTTCTGCATCATCTACTCGTGTGTTAGACAAGACACGTGCGAATATTAATAGGTAGACGGGTATTATCATATTTATTGGGATATATCACTTAGATGTATACGAGCGCAGAATTATTGATATTTTTGTTTTGGCTCTATCGAGATGGAGATTTAGCATTATAACATAACATCACACTAGTTTTCTCCGGAGAGTAAGGCAGAGCAGTAAATATAGCAGTACCAGTAATTAAACCAATATTGTAATTTTAATTTATTTTACGACATGGTTTTATTTGATAATTATAGTATAGTGGCAGGGATATCAATACGGAAACTATAACCATGAGTTGAGCAGATTACTCCAGGCCACCGAGAAATTTTACGTCGGTTATAAAAAAATAATAAAAAAAAGCGTTTTAAAGAAAAGTGCACATACGCAGTATTTATTTATTTATACAATATGCTTTATTGTACACCAAAAATTACATTTCAACTAAAAACATTTAACAATAAAAACATACAATGGGCGGCCTTATCGCTTTCTGCGATCTCTTCCAGGCAACCTTGGAATGGACAGTGATTGCGTGGATATAAAACTGGCCAAGTGCGAGTCGGACTCGCGCACCGAGGGTTCCGTACAAACCTGCAGGTATTCACGGTTTATGCATTAGGTTTATGTTTATGAAATTAAATGTTTTTATTTTTATATTTGAGTTGACTGAATGAAAGGTAAATTGTGGTTTACGATTTATGACGTATTAAAAAAAAAAACAACTTACTAGATCTCGTTCAAACCAATTTTTGGTGGAAGTTTACATGATAATGTACATCATATATTTTTTTTAGTTTTATCATTCCCTTATTTTAGAAGTTACGGGGGGCGGGACACACATTTTACCACTTTGGAACTGTCTCTCGCGCAAACTATTCAGTTTAGAAAAAAATGATATTAGAAACCTCAATATCATTTTTGAAGACCTATCCATAAATATCCCACACGTATGGGTTTGATGATTTTTATTTTTTGAGTTTCAGTTCTATGTATGGGGAACCCCAAATATTATCGTTTTTTTTCTATTTTTGTGTGAAAATCTTAATGCGGTTCACAGAATACATCTACTTACCAAGTTTCAACAGCATAACTCTTATAGTTTCGGAAAAAAAAGGCTGTGACATACTCGGACAGACAGACAGACAGACATGACGAATCTATAAGGGTTCCGTTTTTTGCCATTTGGTAACGGAACCCTAAAAATGGGGTATAAACATATGAGGGCTTAAAATGATGATGATGATAAAAAATATATGGAACAGCTATTATTTTGGCTTAGAATCGCATGCTGAATTTAAAGTTACAGGTTGCGCGTCAATTTTTCTTATAGCTTGTATAATTTATTAAAATTAATGAGTTCTCGGCCGACTCTAAGTAGATTGCCTTCGACAGGTTAAGAAGATGAACACGAATGCATTATCTATGCATATTTAAAAAAATAAAAATAAAATTTATTTACTAATAGCATTACATAGTGAAAAGCTGGCCTAGATCACAGGTATCAACATAAATCATTGTACAAAGCAAAAATAAAATTCTTATTTCTTCATTATGAAACAATAATTTGAACTGCGTGGGTTGTTAAAACCTATCCACAGTAATTCCAAGAAGGTTATGAATAATCATGCAAACTGTTATTATTTTTCTTTGGACTAACAGCAGAAAACTTTTACTTTAAACGCACACAGACGAAGAAACATACCAGTCATAACTAAATTGGTAACACCCACGATAAGTTTAAGCTTTATCTATATTGCGCAATATGATTGAGTCAACTCATGAGAGCAAACTCAATTGATTTATTATTGTCACGAAATATTATATCCAAAGAGCGGTGGAGAGGGCTATGCCTGAAAAATGAAGAGATCCGTAAGAGAACCAAGGTAACCGACAAAGCCCGAAGGATTGCCAAACTTAAGTGGCAGTGACCAGGGCACAGTGCTCGCAGAACAGATGGCCGATGGGGCCGAAAGCTTGCGGAGTGGCGACCGCGTACCGAAAGGCCTCCCACAAGGTGAACCGATGACCTTGTGAAGGCCGCAGGAATCCGCTGGATGTGGGAAGCACAAAACCCGTCGAAGTGGCGGAGCTTGGGGGAGGCCTATGAACAGCAGTGGACGTCTTTCGGCTGAAATGATGATATGATTGAGTCAACCCGTGAGAGTAAACTCAAATGATTAATTATTGTCACGCAATATTACAACGGCCCATAAGCTTCTACATTTTTTACGTGAACAAGGCCTGCGTAATACTAATTTTATTTATTTATTTTGGCCAACCAACAACTGTATATACTCATACAATATAAACATGATTTTCTATTAACTAAGGTTAGTATTACAGTTTATTATAGGTTAGCACCGCATGCCCCATAAAAGTAAGAACTATGATACAAATTTACACTATGCTAAAAAATTAAAATTAACGTACAAAAGAAACATATTAAAAAACAAAAAAGGAAACAAGATTAAAATCAGTCTATGACATAATAAAGAAGAATGCAAAAACAACATTAAAAAATACACGAAATAAAACTACACATTGGTTACGGTTGTTCTGTGGAACTTGCCAAATGAGTCAAAATTTACGTCAACTAGATCGCTTTAGCTGTTCAACAGTTATGCTATGATGTGTTATAGCTTATGCTACACTTAATACTCGTTTTTAAATTTAACTATTTGCCGCCAGCGGCTTCGCCCGCGTTGATATTGGAAATTATCCCACGGGAACGTGCTCCCAGAACAAAGAGTAGCCGATGTTACTTCTTATAATATCAACTATATGCCAGTGAAAGTCCCGTCAAAATTGGTCCAGCCATTTCAGAGATTAGCTGGAATAAACAGACAGACAGACAAAAATGTTACGAGTAAAAACTGTTTTTTTTTTTGTTTTAGGTCCTCATAGACTTTATTATACATTTAGCTAAAAAAAGCTGTTATTTTGATGTTTCAAACATTCACTTCAATTTTATTTATTTGTATGTATAGATTTCATTGACGTAGATTCTTTTATATTTAGTGAAAGTGAGAACGTTGAATCTACACTATAATATTATAAAGCCAAAGCGTTTGTTTGTTTGGTTGAATTTGAATAAATCTTATAGTGTTGGGTAGCCCAATTATCGAGGAAGGCTATAGGCTATATAAAATGCCGCTACGACCAATAGGACCCAAGTAAAAAGAAAAAAGTCACGAATACGAAAAAGTCGCACGAGCAGGCGATTCGACGCGATGGGGAGGGTCGGGGCAACAAGAAATTTAACGCGGAAATTTAATTTATTTAAAATACATGTCTTGTAGACTGTTGATTTGTAGACCATTTAACACTATTTAAATATTTAAGATTAAAAAAATTAAATAGATATAAAATAAAAATCACCACTAGGGTACTAGGGTAGGTGATGCATCGTCTGTAGTAGTATTCGGGCAAGCTTGACCAGGGAGCAATTGTGAAATGGGACACTGGATTCTGGAAATAACTACGAGAAGTATTAAAAGCACAAGAATCATAATATTTTTATATTTTTTTTATCATAAATTGGGAATGAAATAAAACTCACTCTCACTTTTTAATCCAAACGAATTTCTTATTTGATGAAACGAAACCTTACCCCCTAAAAACATGGCTGAAATAAAAACTAATACTACGAATTGATTTGCGTACATTGCATTTTAATCATCCCAGATATTTGATATTTACCTTCAATGCGTCTGAAAATGAATGTAGGCGTGGGATCATTGTCCCGTCTTTATTTAACGTCTACAACCTTTGTTAAACTTCATATATAAATGGCTTATTACTTGTTTGAACAACTAAATTGACATTGTATCAAAATAATATGAAAGTACTAAGGTATACTAATAAAAAAGTAAAAGAAAGTAGTTACTTACATACTTATTTATTTAAAAGATATTAACTGTATTGCTTTATTTGTTAACAATTAAATCATATATCATCGATGCTAAAAAGTAATGTTTTTTTTTTTTTTTTGTAACCAATTGATAAAAAAAAATCTGCCTGGCTAATAATCCAACCCAAGATGTCATATGATTTATAAAGGTAATAACTTTTGCCCGCACTTCGTTCAAGTAAAATTTCATGTTTTAAGATAAAACGTTTTTATACGGGGCCACTACTGAGGCATCCATTTAAAAAAATCCTCCACAGTTGGCGGAGAAATCGCTGAAAATATATTTAAAAAAAAAACATACAGACGAATCGAGAACCTCCTCCTTGTTGAAGTCGGTTAAAATATATCCTATGATACTCAGTAATACTGTAGCTTTCGATTAGTGAAAGAATTTCCGAAGTCTGATCAGTAGTTTTTAATGACACCTACATAAAACTCACAAACTTTATCTCTTTATAATAATATTATGGTGGATTCGCTAAGGGTGCGCACGAAATTTTATTTTTCTTACGTTTTTTTGAAAATTGCAGGTCACTGTCAAACTTTACGTAAATTAAGATATGATTAGCAAACGTAAAATATATGACTTTACTGAAAAATCATCCTTAAATACCATGTAACTCGCTACGTTCATGAACTTCACCACGTTACTGGAAGCAATTAATTTTTTATCATTAAACTCAATGGTTACCCGCATCTATCAACGCTCTCCGTTTATTTTGTTCAATATATCAAAACCAGGGATTAATTTGAATATGATAAGTCAAGGCCTACATACAACTTAATTGAGAGAACTCCATAAAATATATTTACTAAAAACTAATTGGTAAAATTTTTACTACTTATCAATAACTGCAATTACAAGCTAGTTAGTTAATACTCTTAAGGACTCGATAGAAGATAGTATGAAATAAGAAAAATATTTACCATTTCAAAGCTTTCAACTCTTTTAATTAATAACAAGGTATTATTAGAAATTGCGGTTCAAAGTCGCTGTCTGCAGCTTGCAAGAAAAACAAATACCTATCTTTCTGATTCTCGACTACAGCAAATAAAACTCAGAGCTTACTCGCAGAACGCTAGATTAAATAAAAAGTATATTTACCAAAGTAAAGACTAAAATCTCATTTTAATCCTCCTTTTTACACAAAAAAATAATTTTAATTAGAATTCCATTTCCAAATTCGACGTCAGATTTGAAAAATTAAAAAAAAATGAGCCCGTCTCTGAACCGATGGTCTCAGTAGTAGCCGCGCGGTCGTCGGGAGCGCACGCCACGATGCTCCAATAATGCGGACGCTAATATTAATATACATCGCGACGCTAGTGCAGTGCTATAGAAGTGAAGTGAGGGGTGTGCGACATGGTGGAAGGAGTCTCATAAGACATGGCCGGTCCAGGGTTCACTTCGCGCGGATGTACGGCCGGGCCCGAGACCTGGTCGCGCAGATTGAAGCTGAAAGGAGTAGTGAGTTAGGTAAAGTGGTACTTTTTGGCACTTTTTAGCACGAAGCGGTCAATTTTAAGGTGATAAAAAAATAATACGATATCTATGAAAAATGTTCGTGAATCTATTATAAAATAATTTTCGTTGTATGGCTGTGTTTTCAAGAGTTTTCCCATCTGGAAAATGGGCAGAATTAGATAATATTCCGTCGGAAAATTTTAGTACTTACGATAATGTTACTTTTCATCACTTTTATAAGAAAGTTAGGTTTGTTATGATGCTAATAAAATTATGTTACGCTAATTTAATAACAACGCGTGGGAATCTTTGAGGAATTCGTTTATGGTAAGATTTTACTGTCACAAGACAAAATTAAATTATAGAACTAATTAGGGATGCTGTTTTTATTTAAGTTACAGGTGTTCTGTACATTAATTCGGTTACAACTGAGAAAACAATATTGTTAATATTACTTGAAAATAGAATGGTCAAAACTAGTAATGTATTATAAGCAAATAGAACATTGCTTATAATACATTACATAAAAATAAAAAATAAAACATTAGAATTTGGATTTCATTAAGTAAAAACAAATTATTTGAGATTCCTCCAACAAGATGCGTACCATTTTTTCCTTATCGTGGTCCAAAATTAAAACATTATTTGTTCAAAAATTAATATTCATATTCGATTCACAAAATATTATCTGACAGCCAGGTAAAACTCCTCCCACCATAATCTTAAAATAAACAAAAGAAAGTCATCCTCTCGGTATCCACTGACATAATCAAGACTAATCTCCAAGGCTTGTCTTCCAAGGGATGCGAGGCTATTCATCATTTGTCAGACATAATCTCTTCGCACTCCCCCCCCTCACACACCGAAACACAAATCATTTATTTATTTATTTATTTATATATACTTTATTGTACACCATTAAAATACAAAACAAAAAAACATTACAAAGACTACAAAATATACAATGGGCGGCCTTATCGCTTTATGCGATCTCTTCCAGGCAACCATGGAATGGACAGTAATAAGTCTGGACATAAAATGGGTATGTCAATGGTGTAAACATACAATGTACTAAAATTGCTACACAGATATTTATATTCTAAATAATAGATACATAAATACATACATACTAAATATATAAGGCACAAAAATAAATGAAGACAGTACATAGAAAATTACAGTTAGATTAGGAGAACAAGATCACAACGACAAGTAGTGTTCCTTTACGAGTCTTTTAAAAACATGTAACGTCTGCGCGCGTTTAATTTCAACAGGCAATGCATTCCACAACCGAGCGGCTTGGACAGTAAAGGAATGGTCGAAGAAAGTTGTGGAATGCATAGGCATTTTAAGCTTCAAGTTATCTGATGACCTTAAGAATTTCGTGTGGGAATCACAAAGAAACTGAAAACGTTTTTTGAGATAGAGAGGAGTAGAGGGCGTAAATAGCACATTATACAAAAGAGAAAGAATATGAGCATTCCGGCGAAGGCGAATTGGTAACCACTTGAGCTTCACTCGAAATTCGGAAACATGGTCATATTTGCGCAAACCAAATATGAACCTTATACAAAAGTTTTGAAGGCGCTCAAGTTTGTTCATCATTTCACGTATTCTGACACCATGAGGGGGACAATAGATCCCTTCCTAATTTTAAATTAATGAAGTTTATAATATTGGACTTGCTAAATATATATTAGTTAATGCTTGGTTCTTTTTTAAAATTTTATTAAAAATTTAACCTAAATGTTTAATATAATGTTGCCCAAGATACAGGCTGTGCCCACTTTTGGATCAACGTGATATTAATTTTGTGATTTTCATGTTGAAATAAACGATTTCCTACTTTACCTTACTTTTTGCACGGGAATTACGAGCTCAGACATAAGCCCTTGATACTGTTGTACTTTTAGTAAATCCTAAAGTCCTATGCCCTTATCACCACCCTGAGTCATTAAGCTTGGTACTTATTTAGTACTACAGATACGGATATAAATATGTAGGTAAGGATCGCTGGTTAAATCTTGCGGCGAATGATGAATTGTCGATGTTATTAGTTTTTTATGATTAATTCGCTTTTTCTGCGGCTTCGTCCTAGTGGAGGTTGAAAATGATCTCATGGAAACGTACTACTGGAATAATAGGTAGCCTGTGTCCCATGTGCCAAATTTAATCCTTATCCTTGTAGCCATTTAAGTGTGAAAGCGTTACAAACAAACAAACACTTTTACGCATTTAATTTTTTTTTTACAATTTGATAACGCTGTAGTCCAGTTCTAATTTAAGGGTCTGTCATCGAATTTAATTTCCACGTACGTATTAATTGATTGAGGTTATTCTAATCAGCCAATCAAAGCCAGGTAACATGAGATTTGATGTTAATTAGTAACTGTTAGCTACTGTTCATAGAATTGATTACAGTTCAGTGGTGATCCGTCTGGTACTCGGCGACTGATCCCGTGTGAGTAAGCCGACCTAATGACATGACAGAATATAAAAGCTCCGCTGTAACGTGTACCTATAGAATAATATAAGAATAATTATGGTAAAGATGTTGCGAATAAAATGAAATATTTGGTATTAAGGTGGACTGGTATAAAAACAAAACAAACGTGGGAGAATCTCGAGCGTCTTCCTGTGGGATATTTTTGGACATCTACGCGGGCAAAGCCGCGGTCAAAGGCGAGTTATAAAATAAAACCGAATACATTATTCGATGGCGCTAAATTCTGGATGTTCAAAACAGGTTTTTTTATACGTTTAACTGGCCAATTCTTGAGAACAGTTACAGGCTACTTCACTCTTTAACCCATAAGAACCCAAATCTTTTTATTAAAGGCCAACAAAGTAACAGGATACATTTAATGCTAAAATAAAAAGTTCCACGCGAACGAAATCCCCGGCAGAAGTGTGTCGAAAATAAAATATCAAGAAAATAATGCGTTTACTCATAATCTGTGTTCGTTATGTCTAAATCGACCTTTACATTTTTTTTTACTTGTCAGTCGTTCCAAAATTATTACCTTAACAGCATAGCTTTAGGGTATTACTCTTAAATGCCATTTTGAACGCCGCCATTGCTTGCATTGTTAAAACATGCATTTTGGCAATATAACACTTTAAGCATCATGTTGGTGGAAAATTTTATAGTTATTTGACCACGTTTTGCTTATCTTGTGAATTAAACAGAGTAGGTCAGTGAAAATGACTGTCGCATTAGGAGTAAGTCAGGGTATGACATGTTTGATGGTGCAAAAAGACAGGCATATACCGTGGAATTCATAATGATTCAAGTTGAATTTATCATAAAAAACATTCTGTAAATTAAATTTGTGTATGTAGTTTCCGTGAAGATTTAGTTTATTGATTAACAAAACCGTCAGATAGGGAAAAATATATTTAAAGTATTTTTAAATTAAGTATTTGGATATGAGATTGTCTAGTGATAAAGTACAGAATTTTCAATTACTTTAATGCTAGTATAATATTAGACAAAATAACAATACGAAACAAATAACTACCAATATATTCAAGATTGATGACAAGATAAACAAAGGTACAAATGAATGTGCGTGTCTTAACAGATCTAAGAAATTAGTTTTGAACTATTTAGTGTAATGAATTGATATACACATAAGTTTGACCGTGGATACAAGTGCTTATTTATATCGTAACCTCTCCCTATTAATATCTACAAAAAATAATCATCATCATCGTCACAGTCAAAAACCGCACATTTTTGACATATACGCTTCCTCCATACACCGTCACTTCGACCGGTTCTGTGGCTCTCGCATCCAATGGATTCCTGCGGCCGACAAAAAAATATAAAGAACGTCAAAAATGCATTTGGTCGCATTGTATCAAATGTATGTTAAAATCTTGGAATAGGTACCAAAAAGGTATGGACACAGGTTAGCTTCAATACTGGAAATCTACAAACGTAGCAGCTGAATCCAGCGTCAACTGCTAGTTCGTAGGTATACCATAAATTAATTCTGCCCTCGACTTTTAAAGCCTTTTCACCTTCACCATTATCAAAGCGAAAATCAACAAAAAGAAATGTTAACATGTTATTTGAATCACTGAAGTAGTTTTCTAGATTATTTACCAGTTGACACGAACAGTAGGTAACCTAATGGATGTATGCCAAATTGACTTTTGTTGTAGTCAAAAAAACATGTAATTCAATAGAAATTAGGTCTCAACCTTTCTTTATTACTATTAAGCGTGAAGTAAATTATTTGATTGTGTGTAGAGTTACCGTTAATTTGATGGAAAAGTCCGGTTTTTATTAAGACTATTAAGTATACGCTATCGTGAAAATTATGAGTCACAAATTCTGGATTACGCATCTAAGTCCTTACAAAAATGATCTTTTGCTATTAAACCATAGTGATAACTTTTCACTGCTAAGGAACTTACTAGATGATGGGTAGCAGCGTTCTCTATGCATTTTACCGCCATACCGCGATCACCCCGCCTGCCAGCCGTGGCGTTTATGGCAAATCCCCCAAATTGTGGAAGGCCGTTGTCCAGCAGTGGACATCTTTCAGCTGAAACAAACAAACAAACAAACAACAACTTTCAATAGATCATACATTAAAATCACTTCCAAAACTTTTTATATTACCTATATTATATCTAGTTACCTATACTACATAGGTAGTAAGCAGCAGATAGGTATGGTTTATTTAAGGGTGTAGTAAAGACCATTAAACTGGACTGAACTTTTCCCATGGGACAAACTTCGAAATCGCGTCAAAATTATCAGCCGACCCATAATTTGCGTCGAGTAGGACTTCAAATTTTGTGGAAGATTATTATTTAACGGACTTTTTATTATGTATGTTCATCGATATTTTTGCCAAATGTGGACTGATTTAAAAATTTCTTTTTCATTTGGTAGATCAAGCTGGCGCGGTGGGTCTCAGACTATTAACTGTGTGTATTATTAATTGAGTTAGCTTTGATAATATGTCTTTAATTCACTTTGTGTATTCTTTGTATGATCCTATCACTATTGTTTATATAACAAATATTGGTATTGATTTAGGGTAGGTATCTTACGCACTAAAAATGAAAAACAAAAATGTTTTTTGCAAAGAAAACAACCGACTTCAAAAAAAAAGTGTAAACCGAAATTAAAGTTATTGTTCACTTTGTAGTGATTGTTTAGAAGTCTGTTGTTTTTTTTTGTATAATGATGATGACGGTAACATATTTGATTATTAATATATTAGGGATAAAGTTCTCTAGTTTGATAGTTTGTACCGCACCCTATATGACAACACATTTCTGATACTGTTGACAAAAGTGAGCCTCCTGCAAGTCTTTGAAAGATACAGAACAAAAAAAAAAAAACCGGCCAAGTGCGAGTCGGACTCGCGCACCGAGGGTTCCGTACAAACCTGCAGGTCATCATCATCATCATTCGTCATCATCGTTTATGAAATTAAATGTTTTTTTTTTAATTTTTATATTTGAGTTGACTGAATGAAAGGTAAATTGTGGTTTACGATTTATGACGTATTAAAAAAAAACTACTTACTAGATCTCGTTCAAACCAATTTTCGTTGGTAGTTTTCATGGTAATGTACATCATATATTTTTTTTAGTTTTATCATTCCCTTATTTTAGAAGTTACGGGGGGTGGGACACACATTTTACCACTTTGGAAGTGTCTCTCGCGCAAACTATTCAGTTTAGAAAAAAATGATATTAGAAACCTCAATTTCATTTTTAAAGACCTATCCATAGATACCCCACACGTAAGGGTTTGATTAATTTTTTTTTTTGTGTTTCAGTTCTATGTATGGGGAACCCCAAATATTATTGTTTAAAAAAAAAATGATATTAGAAACCTCAATATCATTTTTGAAGACCTATCTATAGATACCCCACACGTATGGGTTTGATGAAAAAAAAATTTTTGAGTTTCAATTCTATGTATGGGGAACCCCAAATATTATTGCTTTTTTTCTATTTTTGTGTGAAAATCTTAATGCGGTTCACTGAATACATCCACTTACCAAGTTTCAATAGCACAGCTCTTATAGTTTCGGAGAAAAGTGGCTGTGACATACTCGGACAGACAGACAGACAGACAGACAGACATGGCGAATCTATAAGGGTTCCGTTTTTTGCCATTTGGCAACGGAACCCTAAAAAAGAACGAACCAATAAATAACCGAAATATTTTATCAAGGTCGTCTCATCTCTTTCACAGACCATTCAAATAAACTCTTATAATAAAAAAACCGGCCAAGTGCGAGTCGGACTCGCGCACCGAGGGTTCCGTACAAACCTGTAGGTATAAAGTTTTAAATTAAAAAAAATATTTTTATTACATGATGTAACTAAAAATTTACAGTTTTCACAATTTTTCCTTTATCTGTGCTATAAGACGTTGCTTCGTACCAAATTTCAAAGTTCTAGATCGACTGGAAGTACCCTATAGGTTTTGATTCCCTAGCGAGTTTCGAAAATTTGCTGAAATTTGCGGCATAAACGGCTATATCTTTTGATTGCGTTATCTTAGAGGTTTGATTTTTTCACAGCTTCAAGGGACAGTAGATTTGAGTATTTGGTATAAATTTCAGCTTGATACCTCCACGCGTTCCTGAGAAAAAGGGTCTTGACAGACGGACGGACGGACGGACGGACGGACGGACGGACAACAAAGTAATCCTATAAGGGTTCCGCTTTTGCCTTTTGAGGTGCGGAACCCTAAAAAGTAATAATACCAGTCCAGCTAGTATAAGACTGTACATACAATCAATGTCTCTATCTAGAATTGAAAGTACTTTAGACACTTCAAAAATTAATGGTTGAATGAAGGCCACGGAACAAACAGATTGAAAATTTTGTAAGCATTTCCTAACCTACTTGTGCATTAAACATCTTGGAATATCTTAGTGATTGGTACTCAGTCATTCCATATAATTAATAATTCGGTTATGACATTCTTCTTACCATTCGTTAAATAGCACTGTTCTGGCGTATTTCAATCATGAACTATCAAACTATCTGTGTAACTAATTTCTTAAATCATTGAGATCACTTCTTACACCCAATAAAAAACGACATTGAAAAAATATTACAAAGCAGGTGCCTTATTTCCCCGGAAAGTTAAACAGAGGTTTAATCCATCAAACGGGCACGAATCCAGAATCCGAGCTGCTACTCAGGAATACCAGATAGAAATTCCAATAACACTTTGCCTGACCTGGAAACCAAACCCAGGACAACGTGCGCAGCATAGCGCTTGTGACCACTGGACCAATAAGGCATATCCGACGAATATAAAGAGAAAAATGTAACAAAATTATTGTGCGTACCTTTTATTCCAACCAAAGTCTCTTGATCCTATACCTTGAAATTGAGTTCAAATCTCATTACATTTTCATTCAATCACGTTCCGAAGCAAGATGATAAAACTCCAGAGATTATGTCATGGACGAAGTTACTTATTATACCGGATTTCAGCTCTCGGATGAATAAGGAGGAATCCAAACTTTTGGCGAACTTCAAATTTATTCGTTGGCTGGGAATACGTTCGTGTGTGCATTTTCCATTAAAGTGTAGCCGGTGTTATTAGCGGTGCGGTCCCCAGCTAAATAGGCCATCGCCTTTGAGTGGAGGAGGATGGGGAATATCAACTTGGGCGGCAGTTTTAATTTTAGTTTGAGTTCGAGAACACGTATTATTCTATATTTTTTTGTTTTATCCTTTGGATTTCTGATCCGACGGATCCGCAATAAAGGGGATCATCATAATCAGCCTATGATTTTCCCACTGCTGGGACAAAATCCTTCTCTCTGCGAGAGGAAGTAGGCAGTAACCTACCACGCGGGGCCAATGCAAGGTGGTAGATGTCACATGTCTTAGAATTTTTGGTTCTAGGACATTTTTGTGAGCAGTGGTGTTGAAATAATTTACACAAAGAAAATCGCTTGTCTGAGTTCGAACGTACGATCTAAAACCTGTAAGATACGGCTGTTACCGTTTTTTTTTTTTTTTTTTTTTTTTTTTTTGTGGGCAGGAAATCATCATATGACGTCTCCCGCTCTGGGCGGACAGGGAGGGGGTGTCAGATTTTTACTGACTAAAACCCACCTGTGTTCCTTCAGTTGCCTATGTGCCAGGGCTACGGTAACTCTTTCTCTCGACAATGGTATGCATCTGTCCTAGCGGTCCCCTTTAATACTGCTGACATCTCTTTGAAGCGCGCGTGGATCACAACGCGCCGTCGACCCGAGCCTGGTCCTTAGTGGGCGGCGAGCAATGGGTAGCTCACCGCCCAGTAAGGACCAGGCTCACCGCAAGCGCACGCCTAGGGTGGCCAGGAATTCCACAATCGACTCCTGACGCCCAGGGCGTCTCCTCCTGCGGTGGATAGGGCCGTGAGGGTGTATAGTTTGCCTTTCCCTGATGCGCCCCGCCTCCTTTTTTGCGAGCATTACTGCTTCGCAGAAGAAGGTGACGGCTTCCCATGCCCTCTCGCTTCGTACCATGGCCTGCACCAAGGCCGGACGCGAGAGGTCGCTGCCGCCGATCGCCTCCACTAGGATACGGCGCGGCGGTGCTTCGCCCAGGCAGGGCATACCTCTACCGTATGCTCCACCGTGTCCTCCAGACGATTAACTCAATGGAAAAGGCCTCCACTGTTGTATTATAATTATGAAGGGAATACCTACGTTTTATTAGCAACCCGTCAAAGTGATGATCAGACTACGCTATGATGTATAATATTATAGTTAGGGCAGGTAAAGCACATATGTAGAGGTGTACAGGGCTGAGCTCCGCCAGACCCTAGTGGTGGAGTGGGAACAGCGACTTGCGCAACCCAGCGCAGGGCATGCCACTGTAGCAGCGGTAAGACCTGTTACGAGGGAGTGGCTGGAGAGACGGCATGGCGCCCTTACTTTCCGGCTGACACAGGTCCTGTCCGGACATGGATGTTTCGGTAAGTACCTGTGCCGCATAGGCCGGGAACCGACACCCGGTTGCCACCATTGCAACTGCCCTGACGACACGGCGCAGCACACCCTTGAGGAATGCCCTGCTTGGGCAGTGCAGCGCCGTGACCTCGTCATGGCGGTTGGTGCTGTGGATAGAATCTCGCTTCCGAGCATGGTTCAGTACATGCTCGGGAGTGAGAGCGCGTGGGACGCCGTCGCTTCCTTCTGCGAGGAGGTGATGGTCGCGAAGGAAGCGGCGGAAAGGGAGAGGGAGGACACAACCTCCCTTCCAATCCGCAGAAGGGTAACCGGGCGCCGGAGGGTGCGAAATGATCTCCGGCCGCCTTAGGGTGAGGCCTGCAGGCAACAAACTTGGGGAGTTTGTTGCCTGAACAGAGAAAGGCCCGTGACGGCGGCGCGCCGTGTTCCGCGCGCGCCTGTCTATGATGGAACTGCGGCCATTTGTAGCCGTTATGGCGACGGGGCCCGCATGTACTCATGCGGGCCAACACCTAGCCGGGGGAGCGTGACGAAATGCGCAAGCACTCCAGCACCCCGGCTAAAGGTAGCAGCAGAACACCGTGTGGTTTTAGTCAGTAGAAGTCTGACAGACCCCTCCACCCACCCCAGGGTGGAGGACATCCATGAGGATTTCCACACGAAAAAAAAAAAAAAAAAAAAAAAAAAAGGGCAGGTAAAGCACGTATTTAGCACACAATGATGTTGAGCGATTCTGATGTTAAACTTTGTTTTTTTTACTTTGGGTAAGCAAAACATAGTTTTTTTTAACACAAATTTTCTAGATTCCAATCCGACTGGGATACCTAAAGTAAAAAATCAAAGTTTAATATTAGAATCGCTCAACATCATTGTGTGCTAGAGGTCTTGAAAACATATCCATAGTTCTTTGTAATGAATACTTTTTCTCAAGTCTTCATCGGTACAAAACTTTAATGAAATCACTCTAGTTGGCAATTTTACATTTACTTTAAAGTACAGAAAACACTGCAAAGTCGATATTGTAATATTTTCGATGTCAATTGCAAACTATTTTGATTAATAGGGACTCAATAATTAGAGATAGGTATTATTGAGTGATATTTTTCTTTTAAAGAGGTTTAATAGAGTTATTTGCTGAAATTAATTGCTATTTCGTCTTATTTTTGTGGATTAATATGAAATTTTAAAAAAATATAAGTGTAGTCTACATGGCCTACCTATTTATTTGCATTGGTATATCAAGTTTCGTGTAATTCCAATTTGTCTTCTCAATGTAATATTGGTATGTGTATTATTATCTCACTACAATAATACACATATTATGTCACCAAAAGTATTAACACACACAAAAAAAATATCTGAATATAAATGCACACTCACAACAATGACACATGATATAAAATGAAAACGCTCATACATAAAAGAGTACCGTAACTGGTATCTCAACATACATATACAAGTTACTATTTACCAAACTTATAACTGAACAAAGAAGTTTTTAAAATTCATGATACCTCATCTATTTGAGACTTCGAAAAATTCATACCCTGCTTTATCTCGTTAGTGCCAAAATAAGGACAAAATGTCTGAGATGACTAAAAAATGCTTTTATCTTTGTAGAATGAGGAAATTATGAGTCCAGATTTCACAGAGAGAACGTTTTTTTTTTACAAATGCTTTTAATTAACGTAAATGTCATGAAAGCATTATAAGCTTCTTTGATTATTTTATTATTAAACATTTTCACATAAGATTTAATTAAAAGCTAGCTTTTGCCAGCGGCTTCGCCCTCGTATTATATAATATATACATATATAAACCTACCTCTTGAATCACTCTGTCTATTAATGAAAAGTGCATTAAAATCCGTGCGTTTAAAATATCCTAGAGTGCAAATACGAAATGCGACTTTGATTAATACTACGTAAAGATTCTTTTGCACTTTTAAACTTTATATATATTTTATAACTTACTTTTAGAAAAAAACGCTCCTTTCAGTGATATTATTCCTCTGCAAGGCAAAGGTCTCCGTTTATTGAAGGAAGGAACGACTCTGAATTTCTTTACTCGCTATCTTTGTAACTCTATACAAATAGTTTTCAAATAGATTTTTAACTTTCCGTCGTCAACGATCGTCTAATTTTACGTTTATTAGAAATCTTAGGGGACTTTTTATCATTTAAAATAACAGTATAGCTATTTGGATGGTACAAATCTGTATACATTTACAAAATAATGTGCGATTAATCCAACAGCATTTGTAACACCATAACAGCCAGTAACTTGGATTTTCTAGTGACAGCTTTAAAAAGCACAGTCAAAGGAATCCCAAGAAACCTGTAACGATATGGTCGACTATTACAGTAAAAATATTTGCTGCTACTTAAATCATATATCAAAAAAGACATCAAAACCTAAGTATCCCTCGACACATCTCAGATTTCAGGCTTGAGTACCCACTGAAAATGAATTGTTAACAAGTAACTAAATCATTTACTAAAGGAAAGGGTTCCAGCCGTACTTAGAGGCGCCAAGGTAGAAAACCTTTAATACTTAATGTTCCACCAAATATTTAACAATGCTACAACAAATGCGATAGTCCGTTTTCTTGTTTCATTTTGTATGAATCTTTAGTCAATCCTTAGACCTTCATTTTATAGATAGATCGAATACTCTTTAGTATGAAAAATATAATAAATAATGTAATAGTTGTGAATTTATTTGACTTCGTTTTATTCTCAGCATTTCTGAAATAGTATCTACTTATAAAAATAAGGCCTCGGAACCAAAAACGGAATAATACAAATCGTCACTGTTGTTCTTCAAAAAAACGTTACTTAAAATTTCAAAACTTTTATTTTTTAAATATTTTTTTCAAATAAACATTCTAAAATATTGAATTCCTATGCAACAGTAGTAGTATAATGTAGTCACCAAAATATACCACAGAGACTTACACACCCTTTTCTACCATTTTCTTTAAACGTAGAACCCAATTGAACAACAAAAGTTCCTAAGCAACTCAATTAGTTCCACCACCTTCGAACAATTCTCTTCACAAAATATAATCCTCACTGTATTATTCTCCTGTCTATATAAACAGCTGTTCCAGCCCTTCATTGAAGATTGTACTCGTTCCTTGATGTTGTAGCAAATTGGAAAATCGACATGGAGGCCGAGTACTCCTTATCGCAGCCTTCAGACAATTTCTACCTCTATTTATTGTGAAGTATTAGTTCTTCTTTCAATAACATACAGATATTGGTCTCTTTAATCTATTAACTCAAGTTTCTGTAGTCTACTGTGAGGGAACGCCTTATTGTCTTGCTAACTGATATATAGGTATACATCACCATATTAGACCATTTCAGACACACTTATCCGCATGGTCATCATAAGGCCTGATAAATATTATGTATGGACTTCAAACATTTTAAATTAAAAAAACCGCCTTCTCAACCAAAAACCTCTAAAGAGTAAAGAAATATAAGTAGGTATTTGCCCTTTAAGTTTAATACGGTTAAAAAAATCTAAGTAATATTTTGATCAAAAGATCGTCGAATCGAAAACATATTTAAAAACAACCGCTAGAAAACCTACTTTTGTTTAAAAAATTTCGCACCCTAATCGGTTCACCCGTTTAAGAGCTACGATGCCGCAGACAGACACGCATAGTGATCAAACTTATAATACCCCTCTTTTTACGTCGAGGGTTAAAAATAAAACTGTGTTCTCTACGTTTGTGTCGGTATTTATTTTCAGCGTAGTCAAATAGGAAACGCCGACCTCATCAAGCATAAAAATTATTAAATGTTCATGAAAATTTAATTATTTGGTTGTGTTTTTTATCCATTATACGGAAATAAATATCAATTATACAACAATAAATACGAACGTCCTATTACCTACTGAGCCTTGATTCATTATTTCAACATTCTCTACCGACATTCATTTTTTAATGAATGAAGAAAATTTTCCTCCACGTGGATGGAGCCGCCTTCGGCTTAGCTATTTTTAGCTAGCATTTAATATAATCACATACATCTAAAAAACAAACAAGAACAAAAACAATTTAAGTGGTTTATGAATTTATTCTCGAATCAGTCACAGAACAAGGAAAAACACGAGCAAAGTTTAGATTAACATGCTTTACTGAAGCGAATGGGCAAATACACGCTTGTTTGACTGTAACTATATACTGTAAGTTAGCGTGAAGAGTAGCCAATAGGGTCGTAAATCGAGGTGTTATTTGCACTTGTGCAACTTTACGAGAGAAGGTTTTATTGGTTGCTAAGTCGGAAACGAAGGATTCTTTTACGAAGTGGATTCGATTTTTATTTCTCTCTAGTTAGTTAGTTGTGGTTTCGCCCGCGTGGTTATTGAAAACTGTGCTACGAAAATATACTACGGGGATTCAAAATTTCTTACGTATTAATCTAGGAATTAAGCTATCTGCGTGGCCAATTTCATCTAAATTCATTCAGTGGTTTTTACGCAAATCCGAACATATATCTAGACAAACAAACAACAAATTTATGAAATATATTTTGCGCATTTCATTCCCCGAGGTGGGGTAGAGTCTGATGCGGAAAATATCATTTGTACATTTTGAAAAAAAAAAAAAAAACATTATTGCAAACTCGTTCCCATACCACGAGGTGTGGGAACTAGTTTGATGCGGAAAATATTATTAAAATGATTTATTTAAGACATACTTACTTGGTACGAAGCAGTTGCATTGCATTATTTTATATGTACAGTTTATTCTCTAAAGTAAAAGTGAAGTTCTCTAGAAACACGTAGTTATTAAACGGTTCAACAAATTAATTAAAAACTAAATATAATTTAGATACATATTTTGGTACTGACAGAGACATATACGATATAAATACATTTCTATGAATATTATGATGTTACGTGTTAATCAAATTGTTGGCTTTGACGAAATTCTCACTACTGCATTAAATGTTGACAGTTTTGTTTACAAATGTGCGCATTTAATTCGATTTTCAATTCAATATACTCTGTATAATGCTGTTGACTGTCAGGGTAGTCCCTGCCAGGGTCGCGAGATTCGTTCGAAAGAGTTACCGTGGCCCTGGCATATGGGCAACTGAAGGAAGACGGTGGGTTTTAGTGAGTAAAAGTCTGATACGCTCTTTCGCTCCAACCTAGAGACGTAATTTGATGATTTCCCACCCAAAAAAAGGGGGTTGTCAAAAATAGGGATGCAGACATTAGGAGACCACAACGCATGTAAAATATACCACGCATCACAGTAGTTACACTATTACTACAAAACTCAACCTTACTGCAGCGACATAAAAGCGTTTTTAGAGTCAAATTAATGCATTGATGTGCGGATTTCCATTTAAACCGAGTAAACATGTTATCGCTCAGTCATATCAGGGAGCGACCTAACACTTCAGCTAATTAATCAAAAGCCTAGACTCGGCTAATCCACAAGTCAGATAACTATCAACAAACAGTTTTGCTAATAATTATTATTCTTGTCTACGCTTGTAATATTATTTAGTCCTGTTAGTAACTGAGTTTCACTATAAATTTATTATAACGACATTTTGATTGCCTAGCGTCTGAAATTTTCCATTATAAGGCTTGGTTTCAACTTAGTGTTGTCAAGAACTATAATATCTACTATTTTGTATTTAAAATATTCTGGAGGTTTTTCCCAAAAATAAGTTACAAGTAACTTATGGCCAGGCTCACTTAAATACCCACTAATGTTGACGTGTCCGTTAGATCATTCGGTTCCCTACAAGACGATTGAGCTGGATTGAGCGGATCTACGCCTGGTCATCTCTTAACTGCTTTTTAGATCTTATATTTTGAAATGATTCTTCATTTACTTAATTTTTCTTTTTACGTTGTTCTCAATTATGTATAAATGCAACAAGAGTACCCATCATTTTGGTTCCTTACCCGTTGAAATGGGCCTGCAAATAGTTTAATAAAAATAATAACATACTTAAATGCCTTACGTCGGATTGCTGCTTGTTTATGTTATTCAATAAAACCCGTGTCATCTTCTAATTCCATTCCACAAAAACCTTCCAAAACGCGTTGTTTGCGAAATCATTCGCGAGACGAAACTAAAGAAAAGTAGATAAAAACTAAAGACGCAGACTGTTTGAGTTCGCTCTCAAATTGCGAAACTTGGCCTATATCTGAAAGTTCTGTGACAATATTTGAAGTTTACGCTTTAAGGATCTATCACATAAGCGATTTTTGAGCGAAGGCGATGAGCGAAAGATTACCGCCCACCGCAATGGAAGGAGAAACTTTCGCGAAAACCCCAGCCAGCAAAAAGGTTATTAAGTGATTTTGTGCAAAGAGATGCGAAACACTTTGCTCTTGTTTATTATACAAACACACACACATAAACACACACACACACACACACACACACACACAGAAACACACACACACATTCTTTCAAACTCAGTTTCACAGACAATTACTCAGGGAATATTATTGTTAAGTTTTAATTTTAAGTTCTAATTTATTTTAATTTTACGTTTTAAGTTCTTTTATTAACCGACTTCAAAAAGGAGGAGGTTATCAATTCGGATGTTTATATGTTTTTTTTTTTTTTTTTTTTTTATGTATGTTCGGCCATAACTCCGTCATATATAAACGGATTTGCAAAATTCTTTGTTTGTTCGAAAGGGGTTTATTCCGAAATGGTCCCATATCATTTTCATATAGATCTGATGATGAGTTCGGGAGACAGACACCGGAACTCTTTAAAAAATGACAGGAAATCAACCGCGATTTCTGCTATCGCATAAATATGCATTGTTTGTTTGGAATTAGTGCAGGGTGAATACCACAACTAAAAATTTTAAAATAAAAACTTTTTTGCAAAAAAAAACAACCGACTTCCTTAAAAACACTACAAAGTGAAAAATAACTTTAATTTCGGAAGTCGGTGGCAAAAAAACCATAAATACAGATCCTAAGACACCGACTACCGAAATTAAAGTTATTTTTCACTTTGTAGTGTTTTTAAGGAAGTCGGTTGTTTTTTTTTGCAAAAAAGTTTTTTTTTTTAACCGACTTCAGGTTCTCAATTCGGATGTTTATATGTTTTTTTTTTTATGTATGTTCGGCCATAACTCCGTCATATATAAACCGATTTGCAAAATTCTTTTTTTGTTCGAAAGGGATTTATTTCGAAATGGTCCCATGTAAATTTCATATAGATCTGATGATCAGTTCCGGAGACAGACACCGGAACTCTTTAAAAAATGACAGCAAATCAATCACGATTTCTGCTGTCGCATAAATATGCATTGTTTGTTTGGAATTAGTGCGGGGTGAATACCACAACTAAAAATTTAAAAATAAAAACTTTTTTACAAAAAAAAAACAAACGACTTCCTTAAAAACACTACAAAGTGAAAAATAACTTTAATTTCGGAAGTCGGTGGCAAAATAACCATAAATACAGATCCTAAGACACCGACTTCCGAAATTAAAGTTATTTTTCACTTTGTAGTGTTTTTAAGGAAGGCGGTTGTTTTTTTTTGTAAAAAAGTTTTTTGCTTTTCTATTTTGGTTTTGCCCCTACTATGTGGAGGTGGGCGTTAATGACTGCGACACAGTTTATACTAATGCAGTTGTTATCGAGCACAGTGTTTTTGTAAATTGAGTTTTTGTTACAATAAATTTTAATTTAATTTTTAATTTAATTATAACACGTTGTAGATGTTCACAGTTTTGGTACGCTTACCATTGAAAGGCGCTATTATGGTTTACGTCCGTGTAGTGTCGGGTGTATTGAATAGCACCACTCCATTTCTTTCTTTCGCGTGAGTGTCGTAAAAGGTGGCAAAGGGACTTACTAGAGCATGGGCAGTAGCTTTTTCTGTGCATTTTACCACCGTACTGCGATCGCCTAAGCTGCCCGCCTGCCAAGCTTGGCGATTACGGCAACTATTAGTATTACTTTCCGACGGACCACTGACACGCCATTTTGAATTTATTAGTCTACGAGATTTTGGCACATTGGTAATGTCGTTATCTTAGTATGGTTATCATAATGTCATATAATTGAAAATAGCAGACTGGTCCCCTTGGCTACGATTAGCATAACTATCATGATGATGTTACACCATAGTGGACGTTTTGAGGCTAAAGTCTAGCAGTAAAAGTAAACGATAATGCATTAATCGATACCAGAAAAAAGAAGGTTATTGGTAAATTTAAATGGAAGGTCTTAAAAATAAATAAAAGAGAGATAATTAATGATAATGAATACGTCTCTGCGGTCGAGTGAGACTGAGGTAAAACTTTGAGCTTAATAATCGCTAGTGTGTCATTAGCCTACAAATTTCTAGATCTTTTTCATTTTAAGTTCAATCTCAGTGAGTTTGACAAACTAACGATTTGTGCGCCTTTTTTGTTTAATTGTCAGTAATAAACTTAAGTCTCTTTCTAGTAAGTAAATACTGAGAGTTTTAGATGGGATTCAATTAAATTAACTTGATGCTCAGATTAAGCTATGACTTTTTATTTAATAAAACCTGAGAGCTGGTTGTTATGGAGATGAATGAAAATCTTCTTCGATAGTATTTAGGCGTATAATTAATGATTTGGGTTTTTACAAAAATAGTGATGTTGTATGTGCGTGCTAGTCGAGCGCTACTGATAGTGACGGGACAGTAGTGATGGGCTCGCCGCTCATGATGATAATGCGTAGACACTGGTCTTACTTTGAAATTCTAGAGTTGCCCAGTTAAACAGGTTTGAAGTTCATCATCATCATTTCAGCCGAAAGACGTCCACTGCTGGACATAGGCCTCCCCCATGTAAATGAGACATGTAAGTAAAGGTATATAATTAAGTCCCTTCCAATAAGACTTTTCTGCTTTAGGAGATAGTGGATGCCATTTGCGTCAGAAGAAGTTTCAGAAAACGCTATGTTATCTAGTGATGAGTGTTACGTAATGGTCAAGAAACCAAGTTTATTCCATTGCATTTCCTTAACATAATTTTTAATTTAAAGAAATATAACTGTACTGTGAATTGAACGTGTTCTTATCAAAACGTGAAGCAAAGAATGTGGACGAAAATAAAAATTAATTCTATGTTACAAACTCAGTGTGATCTTAGTTTTCTTACTTTTCTTTTACCTCAAATTCAACAAAGCAATTTCAAAATTAAAACACGACGCTATTGCAGTTTTTCTAATAAAACAAATTTCAACAATAGGGCTAGCTGTAGGAAGCTCAATTAATTCACGATCCCGGGAAACGCTGCATGAAATACCAGAGAAACTTATTCAGTTTTTAATGTAACAATTTTTAAACTAGTTTCATGATATAGTTTAACTATTTCTAGTTTAATAGACCGGTATGTACTTATTTATGACGGTGTTATATGATTTACAATAGGCAAGTTTTTGAAAGCGGTGGTGGCACAGTCGTGTCGGCCCCGATTTAAAAGTGAGTCGTAAGTTCGAACACAAGCACGAACGTTCCGTAATTTATTTTATTACCGCTGCTCTCAAAATGATAAAGAAGAAGAGAGAAGAACCATAGTTTGGGTCCCCTGATGCAGTTGCCCACTCCTTCACATCGAGGGGATGCCCCCAAGCAGGAATGTTCTGTAATTTATTTCATCACCGCTGCTCTCAAAACGATAAAAAAGAAGAGAGAAGAACCATAGTTCGGGTCCGCGTGATGCAGTTAGCCCACTCCCTCTCACAGAGGGAACGCCTATGTACCAGCACTGAGAACGCTATAAGCCGATTATATTAGACTAGTTTCTGCCCGCGACTTCGTCCGCGTTAAATTTCTTGGTCTCCGACCCTTCCCGTCGCGTCGAATCGCCTACCCGTGCGATTTTCCCCGTTTTTGCAACATTTTTCATTACTGCTCCGCTTCTCTTAGTTTTAGCGTGATGTTATATAACCTATAGCCTTTCTCGATAAATAGGCTACCCAACACTAAAAGATTTTTTCAATTTGGACCAGTAGTTCCTGAGATTAGCGCTTTCAATCAAACAAACAAACTCTTCAGCTTTATAATATTAGAATAGATTTGTTCCACGACTCAGTTTAGTGTGAGAACCAGTGATCCACATGGATGTCCCCCACCCTTGGGTAGGCGGAGGGGTCTGTCAGACTCTTACTGAGTAAAACCACCCCGGTGTTCCATCCCACACCTACGTCGAGGACCACGGGGACTAATGCGTCTTCCGCGATCCCCGACTAGTGCCGGCCCGCCTCTGTGGGCCTCCTCACAACCTAACCTAACCTAATTTAACAGAAAACATTCTTTTTGTTTTTCATTGAGATAACCAGTCAGTTAGTCACGAAACGAAACTATTATTAAGGTTAGCATTGCTTATCGATATTATTAGAAAATATGGAAATAATACGTAGTCTTACCTTGTATTGGAAAGCATTTGGGTCAATATTAATGGGAGATCGAAGAATGAAAACACTGTATTGTATAGTTTGGATTACAGAAGCAAACAAAGATATTTGAATATGAAAACGATACTCTCGAATGTCACAGTTCGTTTTTATATTCTGCTAAGGCCATTCAGTCTCCTTTTGCCCAACCCTGTCTTAGGGATCACGTTACGAATATTTGTTGTAGGGATGGTGTTCTTTCACGTTTACTAATAAGTGCTAAATAGAACAAACTCCTACACATATGCCGTCGATTGTCGCTTACACGGTTTTCGGTAATATTAATTACTAAAGTCATATCTCAAATTGAGTTTGTCTTTTGTATGTAAAGTCAACCTCATAACTTCTTTATTCAAATTCTGGGCAAACTATATTTAGATTGCTATCGACACTTTAAGAAAACGAACTGCTCTATAGGCCTTAGGTTCAATATCAGAAGCATCATTAAAACGATAAGGTCTATTTATATCCGTGATAATTGCATAGTTTCAACCATAGTGAAATATCGAAATAGAATTATTGTTAAAAGTGAGATAGATTCTTTGAAGTATGGCATATTAATTATAACCTTTATTTAGATACGCCAGTAAAGAATGCAAACAGAAAAACATTCCAAATAACATTTCTGAATAAATCTACTAACATTTTATTACTGCTTTAAATAACATGAAAAGTATATTTTACACTCGCACTGTGAAAAAGTCGTCCACGTAGATATTCTTTTGTATGCAGGATACAATGAAACTGTGTTAGAAATAAAAATGAAATGTATGATCTGCTACGAACGCGTAGCAGGCAGGCGTAGCCTCGTAGCAGCGTAGAGCTTTCGTAGCCAGACGATCCGTGAATGCTAGAAATAGAAAATGTTCTTTATTTTATATTTATGTGGGAGGTGAATTTATGTGAACTTTAAGGATAAAACCGACTTAAACTAGAACGAAATATTACTTGCTTTGTAGACACGCGGCCTATTCAACCATAATGTGAGGGTTTTCATTCGTTTTTTTTTTTTACCTAAAAATACGCTTCTGTCTTTCTTTAGGTTTCTTTAAATCCTAAAATAATATTATACAAAGATACCTGTTTTGTGAAATAAAAATACAAAAAATGCTGAAGTATTCACAGAATAATGAATAGTGAACTAATTGTTTATTTACTCGGCGCCTCAAAAGGGAAAATAGTTTAGTTTATTGGTTTATAAAGGGTTCTACATTATTGAGGATTTTAATAGAATATTGTTTATTATTCTAGTGGCAGGTGGTTATCAAAAGGCAATTTGACTAAACGTATTAGATAATTCGCTTTTACATGATAATTTACTATGTGAATGACATTAGTTTGTTATTAATATTTTATCTTCATAATTGTCAACAAAATGTCACTGGACCCTCATCACAACTAACTTTACTATGACCCACTTTACACCTACTCACAAAACACTATAAATAAATAATCGCTGACATTATAATTAGAAAAGTGTTGTTATTAAAAACATTGCCCCTCCAGCCTTCTGCTACAAAATTACCTTTAACTCTGGAAGGCTTTCACAAACAGGTTACAACTTGATTAAGAAATTATTTGCCGGGAATTGTTTTCGCTGTAGTTATAAAATAGACGAAAAGTAAAATGAGCAGTTTGTAAACGGAGCCAAAAAAGTCGTCTTTCTTGACTATCGTTCATCTGTTGTTGTATTTCATATTAGTCAGTACTTAATTAAAGTGTTTAGAAAAAAAAATAAACACAATCATTTTTTCTAACTTCTATTCTTAGGTAAAAATAAAGTCACTTTTCAAGTCTGTCTGTGTCCGCTTAGTTTTTTTTTTTTTTTACTGTACAACGGATTTTCCAGCGGTTTCCACCATAATTAAGATAACTCATGCCAAAAACGTAATCAACGTCCAACTTTTAAATAGCAAAGAAGTCTGTACGTTTTGAAAAATCACCACAACAATCGTCTAAGTCAAGTCAAAGTTAGATCATTTATTTAAAAAAACTACGTCTGAACGTCAAAAGTAAAAAAAAAATTGAATTGATTCTAGTTGCTGCTTACAAAGGGTAGCTTATAAGAATAATGGGAAAGATTTCCACCGTTACTCTTTTAAGTATACTGCATACATGGGTATCATTGGTGTATCGCTAGTCTAAACTAATTAGAGTCACCATCCTATAGACCTCTGTAGAACATTGCCCTTCTAAATTGCACTCCACTTAGCAAAAATCATCGCTACATTTTGCCTGAGGGCGTCCCTCACGACTTTGCCAGTTCACGAATTCCTCTTTAGAACATTTCTACCCTAACGACCATTAGTTGTAACAAATAATAAATTCATCTTAATTGAAACAAATACTAATCTATTATTCAATGAAATTTGTCCTTTTATACATATACTTCGTATTAAAGGAGCACGAATCACGATGTAGTCGTAACGGCTTCATTGCCGAGTCGCCCTCGCTTCGATCGAATTGATTGCACTGAAGTTTGTGCATAGTTCTCTACCAAACTTTCCCGACGGTTGTGCATAGTTATTTGTGACCCACAATGAGATAGTACACAAAGAAAATTATAGAGGTAATGTTAATTAATACTTCATTGCCTCTCATTTCAAAATGACTTCGAAAATAGGAAGAGTTTATGTAATCGGTAAGTTTTTTGTCCCAAAGTCAAAGCATTTATTTCAATTAGGCCCAAAAAAGGCACTTTTGATCGTCAATTGTTACATGAAAATAGAATTGATTCTAGTTGCCCCTTCCAAAAGGTAGATTCGCATGGAGAAGAATGGGCAAGAAACTCCACCGTTACTCTTTTAAAATAGAAAGAAAGCAGTGAAAGAGGTCATAGTCAAAAGTTTCTCGGCTTTTGCTGATAGTTTAAATCTCACGACATGTAATTAGGGTCGAACTTATTGTTACTTTCCGGGCACAGTTCCAAATTCCGGACGGACTAGGAATTTCATAAACATCCACTTTGCACTGAACGTCCTTTGTTATTTTTTGTGAGGAAATTCTTATGGATACTTTTCGTCTAGGAAAGGTTTTCTCCCATAAAAAGTTGCGAACCTGGAACCGGTTTTAACCCGCGTACTTGTGATCAATCGAGATCAGCACGGCTGATTGCCTAAGTTTCTTACTTATGATTTGTTCGTCGTGTATTAGAAAACTGAAAGGTGATTTATTTCATCACCGCTGCTGTCAAAGCGGTGGATGAAAATATCGTGAGGAAATCGGTATGTGCTAAAACCAACAATTGGAACACGTCTACCAACACGTACTGGGCCCGCGTGGGGAATTGTAGTCTACTACCTGTCACAGGCCCAGGGTTTGCTTGTGTCCCAGCAATTGAAACATTATACACCGTGACATTTTAATCGCCTTACAACGGCAGCCTACTTTATGTATCCAATGACAACTACACATTCATAAAAAAATAAGGATCATTTGAATAACTAAAAAATACAATAAAAATATTATTCATTATGATGACGCATAATGTAGTTTGAAATTGATATTTTGTCTCAGGGAAAATGGAGATGGAATGATCTAGTCGAGTCGTGCGCTGGGTAGGTATGTTCTCTACCATCTGATACGAAAACATTATTTACAGGATGTTTCATGATTCGAATGCATTATTTACCTTGTTAGACCTATTATCTTAATTAAGGGTATTTTTTTTTTTATCACGCCTAGAGGTATATTATGTCGGATACATTGAGTGGAAAACCTTTGTAAGACCACTAAAATGTCACGGTGTATAATAGGCTGATAATGCTTTACTTGTGTTCACTGAAAAACACTGAAAGGACAGTCAAGCTGAAAAATAAAGGTAAAATATAGCGTCGTTTTCACGTTAATTTGATTTACGAAACCTTCACGATGCGTGGATAAAAGTTTGCTAACTTTCATTGCAGATCATCCAACATCACAGAGTTTGGAAAACTTGAGAATTATATCAGAACTTTTCCTTTCAAAATAATTACCATGTAGGTAAGGTTATACGTTTGAAAGGGAAATTATGAATCTTGAAAAATTACTTTTAGTAAAGACGATGATGATGAAGAAAAATTTTTAGTGCAGAAACATATTTTCAGTTAGGTACTTATATATAAATATTTATTACACAGCCCGACGTGACTCTTGCTCCTTGAATGAGAGTAGTCATTCCCCGTAGATTTTGGCTCACTGAATTCAAATTCGGCCTCGGAATTGCTCCATCACATCACATTTTTTAGATATTGTAACCTAAAAGTGCAAAAAATACGATTTTAGCGTGTTTTTACGGTTATGTAGCATCGCGACAAATTTAGTTATCGAAAAAATACACACAATGCTTTAAAGTATAAGCATTGTTCTTCCAAATGGCGTTAAGTTTGTACGAATATCTTTTATCATCATCGAGAAATTTGATTTCGAAAATTTCTAATTTTTATATACATGAATTGTATGAAAAATTGTATATCGAATGTATAGAGAAATGTTCAAAATAAAATTTCGCGTTGATGAAAAAAGATATTCACGCAAACTCAACGCCATTTGGAAGAACAATGCTTATAATTTAAAGCATTGTATGTATTTTTTCGATAGCTTAATTTGTCGCGATCCTACATAACCATGAAAACACGCTAAAATCGTGTTTTATGCACTTTTAGGTTAGGATATCTAAAAAATGTGATGTGATGGAGCAATTCCGAGGCCGAATTTGAATTCAGTGACCCAAAATCTACGGGGATTGACTACTCTCATTCAAGGAGCAAGAGTCACGACGGGCTGTGTTCATCATTTCAGCCAAAAGACGTCCACTGCTGGACATAGGCCTCCCCCAAGCACCGCCACTTTGACCTATTCTATGCTTCTCGCATCCAACGTATTCCTTCGGCCTTCACCAGGTCATCGGTCCATCTTGTGGGAGGCCTTCCAATGCTCTGTCTACGCGGTCGCCACTCCAGAACCTTTCGACCCCATCGGCCATCCGTTCTGCGAGCAATGTGCCCTGCCCACTGCCACTTAAGTTTGGCAATTCTTCGGGCTGTGTTATATAGATTTAAACATGAACATTTTACTGCCTCGTTGGTCTAGTGGTAGTAAGCGCTACTGCTGAGCTTGAGGTCCTGGGTTCGATTTCCAGGTCGGGCAAAGTGTTATTGGGTTTTCCATCTGGAATTTCTCAGTAGCAGCCCGGAGTCTGAATTTGTGCCCGGCTGATGGCAATAGGCTCGCCCCCTGTTACATGGGACTTGAATATAACAGGCAAAATGTGGGTGTACTATAGGTACAATTCTGCACAACCCTTCGGAGAAACATGGTGTGATGTTATGTTTTTATGTGTGTCTATTCAAGTCATGTGTGTAGATTTTCACCCTATTAAATTAGTGGTATGGAAAATATACATTTATGACCTATAGAACAAAAACACCTTTTGGCTACAAAAGGCTACAAAGGAGCCTCATAACCAGCCTATATTTTTCCCACTGCTGGTACACAAGCCTCCTCTTGGTGAAAGAGAACGGGCCTTAATCTACCACGCAGGCCCAGTGCGGGTCGTCAGATGTCATTTGTTTTCTATTCTTTGATCCTAGGACATGCCGAGTGTGCTCTCGATGTTTTTACCATTATGAGAGCAGTGGTGATGATATTATTTGCACAAAGTAAATAAATAAATATCTAAGGACAACCGTTATCTGATCCCAAACTAGGCAGAGCCTGTACTATGGCAACCAGACAACTGATAAACATACTTATATATTTCTAAATACATACATATTATACCGGATGACATTTTTTACCGTCTCGGCCTTCATATGGTGTGTTGTGTAACTAGAATAGAAGGCAGGAAGGCCTTCAGATTCATCGTAGGTGACTAAAGGAGCGCGGGAGGCGGGTGGAAAGGGATGCGTGTGCGGCTCGTGCGCCTGCGAAAGATCAATGAGGCCGCCTATCGGCCGGCTTCAAAGGGTAGGACCACGCTCCGAAATCAATGATACATGCCGCGCATTGAGTAGGGTGCGTATGATTTGAATTTCGATAGATTTTAATATTTTTTTTCCAAATTTCTGTTTTTGTTGTTCTAGTATGAAAATGTTACTTTAAATGTGTAGTACTTATTGCTAGATCAATGTAATTACATGTTATTCAAAAATAAAAATAATAAAAATTTCTATGCCAAAAGCTTCTACTCCGTTCACCTATTACCCCCATTTTTTTTCAAGACGCTAAAAAAATTCACCCAGTAGATAAATTAGACCCAGACATAGATCAAATGATTGTGCTCATCACACAAACATTTGTCCTGGGTGGGAATCGAACCCACGACCTCAGTCTTAGCAGTCAGGGTCACTAACCACTAAACTAGCAGGCCAGTCAAAAAGCACCTACCTAGGTGAGAACCCATCACCTACTCGTAAGTTTTGACTGATACCACTGGGGTCACCACTGCTCTTCCTCACCTACCAAGAGTGAAGTAGGTACAGCGAAAAAACAAACAAATAACAAGGTCCCATACATCACTTCAAAACTCTCAAACACAGTCCTCGACTGTTTTTATTTACTTTATTTTTAATTGCACACACACTTCAAACTTCAATGGAGTTAGTTATTTTATTTCTCGTCGAAACTTTTAATCGAACTTAGCGACCGCAGAACGACGAACTGCGGAGAGTTGTTGAGAAAAGTGTGACATTTCTATATTGCTGTTCAGGGATTGTTGTGTATCACTGCATAGCTTGACGATATAAAATTGTGGGTGAAAGAAAATACGTAGATTTGAATCGTATCATTATGTGGTGTTAATATACAAGATAACTTTTTATCCAGTGTGTAAATTGTAACCATGTATTCAGCATATCATTCTAGACCCCCTTGCGCAGAAATTATTCGTCGGTTTTACGAAAAAAAAATCTGCTGTTTCATTGAAAAATGCAATACCTACGGGGTCAAAATGGGAACAGCTGATTTTTTTTTTTTGAAAACCTACCTACGAAAATTTTCTACGCTGGGGGGATAATTTTCTAGAATGATATGCTGAATTCATGGTTACAGATTGCGCACTAGATAAAAACTGATCCTGTATAGGCTTGGACGTCACAACGATAGTTGAATAAACTTCTTAGTAACTAATGCTGTACCTTTATTACAAATGATATGTTCATCTTCATAGGCAGTCACTCCAAAATATTCAACTACTATGCTATGCAGTGTAACGGACACTGGAGGTCAACCCCAAAATATTTATAAAGAGGCGAAGCCCGACATGAGCAACATGCTCCGGTTTGTGTCTTATCAGATTGTTAGAACCCATGTGCCACGTTGCATACACATCTGAGCACAATAATTGTACTCCAAATTTAGTACTCCTCTGGCCTCAAATGCCTAGTCATCTCTTCATCTTGATAGGCGACACCTCAGCTCCTTCACAAACCACTAAGACAAGTCCAAACATTTCAATCCTATCTTCCTTGGGACATCTGCACCACAAACAGACATCACTATCAAGGACTCTCACGACAACACAACAAATCAAACAGCTCACTAAGACTCTAATGTCCCACTGGGGAATGTCCAGAGATTTATAGTCTAGGAGTCTGGGACTTCGGGCTGTCATGTCGGCGAATCTTGGGCTCTTAGACTAATTGTGGTAAATATTTTGTTTAAACAGGGTGTAATTCTTTAAGCCATGACCCTTTTCCGTGTGTCTCTGTTTAAATTATGGCCAATGGTTATCTCAGGAGTATTGTTAAAGGAGATTAATGGATTGTAAATGGTAAGGGTTTTCTGTCGAATTATATGTTTCCGATTCAGATTTGAAGGACTAAATATTGGCTAATGCCTAAGTATAATTCTAACTGATAATATTAAGCGAAAGTGAGCCTGTTTGCTTGAAATGGATAAACTACGGAACTGCTTCTATGAAATATGACTGAGTAACATAATGGATTCACTTCACTCTTTAATCTATGAGCTTTATACGTGTCCGGAGCTGGCTAAGGTAGATGAAGAAGAATGTCTATAGCCAATTAACACGTTGACGGACAGAATGCCTCTCGACGCTCTCTCTGGATAAAATAATACGACAGTACGCCTATCGACGTCAACCTTTTGACTAGCATGCAATCAGTACGCCTTGCGACGTTATATTTTATATACTAACATGATACTAATAAAAGGAAGGGCATACTGTAGTTTCACGACGGATAGAGTTTTAATCTTTTACTGTCTTATCGTACGTTAAAAAAAATGTTAATTAAAATGAAATTTTGTAGTGTCTCAACACGATTAACCAGTAAGGGAATACTGTCCGTCAACGTGTTAAAACTATCATGATGCGATGAACAAAAGCATACTGACAAGCTACAAACAAAGTTACAGTTATCATTTTGATCTTAATGTTCCGTTTGTCTTGCGCCTGATCTCTCTCCGGTTGTGTCGGATAGCCATCCCATCCGATTATGAGAGTGAGGGAAGAGTGAGTGCGCCTGTGACTATGCACACACTTTTGCACTAAAATATCTCTCGCGCCGAATACGGTCTTGAGGACTTTTACGGTCAGGGAAATTAATAGTTAAGCAAATTTACATCTACGCAAATTTTCCGTGTTATAGCTATTTCATACAACTTTCAAATATTATCAGTTGTGATTTAACTATACGGAAAATGTAAGTTAGCAATCAATTTCCTCCACAAATCTAATGATGAATTTCTACAGAATCAGTTTAGGTAGAAAGTGAGAAAAATAACAATAAAATCTTCCAAAACGCAATTCCCCGTTAAAAACGAACTTTTTAAAATAAAATTTAAATCACAAAGCATGAACGCTAACAAACCACGCCCTTTTGAAGAAAGATTCGAAAAGAAAAATTGCTTCGTTTCTTTTTATAAGAGGGTACAAGGTGAACAAAGTTTGAGCAAAAAAACAAGGTTGTTGAGAACTTTTCAAGTTACATTTAAGATAGAAACCGTCTGTATATTATGGTAATGGAATTGTCTGTTTTTCTGTTTGCTTGCACTAATCTGAAATGTTTTAAGTACTATTGTGATTACCCTCGGGATTTGTGGCTATGTAATTATAACCGCATGAGTCAATTTATGAGGTGAAGCTACGCGTTCCGGAGTTGGTCCGTCGAACATCTGTAAATACCGAGACTTCTGCGTGCCCTTTGGAAAGCACGTGGATCTTTGACAGTCTTTACAGGTCGTCAGAAGAACGAAGCTATGATGATACTTAGCCCGTAACTGTTAAATACTGATCCTAAGTGTTGATTTGGCAGAAATAGCATAATCAAAAACTTGTACCTTTGTGTTAAGCTAATGAAATACACAAGTAGCGTATCTAACATCCTTTCGAATATTCCTAAAAGTATGTTTTTTTAAACTGTAGCAGGCACCTTTGTTTCAAGAAATTGCTGTTACATGGTTTCATAATAATCTAAAAAGAAAAATAACGGTTAAGAAACCTTAACCTTAATTACTTCCTTATACTAACAGCTACCAGAAATAATGAGCCAAATCCTCCAATATAATTATTTCCTTAATCACCTCTCGCTAACCCTAATATTTTACGTGCAATAATAAATAACAAACTGCTTAACCCAATACTTTCCTTATATTCCCAAACAGAAAGAAACTTGTTCTTCCCAAAGTAATCACGTAATCGAACTAATAAATACTTATAATAAATAGAGTAATTTACTTAACTAAAGCAGAGTAGTAAGGCCGAAAGTTTCTGGAGTTGCGGCCACGTACTGGAAGACCTTGCATTGGAAGGACTCGCACAAGGTGGACCGACGACCTGGTGAAGGCGGCAGGAACCCGCTGGATGTGAGAAGCACAGAACCAGTTGAAGTGGCCATGCTTGGGGGAGGCCTTAGTCCAGCAGTGGACATCTTTCGGCTGAAATGATGATGATAATATCAAAATAGAACCTGACTTTTGGGGTTGAACAGACACGAACCTACCTTCCCTTTTATAATCACATACGTAATTATACTTGTGTTAGTAGACACAAATCACAGGATTGTTGATATTGTATCTAAGGTCTGTTTTTTTTTAATACTGACAATAAACTTTTATACTTTTACTTTTTTTCCAATGAAAACAGTTCATGCCATGCAATAAAATTAAAAAAAAAAAAAAACACCTAGATGCTTTTTTCCAGTCCTCGTAAAGTGTCCGCCATTTTTTATCTGTACTTTGTTTATTTTTAACCGACGTCAAAAAAAGAGGATGTACTCAGTTCGTGTGTATTTTATTAAAGTTATTTCTCACTTTATATTGGTTGTAGAAAGTCGGTTGTTTTCGTTTTTGATAATATTTATAGGCATTTTTTCTTTGATAAAGGTAATCAGTATGTGTGCTAGATTCCAACGTAAAGTTCCTTTGATAGATACCGTTTATTACAAACTGTAAATATTACCTACGCTTGCTTCTGATATGTTCCGGCAAAGTATTTTGTTATTAGTTTCCTTTGATATAAAAGTGTTCTCATATTTTTTTAGAGATACTTGATAGCTTCTTTTATCGTGGGCAAATGCTTGACAATATTGTCTTACAAAATTATATTGTTTCACCACCGTAAAAAAATAATAATGCTCATGATATAAATGGTTGACTGCAAAAACAAATCAATTTACTTGTAGGCCTTGATTTTTTATTGATAAAATATTAAATCAAAAGTCATTTATTCAAATTAGGCTGAGGATCAGCACTTTTCGAATGTCAAAATTACAAAAGACAGTCTCCCAAAACGCCCACCCATCGCGCATTTCCTAGTGCTTTAGCTGGGAAGAAGCAGTGGCCAACAAACTCCCCAGCAGCACAGCTGTCTGACCAGTTAGAAGAACTTGATTCTATACAATGGTATATAGTAAAACATTAAGAGACACTAAACATTAAATTAAATGATTTGCTGTATGCCAGCTAGCCAACCCTATATACAAACAAATAAAATGAAAACTATACTCAAGCCTAAGCAAAAAAATATGTATCCCATCAAAAACATAAATGTGAAATGAGAGCCAAGTTCACCATTATGACATATGCCTTGATTGTTGACTTCAACGACAAACAAAAGAAGTGAGATCTAAATGGGTGCCAAGTTCAATGGTCAGTCCTGAAATTTATTTATAACGACATAAAATATCATTTCTTCTTATAACTAAGGATAATATATTGTAGCCTAAGGTCTGACTTGGACTTGGCTTGACACGCTGCCGCGTGTCTAGATAATGTAAACATGGCTGCAAAAATAAAAGCCTCCTGGAATAAAGGGCGTGACAGCTTACATATGCAATGTTGAATTATGTTCACATAGCTGTTACGACCTGAGTTACAACTCGAGGCCACAAATGATAAGTAAACTAGGACCATCGACGTAAAATAAATTAAACAGGTAAGTAATATTAATAATAATATCAACATCAAGGTCAGCAAGACGACCAGTCACCACAAGCAGCACCCATTCACGAGCATAACGCAAAGATCAGCCATTAGGTAAATCACTACAACACATAGGCATCATGCATGAATTAATTATTAGTCATCATTTCATCCAAAAGACGGCCAATGCTGGAATTAGCTGACCTCGATTTGGGGAGCTTTGCCATAATTGCCACTCTTGGCAGGTGGGTTGGCGGGATTAGTCTCTTAGTCCCCTTTTCCGACACCCACGGAAAGAAATGGGATGGTACTATACGTCCAGCACCACACGAAATTATTGGTAAAGATATAAAACTAAGTACAAACGCATCATCTTCTGTTTACCCTTATCCCAACTAGACATGTTGGGTCAGCTTCCTTCCGACTGATTACTGAATTAATATTTGACTGATTATTGACTATCTGAACTCCACAACCCATTTATTGCTTAATATGAAACCTTTTGGTACGACTGAATGATTAAAAGACTTTCGGTCTTCTAACGACTTACGAGTCGAAGATCCAAGAATGACATCTAGGTCCAACGGCTTAGCGGGTTTTTCCAAACATGAAGAAATCGGCATTTAAAGATAGTCACCCATATAAATCTACCGCAGCAAGAGTAGCTTAACCTTCGATCGATCCGTGCGGGTGTTATTTTTTAGTCACGAGCCCAAATTCAAAGGCACACAGATCGATAAATAACCTAAAACACCCATTTCTGTTTTAAATTACCATCGTTTTGTTCTAACCACAATACGAAATGTTTTTCTTTTAACCCGTATCTCCAATACCACATAATATGGCTGAAAACGGGTTAAAACGCAAACATTTAGTACTAGCTTCTGCCCGCGACTTCGTTCGCGTCAAATTTTCGCTCCACTTCCCGTCGCATCGAATTGCCTGCCAGTTTTCGTCCATTTTTCGTTGCTGCTCCGCTCCTTTTGACCGCAGCGATAATTTTATATAGCCTATAGCCTTCC